>OX439344.1:2415000-3015000 GCA_949319445.1 Mythimna lalbum | reverse complement strand
TCAAATTGTACTTTACACACATAAAAAACAGTAATATGATTGGCTACGAAGCTACAAATTACAAACTTCTCTTCAAGCTCAACGGTAATCACTAACATTACACACTTATATCATAATGTACTATTTTGTGTCAAATGTTTTAAGTTATTGAGATTTTTATTTTTAATGAGGCTATCATGAAAATACTTCATAAATCAATGTTTGTATGTTAAATGTGTATTTTTTATTTGGGTATGGCTTAAAATTGCTCTGATAATATTATAACACAACGAAATATTAAACTTTAGCGATTAGTTTTAGTCTGAGTAAGAAAACAGAAAACTGCACGCCTACTGCTTTTTCTGTGTAAAATGATAGCGATAGATGTTCAACTGACAATGAATAAAACTGTCCTGAAAAGTGCGATCAAAGTAAATAAAAGCTTGTAAGAGGAAACATAGAAAGTAACTCCACTTCATCCTAATTTTAATCTCTAGGTAGCAAAGACGTTGATGTCCCCACGATTCTTCTAAAAAATATTTCATTTACTGCAAAACTCATAATATAATTATACTTCTAATTTGTGTAAGAAATAACCTATAATTAAAAAAAAAGAATGCTCCCTACGTCTCCTATACACCACAAATTTTTAATTAGTACAAATACTTATAAGGCTTATTAGACAAGGTCTACTTATTATTTAAGTAAAGTCTCAATAAATAATATTCATAAACAGTAAATAAAGTTATTAGTGTTTGTTTTTGTCCCAAAATACCACTCCATTTATGTAAACATTGTACAGGCATTTATTATATTATTATTATGAATAAATAAAATAATGATAATGAAAATGGAGAAACACTGCGCGGAGTATGAATGATTGATTCTATTGTGAATTTACCAATTAGGACTTTTTTAGACAATTTTGCGATTTAGAATAGAATAGAAATACTATTATTCGGGACAATTTTTTTTTTTTACTTTTACTACAAAAATATGATCAGAACGGGTACGGATAAAGCCCCATTCCTTTTTGTACTAATTAAAAAAATAAGGGTTTATAAGAATAACTACCGGAGATTTATTATGAAGGACATGCCCCGGAGAATCAATTTGCCATATTATCTCTGGTTGTTCTCTTCTTCAAACGTGCTACCTTGTAACCAGGATTAGCCTTCTTGTTTCCAATAGCTAACTTGTTTTAAAATATTTTCTCTTTTACTATAGGAAATACCGTTCTACAAGTATGTACCCGATCCAGTTCTCGATAATGGTCATATCGCATTGTACTTGGTTCGGTCTGTCATCACTGACTGTACCATTGTAGCCAATAAACTTGATATAGGTTTTGTAAAACTTTGGCAACCTCTCAGGACCATGTATGGTTATGTAACATTTAGTTTCTTTAACCTCCGTGAGTGTGACCGTGGCATCACCGCGGGCCCTAACAGAATACCAGCTGATAACGCAGTTATTTATCTTTTTAAATTTTCGCCTTTTTGGCCTTGCACAGATTTTAAAGTTGTCTGGTTTTTCATACTAAATTCTACGGTATTTTAATTTTATTGTATCCTGATTCAATTTTTTTTTAATTTTTCTGTATGTTTGATGTACGAATAAACATTTTTCTTTCTTTCTTTTAACATCATAAACAACAAATTTTGTTATATTACTTTAAAAAAAATGTACTATATTTTAGTTCATCTAAATTTTCATACAAAACTAAAAATATTAAATGGAATGTTCTAAATATTATGAAGTCTATGCGAAGCAAGCGATAGCACAATAGCGGGGATCGGGTGGCGCAGGTGCTTGATACGCTTGCGTCGCGTCATACAGACGTAAGTAGGTATAGCAAAATACATTCGGAATGTGTTAGATAGAACAACGAATTTTTGAAGGTTTGATTTTAATTGAATTTATAGATTTTAATTGAAATGAAATAGAGGTAAATGTATAATGTTTTTTAAAAGTCATGGAGCAAAAGTTGTTGTTTATGATGTTAGTAATACAGTCCTGCAAGGTTGTTAGTGTTTTACAAATAACCTTGTAGTTCATTACGAACAGGGCCAGGAGACCATTAGAGTACTAGAGGACGAACACGTTTTCTAACTAACTCTTTTTAAAAACGTAAACAGGTTTTCTGAAGACAAGATGTCCCAGGAGGATGTATTGGGAACCTCAACTGGCCAAACAAGTCAAGGTCAGGAGGACATAAGGAATGAATCCCAAGAAATTATATACATATCAGATGATGACGTGGAAACTCAAGATGCGAGATGTGAGATAATAACGGTATCAGACGAAGAAGAGACCCACGAACCCATAAGGGCCCCACAACCCACAGGGTATCTCTCAGATCCCATAGTGCTCCTAACAGAAGATTATGACGGACATCCCATTGAGGTAAGCACATTCGTTGTTAAGCCTCGTGCTTATATAACATTGTTTTTAATATATGCGAAACCTGAATAATGTTTTTTTAGAATCAATTACTGAATCCATTCCAATAAATTTTGCCGAAAATATTAAAAAAGGTCGCAAGTTGTACATCACCGACACTAAGTAGAACACAGGTCACGGCAGGTTATAGCGGGTTTTAAATTTTATCATAACATGCTTATAATTCTGTGATTTTATGCAACAGTTATAAAATTTTGTACTTAGATCCTTTACATAAAAATAGTAAACAAGTATTTTGGGTTTCGCATAATTATCCTAAAACTAATGTCGTAGAAAACAAATAAGCGATTTTGTCGTAGAAAACAAATAAGCGATTTTGACTAAACCCTTTAAAAAAAAAAGAAAGAAAAAAAAAGCGATTCCCACAATTTTAAAAAACGAGCGTTCAAATCTCAGTTTAGTCAAAAATACGCAATCTATACGACTCGATCGGTTATAGTATAACAAAAATAGTATTCTTTAGGGAAGCCATGAGACTAATTTCTAACTTCTGGATATTGTAGCAATACTAAAATAACGTTTTTTTTTTCTTGCAGTACGTAAATTATTACTCAGCCGGATCTACGACCCCACATCCATTACTTTGTGTACGGAGCCTTATCAACCGTACTTTCGATTCGAGCATGGAGATACTTCGTAAACACACCTCTAACCTACCACGTGCTTCGACGTCTACGGAGCAAACTAATGCTCCGTCTAATTCAGAGTCGACTCCCTCTGACCAACCAAGCGCTTCGACGTCTACAGAGCAAACTAATGCTCCGTCTAATTCAGAGTCGACTCCCTCTGACCAACCAAGCGCTTCGACGTCTACGGAGCAAACTTATGCTCCGTCTAATTCAGAGTCGACTCCCTCTGACCAACCAAGCGCTTCGACGTCTACGGAGCAAACTAATGCTCCGTCTACTTATGCGTCGACGTCTTATGCGTCGACTTCTTATGCGTCGACTTCCAGGGAATACGGTCACGCTAGGGCTACCCCTGTGCAATCAGCTGCTGCTGGTAGGAAACTCTTTGTTTCTATTCCTATTAATTAATTTTCTTTCTAAATCTTTCGTAATATTAACTCTTTTATATAATTTCAGATTCGAAAGTCGAAAAATCCGAGAGTAAAAAACGCCGTGCCGAAGTGGACAGTACAGATGCAAAAAAAGTGCGAGAGGAAAAGTTAGTAATCTCCTTGATGATTTTCTGTAAAATACACTGTGCACACCTGTGCCACGTAGGCCGATCAAGGCGCGTCGGTCTCCAAATTTTTATATGAGAACTAAACTTGTAGAGCTACACTTTAGTAATTTAATAAAAGCATTCAATACATTTTTCCTTTTACAGAATAAAATCGTTGCTGGAACAAATATATAGACACTTAAAAGATAAACAAAGTGAGGAAGCTCGTGAGGAATCTCGTGAGGAATCTCGTGAGGAATCTCGTGAGGAATCTCGTGAGGAATCTCGTGAGGAATGTCGTGAAGAATCTCGTGAGGAATCTCGTGAAGAACCTCATGATAAAAATATTTTTGAATCTGATTCTGATAAGCCGATTAATTGATTCGATATAAATCCGCATCCGAACAACTAGGTACGAAAAGCCTAAATAAGATTAACTGCCGCACTCAGAGACGCCCATTAACGCTAATGTCTGATTTACTAATTTTGTCATTGAATAATAGTCTATATCTTTATGACGTTAAGTACCTTAGGTTTTGCTTTAATTGACATTAAAGTTAAATGACGTCTCTGAGTGCGGCAGTTAAACAACTGCTTGAAGGTCTTATGGTTGGCCTTGGATCTTGATCCGATTTTTAGCTACCGAAAAAGCGATGCTTATGTATATAATTTACAACCGGGTCGTATATTAACCCATTAGTATAATACTACCTTACTCACTATTTTTAAGGCAAAAGTTTATACAATTTTTATTTTGCAAATATATTTATATTATTATACACATAGTTCTTAAGATTACATTTAGCTCAGCCACATTTTTGGCATGGCTAAATGGCTCAGGCATGCAAAAATTTTAAATTATTTATATCATTATTATTACACTTATTTAGATTAATTTATAAATTGATATTATTAAATTTTAAATAATCAACTTTATTAAAAATATAGGTTTGTATTAAAAAGAAAATGTAAATTATTATAATTAGATTATATTATATCTAAGCAAAGCGATAATTTTATACGCTAGCTATTTAATTACTACATAAAAATACTGACCGTATTTGTATAGTCAAAACGTAGAAGTAAGTAAAAAAAAACTATAATAATATAAGGGAAATAATAATAATATTCCACAACTATCACACAACGCCGTCTAGTCCCAAGCTAAGCCGAGCTTGTGGTGTGGGTACTAGACAACTGATAAACATACTTATATATTTCTAAATATGTACATACATATTATAGATAAATAACACCCAGACACAGAACAAATGATCATGCTCATCACAAACATTTGTCCTGGGTGGGAATCGAACCCACGATCTCCGGCATAGCAGTCAGGGCCACTAACCACTAGACCAACAGGCCAGTAGAAAAAAAACTGCTACCGAGATATAAAATAAATGTAGAATTGCACTGCGCACACATGTGCCACGTACGCCGATCTGGGCTCGTCGGTGTACATACGTTTTATGTGGATACTAGATAGTAGAGCTACACTACAATCTAGCGTGGTCCACGTGTGCGTCGGTCTAATGTAGCAGTTCTAGCTTTATACTATCAATATTGTGCTTGACTACAGGGCCATTCGGAAATTCTTGCATGTGGCCTTCCACATGTGGCACACCCACGGGCTGCAGGTTGATTATAGGTGGTTTAATTTTATTTACTGTAATTTTTAAGTGCATTCAAAAAGCATGCGCAACTTACGAGCAAAATGGCCGAACGCTCAGCAGAATGCCGTGTCCACAGCGTTAAAAACGGTGAGTCTACGGCGCTGGTTTTCAGCGTGGGCCGTAACAATATCGACAAAGACGTCGGCACACGGTGCTGTGTGCCAAAAAAATTTAAATGAGTAAAATAGAATAAATAAAATTTTTACAGGGAAAAAAGAACAATATGCATAATACTACTCTGTCAAGAAAGTACCGGGAAAAGATCAATAATACACAAAATGTCTGTTATTCATCCAAATTTATTTTATCACCTTCAAAGTATGCTCCTTTAGAAACGATACACTTGCGCCAACGAATAATCCATTCATCAAAACATTTTTTAAACGCTGCTTCCTGAATTGAGTTCAGTTCTCGCCGCGAATTCTCCTTTATGTCTTCTATCGATTGAAAACGGGTGCCACAAAGTGGTAATTTGAGTTTAGGAAAAAGAAAAAGTCAGCAGGGGCCATATCTGGTGAATATGGTGGTTGCTGGATGGTATTTGTTGAGTGTTTGGTCAAAAATTCGTTCACAATGATAGCCTTGTGCGAAGGCGCATTGTCGTGGTGCAAAATCCAAGAATTTTCTTTCCACAAATCTGACTTTTTTTTGTCGAATTTGCTCTCTTAAACGCCGCATAACGCTCAAATAATATTCTTTATTTACCGTTAGACCTTCCGGTAAGAATTCAGAGTGCACAACACCGCGATAGTCGAAAGAAAACAGTCAACATGACTTTGACTTTTGATCGACTTTGGCGTGGTTTTTTCGGTTTCGGATCAGTTGGAAGGCGCCACTCCGAAGCTTGTTGACTAGTTTGCATGTCAAACTCGTAAACCCACGTCTCGTCACCAGTAACAATGCGTTTCATGAATGTTGGGTCCGAACTGACTCGTTCTAGCATTTCCTCAGCGACTTTCATGCGATGGAGTTTTTGGAGAAAATTCAGATCTTTTGGGACTAGCCGAGCAGCAACATGTTTCATACCCAAATGATTAGTTAAAATGGTACGGATCGACTCGTGAGATACAGAAAGTTCGGCGGCTATCTCTCTCAGAGTTGAATGGGGATTTTCAGTCACTATTTCCTTCACTTTTGCGATGTTAACTTCAGTTGCAGACGTTGACGGCCTACCAGAGCGAGGCAAATCTTCCATCACATCTCGACCGCTTTTGAACGCTTTGAACCACTCATAAGCACGAGTTTTTGATAAAGTCGATTCACCGTAAGCCTTCTGTAACATTTTCAGTGACTCCGAACACGAAATTCCATTGGCGATGCAAAATTTAAGACAAACTCTTTGTTCGATATTTTTGTCCATTATGAAATTCGCAATACACACTATATATGATATTACTAAAACCAGCACTGTATTTAATATAAATAACAGATGCAATTCAAACTCCGCGCCAAATGGGAAAACAGTTGTGCCAATCTAACAACTACAAAAAAACAAAAATTTTAATTTGGAACCATAAACAAATCATCCATTCCCGATACTTTTTTGACTGAATGTAAATAAAAAATCAATAACGAATATGTAAAAAAAACAAGGAAATAAATACGATATAATAATGTATATAAAAATGGCAACATAAAGCCGGGTACTCATTAGCGAGCTGTAACTGATACAGATACAGTAACGAGGTTCTAGTGTGTACGCGTTTTACAATTACGGCTCACGACGTCGCCGGAACGCTTTCACCGAGCGTACTCATTTTGCGAGCTGTAACTGTTCAAACAGATATAGTAACGAGGTTCTAGTGTGTACGGGGAATAACGAACGGGGAGACCTGCTCTCCCCTCAGTTTTGGTTTGTAACACCACGATGTCGGACGAAGTGTCTCTCGCCTGTGCAGTATACTAACCGGCCTCATCTCGTTAAAACTGACTGAAAACAAAATTGACGTGTAAAAGTGTTTTTTTAAAACCTATTTACAAAATAAAGATCATTTATCATTATCATTTAATGGCGCAATTTTATTAGTCCATAGGGCCCGCATGCCAAGTGCGAGAGATTTCTGGAACTTGTGCCACAGAGCCCGCATTCGGGTAACCGTTTTCATTAGTCGATAGGGCCCGCATGCCAAGTGCGAGAGATTTCTGGAACTTGTGCCACAGAGCCCGCATTCGGGTAACCGTTTTCATTAGTCGATAGGGCCCGCATGCCAAGTGCGAGAGATTTCTGGAACTTGTGCCACAGAGCCCGCATTCGGGTAACCGTTTTCATAAGTCGATAGGGCCCGCATGCCAAGTGCGAGAGATTTCTGGAACTTGTGCCACAGAGCCCGCATTCGGGTAACCGTTTTCATTA
This sequence comes from Mythimna lalbum, assembly GCA_949319445.1. Lineage (NCBI taxonomy): Eukaryota > Metazoa > Arthropoda > Insecta > Lepidoptera > Noctuidae > Mythimna > Mythimna lalbum. The sequence continues at coordinate 3,007,362 of OX439344.1, read as the reverse complement.
GTCGATAGGGCCCGCATGCCAAGTGCGAGAGATTTCTGGAACTTGTGCCACAGAGCCCGCATTCGGGTAACCGTTTTCATTAGTCGATAGGGCCCGCATGCCAAGTGCGAGAGATTTCTGGAACTTGTGCCACAGAGCCCGCATTCGGGTAACCGTTTTCATTAGTCGATAGGGCCCGCATGCCAAGTGCGAGAGATTTCTGGAACTTGTGCCACAGAGCCCGCATTCGGGTAACCGTTTTCATTAGTCGATAGGGCCCGCATGCCAAGTGCGAGAGATTTCTGGAACTTGTGCCACAGAGCCCGCATTCGGGGAACCGTTTTCATTAGTCGATAGGGTCCGCGTGGTGTAGGAGATGAGCATGGGAAGAGATGAGGAGAGCTGCATGTTCTTCGCCAGTTATTAACAAGAGTGGCAGTGAAACAGACGTTCTTGCCATGGATCAACAATTAATGTTATGTGGAGCAATTTTGACTGCTGTGTCCTATTAAAATAAAAACAGATTTTGGGTGCGAACTTTACTAAAAAATCGAAAGAGGCATGGCGCGTCAGAATCATTGTGTAATTAGTTACAATTGAATTTGCAGTGTGATGTAGAAGATCATGATAATTTTATCTAATGACTAATGATTAGATTTATTAAATAAAATAGAAACAAGACTTCAGAAAAAAGACACTACATTTCGAAAAAGTATTTGCCTCACTCACGACCCGCAAGCTGTATATCGACCGATGAATTTCATTGGTCGATATCACGTTCGGTATAAAGCAAACGGGGAATCTCAGCAGACGGTGTAACGAACACGTATCGACTTGTAACTTTCATTGGTTGTTTCTCGCCTGCGGAGACTCCCCGTATGCTGTATACCGAACGAGTTAACGAATAATAAAATTGCGCCATTATAGATGCCTTACTCGATAATCATAAACGGCCACGAAGATGGTGGATTCATAGAATGTATCGAAAAAGGTCTCGAGCGCACTGCGAGCGCCCTTTGATTCGCGGCAAAAACGGACAATCGTCGGCTCGCTGCGAGTCGCTCGTGTAGCGTTCGTCGCAGGCTCGCGAACCACGTACACACTATGTTTTTTTGGTTACAGTACATGCAACGGTTATAGTTACAGTCAGCTCGCTAGTGAGTACCCGGCTTTACGTTTATTTCGAATTGAGTACTTTTAGGTCTAAGTCAAGAGTATGAATAGGTTACGTCTAGGCAAGCGCGTCGATCACATCATCGCTTAGGTACAGCCTGTTCACGACTACAATCTTAGCTTCGAGCGGGGCGGCATCGCGCCGGGCGCTAAGAGTTGCGTCTCCTTGCGTGCTTCAAACATTTTCAGACTTTGGTCATAAAATAGATAGGTACAGAAGACAACCTCATGTTTGTACTTCACTTTTTATACCTATGCTCGGTGGACGCACACTAATAAGCGTTTGAGCCGGAACTGATCGACGAGCGGGCCGAGGCACTCCGAGATATCGTGTCTGTGTGCGAGTTATGAGTTTACATGTGAATGGATGGAAAGGGAGAGGGAGGCCAAAGAAAAGATGGATGGATTGTATGAGAAGTGATATGAAAGAAAAGGTAGTTAGTGATAGCGTGACGAGTGACAGGACAGAATGGAAGAAAAAAACGTGTTGCGCTGACCTCAAATAAAAATGGGACAAGGGCAGGGAGATGATGATGAGCGGTGTATATGTGTGCTTTGCTCGAACGCACTTTGTGTGTAGATTGACTTCTGTTCCTATATATTTTGTGCTTTTTTTCTTACCACTCGTCGCCTTGCGCTTAGCTACCGCGCACAGCGGCAAGGTTGTGAACGGGCTGGTACTGTCAGGTGAGATAGTGGCCAAGCGCGAGCCTTACATTATTTTAAAAAAGTAGAGTTACGTAGAGTATGTATTTTCTCTATGATCTCAAATAATCATATTAGGTCCTATGAAGGTCCTAGGTACCTATGAAATTACCTATGAAATTTGTATGAAAAAAAATAAACGAATTTTTTCATGTATTTTTTATTTGTATTAATCGAAGTAATCACCCATGCAATCAATGCATCTTTGCCAACGCAGTGGCAGTTTATTGATGCCCTTCTTAAAGAAATCAGCTGGACGGGAGGCAGCAAATTCTTCAAAGGCATTTTGCTGCCTCTCGGGTATTGAAATTTTTTCCCGCCAAGAAGTTATCCAAATTCTGGAAAAAGTAGTAGTCTGTAGGCGCAAGGTCTGGTGAGTAGGGCGAATGACGGAGAGCTTCCAACCCCAGTTCTTGCAACTTGGAGACCGTCTGCTGTGCAGTAAGAGGTCGCGCGTTGTCGTGCAGGAGCAGCGGAGACGCGATTGACCAATGCTGGTTGGAGATGTGCTAGCTTCTCCATCATTGTGTCCAGTTCTTCACAGTACACATCTGCAGTAATGCTCACCCCGTTTGGTAAGAAGCTGTGATGAATCACACCGGCGCTAGACCACCAAACAGTGACCATCACTTTTCTAGGGGTAAGTTTTCGTTTAGGGCATTGTTTAGGTGCTGAACCAGGACCCAACCAACTTGCTGAGCGCTTGCGGTTATCAAACAGAATCCATTTTTCATCGCAGGTAACAATGCGGTTCAAAATTGCTTCATTTGTGTGTCTGTTGAGTAGTGCAAGGCACGTCTCGACGCGTACTTCGCGCTGGCGATCATTGAGTTCGTGGGGCACCCATTTGTCAAGCTTTTTTACCTTGCCAATTTGACGCAAATGGACCAATATTGTTTTGACGCTAACGTCGAAAGCTGCTGCTAATTCAGCCGTAGATTGTGTATCATCAGCTTCCACAATCGCCTTTAATTCGTCATTGTCGACCAAAGTCTTCGGACGACCGCGATGTTCATTTTTCAGGTCAAAATTTCCAGAACGGAAGCGAGCAAACCAATAACAGATGGTGCGTTGGTTTGTAGTGTTAGCTCCGTAAACGTCGTTGATGTTGCGTGCCGTTTGTGCCGCGTTGCTGCCACGACGGGACTCATATTCCATAATTACTCGATTTTTTAACGTATCCATGATAACGAAAAAGATTGAAATGCGATGAAAATGTAACACTAATCAATAAACAAATGAATACTTTTGGAAAAAAAAACCATGTTTTAAAATAAAATTAATTTGCAATTAGAATTCTTAGCCAAACAAAATTATTTTGATTTGAAATGGCCAGTACTGCAGAACGACAATTTCATAGGTATTATATACCTATTAGCCTATTAGGTATTATATACCTATTAGGTATTATATACCTATTAGGTATTATATACCTATTATACAGGGACTCAAACCAAAACTGTAACCGTAATAATGTGTTTTAACACTGTTTTTTAAAACAGTTTTAACAGAAAAACACTTTTAAATGTAACAGATACAATAATGTACCGAATCAAGCTGTAATCGTTTATATGTGTTAATAAGTGTTAATATGTGTAACTGAAATAATAAGTTTTAGAATAGCTTTAGGTATAAGTAACTCACAGATATGTCTAAAGTTTTAAATCACGGATATTTTCAATACTTCGGCTCTCGTGTTATTCACGTATACAATAGACTGCGATTGGATTTCGACTATTTAATACTTATTAACCATAAATAAGTACATTATAAAATTGGCTACGCTGCGTTTATCTGTTATACTTATTAACACTGTTAAAACTTTTATATCTGTTACAGATACGTTACGGTTACACTTTTGTAAGTGTTTTGGGTTAACAAACACGGTTTTGGGATCATATATTAATAATTAAATAAACAGAAGTTGTAAACTTTTCGGCACCATTCTGTATTTTTATTTGCCTTTCCTGTGCCTTGACTACCTTAAGAGCGTAATACGCTCAGTTATTATGCTTAAACTAGTGCGGCCTATGCCAGTGTAGTGCCAAATAACCAGTTCTGCACTACAGGCTCCTTGAAACTGACGACTTAGGACCGGAATACCAAAAAATATTCTCTACCTGCAAAAGGGCAGAACTGGTGTGGTTTCCTTGGTTTGGTTTTTGGATATACTAATATAAGGCCAGAAAGAAACACTAACATAATGTAAGAAACTGACATTTCATCGGTATCTGCACATTCGCTCCAGCATAAACTTGGTATAAAAGCAATGGCGACTTAGGCGCTTGGTATCCGTTTTTAAACTAAACTAAAACTCACCCGTATTCCTTTACGTGCCTTTTAATTTCAGGGCTACGGTAAAGCTAGAACTACACGGCGCACACATGTGCCACACACGCCAATCTGGGCGCGTCAGTCTCCATATATTTTATATGGAAACTGGACTTGTAGAGCTACGCTTGATTCACGCCACACGACGTCATTCTACGTACAAATCAGGCGTGTTACACGTGTGCGTCGGTCTAATATAGTTCTAGCTTAACTACAACATTCCCACAGCCCTAGCTGGCATTGGCCCTATCGAAGGGGCCCTTCAATCTTACTGACATCTCTTTGAGATGCGCGTGGAATATCTCATCACCTCTTGTTTTCTAAATGACTGTTTCTTTTTATTCATCTATCACATAACATGGTCTTTTCACCATCCTAGGTAGACTGGTAGAGAATGCCTAAGGCATTAAATCCGCCTTTGTAATTTGTGTTGCATTAATGTTGTATAAATAAATAAAATACGTGCCTTTGACTCAGACTTGGTCGGCTTGGTGGTTACGCTCTAGGCACCCTAATCTGCGATTTTCTGATCAATTTGTTTCTATAATAGTTACAAACGAGACTTCTACATACATGCTGATTTTTATATGTCTGTTTACTTGTTTTCGCAAAATCTTTAGTAACATCAGCTCAGATTTCTACCTTATTAATAGAAAAGATACCTAGCGCCTTGAAATAAAAACACGATCTAACAAGAAATCTCTGCATAACTGACACTAACGAAATTCACCTTATATCTCTGCGATCATCACTTCTTTGTCATCATATTGCTGCGACTGTGTTCTTCTCATCATCATACATCATGCAACGGCTGCTACTGCGAGTGCTGAGCTACGGCCTGTCTTTACTGTGATCATCATATTATATCATTTATCATCATACCATTTCATTTACCATCATACCATTTCATTTACCATCATACCATTTCACACTTCTATATTAAACTTCGTAGCAAAACAAATCATTTGTAAAACGAAAACTTTTCCAAAAGGCTTTTTACACTGTAAAGACTAACTTCAGGACGAAAAGGGTTGGGATTGACCTGCTCCGGTAACCACTACAATACAACTGTTGTCATTTTGATTTGCTTTGGTTTTTATTTTCAAATTTGCTTTTTATTAAATATTTTTTTACAATTTGACATTGATGTTGTTTTTTTTCAGATGTGTTTTTTTTATTATTTAATATTTTTTACGATTTGACGTCGATGTTTATTTTTATTTTTTACGATTTGACGTTGATGTTATTTTTTATTATTTAATATTTTTTTACGATTTGACGTTGATGATTTTTTTTTTCAGATGTGTTTTTTTAATTTTTTTTTACGCTTTGACGTTGTTTGTTGTTTGATTTTTACAATTTGACATTGAAGATTATTTTTGTTTTACAATTTGACATGTATATATATATTTTTTATTATTTTTGACATAAATATTTACTTTGCTAAATATTTTGTAAACTATTGTTTCCTTTTATTATTGTAAATGTGAGCACTATTGTTTTTTTTTTCTTTTCAGTAATTTTTACGTTTGTCTGGCAATTTGAGTATTTTCTGTGGTTTACCCAAATGTCCTTTCTTTAGTATTGTCCGTCAAGTCGTTGAGTTTTGCGAATACTGACGCATGCAAATTAATTTTGAAGTTGAGATATGTTTTAAATTCAACAAATTCTTTTTTTTTTTATCAAACATTTTACCACTTCTCATACAAATAAACTTTGTGGCCGTTTGTTTTACACAAGAAACTGAAGATATCATATTAATATTACAAAGGTGAAGGTTTTTATTTATGTATGTGTGTTTGTTTGTTAGCTTTTCGTTCAAGCTATAACGGCTGAATGGATTTCGAAAAAATGTGTTATCTTATTTCTTGGATTAACACTTTCTATAAAAGTGGAAAATACTAGTTTCTCGCAATCGGAGCCGTGGGTGACAGCTAGTACAATATAAAAAACAAAAAAATTAATTATTTATCACAATGCTTGCTTCATCAGTGGCGGTAATTATGAAGTTTTGTTAGCAGAAAACAGTTAAATCTAAAAGTATAGACAGATGATATTACTATGCTTTTGTATTATAGGTAGGCTAGCTTTTGCCCGCGGCTTCACCCGCGTACATAATCCCAGGATAAAAAGTATCCAATGTGTTATTCTGGGATATGGTCTACTCGTGTACCAAGTTTCATCGAGATCCGTTCAGTAGTTTTTGCGTGAAAGAGTAACAAACATCCATACCTCCATCCATACATACAAACTTTCGCATTTATAATATTACTAATATTACCCGTACTTTTTTAAAAGTACCTACAGCAAAGATGGTCGTAAGATGTAGAAAGCTTTCTAATCGGAAACTCTAATAATAAAATAAAAGCTGTCTGGAAGGTGATAAACAAGGAAACTGGAAAGACAAACCAACAAGATCGGAATGAATTGTCGCTAAAAATTCATAGTAAAGTCATCACAGACAGGTCTGAAATAGCCGAGACCTTAGTAAACTTTTTCACAAACATCCCAATTGAAGTTACGAAATCTCTTCCATCTTCATCTTTGTTAGCTGAATCTTTTTTGAAAGAAAATTTCACCAAGGATATACCAACCTTTGAATTTAAGCGTATCTCCGTTGATACAATTATAAAAACATTCAAAAGACTTAACATAAAAAACACTGAAGACTTATGGGGTATATCTGTTAAGGTTCTCGGAGATATTATTGATTCAATTGCTCCTGTGTTAACAGGCATATTCAATTAATGTATAGACAGTGGTACATTCCCTGATTTAATGAAACATAGTAAAGTAGTACCAATTTTTAAATCAGGTAGTAAGAGTGATCCTTCTAATTATAGAACAATATCTGTGCTTCCAGCATTGAGTAAAATCTATGAAAAAATCATGCTCGACCAGATGTTGTCTCATTTTAATTCTAATAGGATTTTGCATAGTCATCAGTTTGGCTTCACGAAAGGAAGGTCAACGACGGATGCTGGAGTGAAACTCATCAGTCACATTTTGGAATCCTGGGAGAAATCTCAGGATGCTATTGGCATATTCTGTGACCTCTCTAAAGCATTTGACTGTGTTGACCATAATACTCTGATCTGTAAATTACATCATTACGGAATTCGTGGAAGAGCTGCTGATCTTGTTTTTTCCTATTTATCTTACAGGCAGCAAAAAGTATCCATTAATGGGGCGACGTCCTCGGGATCTTTAGTAAAGATGGGCGTGCCTCAGGGTTCAATTCTTGGCCCTTTCCTTTTTCTGGTTTATATTAATGACCTTCCTTATATGATGGCTAATTTATCCGATATAATTCTATTTGCTGATGAAACCTCTCTTATTTTTAAAGTAGATAGAAAAGATGGGGATGTCTTGCGTGTTAACGAAAGTCTGGCTGTTCTTTCGAAATGGTTCGCAGCTAATAATCTCCTATTAACCCTTCAGATACCGTCAATTAGAAACACAATAGTAAGACAATAGATGCGCGGCCACCGGTGGTCGCTTGGGGATTCATGAATTAAATGCGAATAAAACTAAATGTATAAAGTTTTCATTACCGAATGTCCCTCAAGTTGGCGTCAGTCTAATTCTTGATGGGCAAAAAACTTGATGTTATTGCGGACACTGTGTTCTTAGGTTTAACTATCGATTCTAAACTACAGTGGGGCGCTCATATTAGAACTCTCTCGGGAAGATTAAGCTCAGCTGCATATGGTGTTAGAAAAATAAGGCAATTGACAGATGTAGCCACAGCTAGGTTAGTTTACTATGCTTATTTCCACAGTATTATGTCTTATGGCATTTTACTGTGGGGATCTGCAGCTGATGTAGACTCAATTTTCATATTGCAAAAGAGAGCTATCCGGGCTATTTATAGGATGGGTCCTCGCGAGTCCCTCAGAAATAAATTCAAAGAAATCGACATTCTCACTCTGCCTTCTCTTTATGTCTTAGAATGCATTTTGTATGTTCGTAAAAACTTAGGACTCTTTAAAATTAGAAGCGATTTTCACAACAAAAATACGCGTAGTAAACACGAAATTGTATTACCCAAATGGAGATTAGCCAAGACCAGCAAGTCATTCCTAGTAAACAGCATACGCTTTTACAACAAGCTGCCAAAGGCGGTAACTGAACTTAGTGAGGGAAAATTCAAAACTCATATTAAGCGTGTCCTAACCAAAAAAGCATTTTACAAGGTTAAAGACCATGTCGAAGACACGCTTGTTTGGCAATGACTGCCTCTGCACTTGTGGCCCCCTGGGAAATCATCAATATTGTGTCTATTAACTGCTCCACTTTTGTTTTAATATACATATATTTATTTTTCCTTTAACGAATTGCTTTTGCAATATTTTTTATTTTTATTATTTAGACTTCAACTGCATTCAATTTGTTAGTAATTTATTTTGTTAACAATTGTCATCATCTTCCTGCCCTTATCCCGTTTTATTTGGGGTCGGCGCAACACGTTTTTTTCTTCCACTCTGTCCTGTCACTCGTCACGCTATCACTAACTCCCTTTTCATTCATATCACTTTTCACACAATCCATCCATCTTTTCTTTGGCCTCCCTCTCCCTCTCCATCCATCCACATGTAAATTCATAACTCTTTTAGCAACATGCGTTTCATCTCTCCTTTTTACATGACCATACCAAGACAAACGATTCCCTTTCAACTTTTCAGTTACCGGCGCCACTTTCAAACTTCCCCTAATATACTCATTTCTCACTTTGTCCATTCTTGTCACACCACACATCCATCTTAACATTCTCATCTCCGCTACATGCAATCTTTTTTCATCCGTCTTTTTCACTGCCCAACATTCTGATCCATACAGTACAACAGGCCTTATCACTGACTTGTAGATTTTACCCTTCAACTTGAGGGGCATCCGTGGGTCACAAGTTGTTCCTGTGACCTGTCGCCATTTCATCCATCCTGCGTTGATCCGATGTGTTACGTCCCGGTCTACCTCACCATCCCCTTGGACAAGCGACCCGAGGTACCGAAAGTCGGAACAGATCGGTATGGGCGTTCCGGCGAGAGCTAAAAGCACTGGAGTGGAGAGACCGCCGAAATCGCAGAACAAGTACTCCGTTTTGGTTCTACTCAATTTCAGGCCAACACTTTCCAGTCTGTGCCACCACACCTCCAATCTGTTCTGGACCTCTAGGCCACTCTCGGCAATCAGCACAATGTCATCGGCAAACAACATACACCAGGGAGCCTCTTCCTGAATGTCCAACGTCAGAGCATCCATTATCATCAGGAAGAGGTAAGGGCTGAGGGCCGACCCTTGGTGTAAGCCGACAGCCACATTGAAGCTGTCAGTAGTGCCCACTGTAGACCGGACTTGGGTACTGCATCGACTGTACATAGCTTGGATCAACTGCACATACTTCCCAGGCACACCTTTCTCCTTAAGGGCCCACCACAGAACCTCACGAGGTACCCGGTCGTATGCCTTTTCGAGGTCAACGAATACCATGTGTAAGTTTTTATGTGCACCTCTGTATTTTTCGCACAGCTGACGTATAGCAAAAATGGCATCCGTTGCACCCCGACCCGGCATAAAACCGAATTGGTTCTGTGAAATTTCACTCTCTTCTCTCAGACGCCTTTCGATAACTTTCTCCCAAGCTTTCATAGTATGTGACATTAGCTTTATTCCTCTATAATTGTTGCACTCAAGCACATCACCTTTGTTTTTAAAAATGGGCACCAAGGAACTGTTACACCACTCATCAGGTATGGCTTCTTCCTGCAACAACTTATTGAAGAATAAAGCTAACCACATCCATCCATCCACTCGCAATAACTTCCACACTTCAACTGGTATTCCGTCTGGACCGGTGGCTTTACCATTCTTCATTCCATTTACTGCTATCCTAACTTCATCCATACTAATCATTCTCACTAATCCCACATTCACTGGTTTATTCTCTAACATACTACTCCAATTATTTTCCTCATTCATCAATTTTTCAAAATAGTCCTTCCACCTCTTTTTGATTTTCTCATCATCCGATATAACCATTCCAGTTTCATCTCTTATACATTTAACCTGGCAAACATCTCTAGTCTTTCTTTCTCTTATTCTAGTAAGCCGGTGTAGTTCTTTTTGCCCTGCAGGACTGTCCAGTGTGTCATATAATTTATCCTGGGCTTTTGATTTCGCTATTGCCACGGCTTTCTTCGCTTCCTTCTTAAAAATGTCATACTCCCTCTTTTTTTCAGCTTTTAAACTAACGTTTCCAGGCTCTACACGCTGCCATTCCTTGAATTTTCTCTTCTTTTCTTTCAATACATTCTGAACTTCTGTTGACCACCACCATGTATCCCTATCTATTATGTCCTTTCCTCTCGTCTCTCCCAAAATATCTTTCGCTGCATGCCTGATACACCCAGCTATCTCATTCCAGCTTTCATTTATAGTTCGATCATTCATGTCACCCATCTCTATCATTCTGTCTACCACTCGCTTCCTGAACTTATTCGCACAATCATTCCTCTCTAACATGTGCCATTTTATTTTAGGGGGAGGGCGCTCTTTATTTTTGTGAGACGGTATTTTAATGACTGATGTCATAACCAGGAGTCTGTGTTGTGAGACTAGGTCTTCTCCTGGCAGTACTTTGCAGTTTTTGACGTGCTTTAAGTTATTACGCCGAACTAGGAAGTAGTCTATTTGGGTCTTATGATTGCCACTTTTGTATGTGATCATGTGTTCGTCTCTTTTTTGGAACCACGTATTGGCTACTGCAAGGTCAAATGCAGTAGCGGATTGTAGCAGCGTCTCTCCTTCACTGTTCTGACTACCAAAACCCCATCCTCCATGCACTCTTTCATAAACACCTTTCATTCTTCCCACATGCCCATTAAAATCACCTCCAACTATCAATTCTTCATGCACAGGAATATTCATTAAAGCTCTATCAAAATCCTCCCAAAACTTCTCTTTCACCGTTTCATCACATCCTACTTGTGGTGCATACACACTAACTACATTCAACATCACATTCTCTAACATAACTCTCACAACTATAATTCTATCACTAATCCTTTGTACTTCCATCACGCTTTCTTTCAACTTACTGTCTAACACTATTCCAACACCATTTCTTTTTCCATCACTTCCACAGTAGTAGAACTTGTATCCCTCACCAATTTCTCTCGCTTTTGTTCCTCTCCATTTAGTCTCTTGCAAGCATGCTATATTTATCCGTCTCCTTTTTAATACATCCGCTAACTCTCTCGCCCTTCCAGTCATAGTCCCTACATTCCAGCTTGCATACCTCATTCTCATTTCCCGAGCTTGCTTCTTACGTTGCACCCGCCCGGGATGGTGCAACAACCCTAGTCCATTTCCCACAGAGGCCGGGTGCTGCCCCTGCGCGTCGCCTGTGGGGTACGCCCTAGCCCTATCGCGCAATCTATCATAGCCAAACATGTTGCTGAGGGATTTGGCGTAGTATTTTAAGGTCGGCCGCCAGCCTGACACCAACCCTCCTTGGGAATGCTTTTGTTGGTGGTTTTACCCGCCACCACGGGGTGACCTAAGGTGCTATAGTATGCACAGTCTCTAAAGATCCCTTAGTCGCCTCTTACGACACCCACGGGAAGATATGGGATGGTGCTATTCTTTACGTCCGACACCATACAGTACTACATACAGTACACACCATACATTTTGTTAACAATTGTAATTATTTAAATTTTTTTGTTGTAATTATTTATATAGCCTCTTTTTGGAATGTGAATGTGAGAATACTGTATAATCCACAAACACTTAGATAACTTTCTATTACAACTTACTATATTTTTATTTTATTATGATTAATTTTGTGATTTTGTGTACAGTGTTGACTGGTCTACACTGTTCTTACATAAATCAATGAATATTGTAATAAACACATTTTTTAAAAGAGTAACCATGGAGTTTCTTGCTGGTTCTTCTCCATAGGAAACGACCAATTTCGAACCGTGCACTAGTTTCTGACGTTTTATAAGTGCCCTTGTAGGCCTATATGAAATAAAATATTTTGACTTTGACTTTGATCATCTAGTGGGCTACATCATAATTATCATCATCATCATCAACAATTCCATCTTCAATCTGGTGCTATCTACATGGTGTCACCTCACACCTGTTCTCCTACAGCAGGACGACTGTAATATAATAGCACTGTACCTAATACACTAACCAATAAACTAACTACTATTGCTGTAGGGTGGTGTGGGTAACAGCTGTCGAATTCATCCAATACTAAATTAGCTAACTATCCTACATAAAGGATAATATCATGATCATCTTAAAGTTGCATATTTTCGCCCTGCTGTCATCCTACTGGTGCTATGTAAAAAAGACCGTAACATATACCTAGTCAAGTCATAAATTCTGTCATATGTTTAATCCTTACTAATATTAAAAAAGTGAAAGTGAGTTTGTTTGTTTCTTTTTTTACGTATTCACGCCTAAATGGCAAAACCGATTTTGATGAATTTTGGTACAGAGATAATTGGGACCCTGGAGACGGACATAGGGTAATTATAATTATATTATAAAGTGAGAAAAGGGGGTGAAAGAGTAAAGTATATTAATAAACGCGGGCGAAGCCGCGGGTAAAAGCTAGTATGATATAATTGAGACAAGTTTATTCATTATCTAATCATTTATGTATCAAAATGAACTTGACAAATCATAGATTCTTATGATAATAAAGTTTATTCAAAATGATCTCCGCGATTTTGAATACAGGCCTTCAATCTGCGCGGCCAGTCGTCTATCGCAGCACGAACGAGGTCCATGTCAATATCGGTGGCTGCCTTAATCAAGGATGCCTTGATTGACTCCATATCAGGATGAGGCTTTGAGCAGGCCTTTTCCTCCAAATGTTGCCCTATCTTGTAATGTAACGGACTCAAATCTAGACTGGAGAAGGGCCAGTCTTCGTGCCGGATGAAGTCGATTTCACGCGCCGCCAGCCAGTCTTGTGTGCTCTTCGCTCTATAAGCTGGCGCCGAATCTTACTGGAATACCCAGTACCTGTTATTGAAAATGGTATGAGAAACAGGTACACAAGGTTCTTCAGAACTGTATCCTGATACACAAACTGTATTCGTTTTTATACCTTTCTCACAAAAATGTACCTTAAGTTAAGCCCCAATAAAAAAACTCCCAACCATACAATGAGCGAGGATGGAAAATTACCTCATTGGACACACTGAATACAGTTGCTCGCTTCTTCCCTACTGTGTGCGTACACCTTATCATTTGTTTATAGTAGCTGTCTTCTACGGTAAAAATGTTTTCATCAAAAAAAAAAAATTCCCGATATTTTATTCCCGCGTACCGCTTTAAGAAAGCGCGGCATCTCTTCAGTCTCAGGTCCATTAAACGAGCGTTCAAACGATGTCCTGTTTTTTTCGATATGCCCGAAGCCCTAAGTCTTCATTCAACACCCTTTTCACCGTGGTTCTGCTTAACCCCATCTGAAGGGCCAACAGTTGCTGTTTGGGATTTCTTTGAATTCGCGCTTTCACAGCTTTTATTACTGCTGGAGTCCCAACAGAGCGAGGGCGACCACTTCTTGGCCAGACATAAGTAGAATCTTCACTGTATCGTTTGATGGTACGATAAACGAATCTTTTGGTTACATTCAAATTTTTCAGTATATCAAAAATTTGATTGGCGTAGTCGCAACGATGCCACGCAATAACTGCAACACGGTCTTTAAGCGTCGACTCCATATTTAAAAATGAGTAAAATTCTCAAAAGTACACATTTTTATTTTCATGAACAAATCAAAAATCGAATTCAGTAAACTTTTTTGTGGCCAGCATTCTAAAAAAAAAAAATTTACGATGTGACAATACTTATGACTTGAGTAGGTACATAAAATGCATACTAACTGGAATATATTGCTGCTTCGAATCTTTAAAGGAAGTCTGAACATTCCCTGATGCTGTGTCTCCAGTGTATCTGACTCGTAAGTATCAACAGGTAAGACCAATACACATTCTTCGAGAAAATGCATATAATTTGGCAAAGGAGCATTATGAACAGAACCTTTGGGGTAATCCATAAAGTACGTTGCACGAATTTCATGATTTTTTCTCTCCATCTCCCTCGTATTTGTCCTTAGTTAACCCAATATTTCCCACTGCTGCGTTAAGACCTCCCTCTTTTACCACATACGTCAGTCTTCTGTCATTGCAGTTATATCTTTGATCCACCTCCGTTTTTGTTTGCCGCGAGGTCGTCGTACTTTTCCACTGAAGCGTAGAAGAGCAGTAAAAAGTGGCAAGTGTTTTCTTTAAAGCTACCTTCCGCTTCTCTCTGCTCGGTACCCGACACCGTTCTGTCGGTCAAGGCCGCGTGTTCATTTGTATTATTTCTTATTTGAGATTTGCACTGTTTGCACTGACGCAAAGTGGAGATTTCGAACACTGTGATTGGCCAGTTCACGGTCGGCGGTTCATAAGTCTATCCAGCCCCGCGTCACTATTTAAAGGAACCTAATAAGTGATGAAATTTTCGATAAACTACAAATGCTTGCTTATGACATAGTTTTAGATTATCATCATTTTTACCGAAAGACGCCCACTGTTAGACATAGGCCTCTCCAAAGTGCCGCCACAATGAACGGTCCTGTGCATCTCGCATCCATCGGATGCCCGCAACCCTTACCAGGTCATCGGCCCACCTTGTAGGAGGCCTTCCACTTCTTCCGGTACGTGGTCTCGATTCCAGAACCTTTCGGCCCCAACGGCCATCTATTCTGCGAGCAATGTGCCCTGCCCATTGCCACTTAAGTAAAGCGATTCTTCGTGCTATGTCAGCAACCTTGGCTCCTCTGCGGATATCCTCATTTCTGACTCGATCACACAAAGAAACTCCAAGCCATACTCCATTGCCCTTTGAGTTACTTTAAGCCTTCGGATGAGGTCCATTGTAAGCGACCACGTTTCGAAGCCATATGTCATCACTGGTAACACACACTGGTCATAGATTTTCGTCTTGAGACACTGTGGTATGTTCGACGAGAAGATACCGCGCAGCTTGAGAACGCTGCCCAGCCGAGTCAGATTCGACGATTGACCTCTTTCTCGAAGTTAGACCTACTCAACTGGACCGTCTGTCTCAGGCAAACGTAGTCGTCTACAACTTCGAGTGTAGTTTCCGACCTTGATAGGAGTTGGTGCAACATGGCTGTTTACCATGACTTTGGTTTTGAACATGTTCATTTTAAGTCTCACTCTTTCGCAACCTCTATTAAGGTCACCAAGCATTGTACTAAACTCCACCGTAGTCTCAGCCGTGACTACTATATCGTCGGCAAACCGAAGGTGAGTGATGTACTCGCCATTGATATAAATGCTAGGCATTTGTATCAATGGCGAGTACCACTCCATACCAGAACCTTGAAAAAAACCTCCATTGCTGCCGTGAACAGTTTCGGAGAAATAACGTCTCCCTGTCTCACGCCCCGCTGCAAGAGGATAAGTTTCGAGGTCTGGTTTTGTAGTCGGACTGATATGATGGCCTTTTTGTACAAACATTTCAGCACTTCGATGTACCGATACAATTTGGCATCGTTGGAGAGACTGCAGTACAGCCCAAGTTTCGATTGAATCAAAGGCTTTCTCGTAGTCCACAAACGCTAAGCAGAGAGGCTGATTATACTCCTCAATATTCTGTATAACCTGCCGCAGCGTATGTATGTATACGGTGCTAAAGCCTTTTCGGAATCCGGCTTATTCGGGAGGCTGGAAGTCGTCGAACCTGCGCGCGAGACGGTTCGTGATGACTCTGGAATGTTAGTGTATAGACATGGCTCAGAAGCGAGATGGGCCTGTAATTCTTATGCAGGGCATTATCGCCCTTCTTAAAAAAGAGTACCACTACGCCTCTGCTCCATGCCTGTGGCGTTTTTCCCTCGAGTATGACGAAATTAAATAGCTTCTGAAGGGCCTTAAGGACCGGTTTTCCACCCGCCTTCAAGAGCTCGGCCGTAATTCCGTCCTCACCCGACGCCTTGTTGATTTTAAGCCGTTTCAGAGCCATCCTAATCTCGTACAGGCTGACGTCTGGGATATCTTCGGTATAGTGTCGAGTCAATCTAGCTCTTTGGTAATTCGCTAGATCTGTAGCGGGTTTAGATAGACGTTTATAACTGTCCATAAAATGCCTCGATCTCTCCCATCAGCTCCGATTTGGCGGATATGACTCTGCCATCGTCGGTCTTCAGTTTTGTGAGCTGGCTTTGCTCTATAGACAGATCTTGATTTAGATACAGACATTGAAGTGACGTCACGAAACCTATCTCCTCGATGTCATACTTCATCGACCCCCCACCTCTCCCTTTAAAGTGTAACGTAATTTGTGCATGGGCCCTGTTACGATTAGAAGTCTAACTGCCGCACTCAGAGACGTCATTTAACTTTAATGTCAATTAAAGCAAAACCTAAGGTACTTAACGTCATAAAGATATAGACTATTATTCAATGACAAAATTAGTAAATCAGAGATTAGCGTTAATGGGCGTCTCTGAGTGCGGCAGTAAGAGATGCTTACTAATACATATTAATATTAGTAGTAATACTTACATTTTTTTAATATATATTATGGGTATTCTGTAAATATTGTAACTAACCATCACAAACAAACACCATTAACGGATTCTGGTTTCTGTGTAACATTAATAAACTGCAGTTATAAACAACAATAAAACATTTTGTATTTGGATTTTATTTAGATATTATATCTCGACCTAACCATTTTGCTAATGACCAAAACTGGTTGGTTGCTACTTAGAAATAGTAGTTGCAGTCTTGCGATGTAGTAAGCCCTTAAAAGAATTAAATAGTTATAATATTCCTAAGAACTTAGTATTTATTGTAATTGTTGATAGCCTGTGGCAACGACCCCGGCTTACTAGTTGTGGGTTCAAACCCAGACAGGTACTGTTTGTGTGTAATTTATAATCAGTAGGTACTTGTTCTGAGGGTCGCGATAGATCCGCGGAAGTATTAAGTAGTATTCGATTGGCATGGCACAACAAACGCCCCACCACGGCACACATCACGTCACACGCGTGACCGAACTTTCGGTCTCGCCGCGTCACGTGATGTGTGGCTTGCTCATGAATGCGACATAATTTAGGCTGATGTGTCATGTGGACCTTGAGAAACACTGCTAGCGTATTCAATCCTACGTTCGGCTCCGTTACGCATATGAGTCGTGATCCTAAAAGAAAAGTGTCGAGCAGACCCTGAATAGAAAGATGATGACAGTTTTCAAAAAATGAAGAAAACGTCGTGAGGAAGCCAACATGTCATAAGACTACTAAGACAGTCTACACATTCTCTCGCAAGTAGGAGACCTGTGTTTTAGCAGTGAAAACATCGCTGTGTGTAATACCTACGTCACAAACTGCCAAAATGGAGACCTCTCATCAGGACTGGTTTTAGTTATAAATATTTATTACCTAGGTCGTTCTAGCTTCGTCTATCTAGCTAATACTGTTACGAATAGTTCCTGATGCCGTGGTATACACACTAGCCATTTAGCAAGTTGGTAAAGTCCCTTGCACAGATGTTTTGAGGAGGCCTGTGCCCGAATTTGGGAAAAGGTAAGACTGGTTAGGTAGTACTGGCTTTACAGTACAAAAAAACCTCTAGAGATGGTTTTGCTGCATTCTCAACGAGGTTTAGAGGAATGGAAAGAGACAGGAGCAGGAAAAGCGAAATACTAACCAACTTAATAGAAGACTTGAAGAGCATTTGTCATTCTATTTTCCAGACCGAGAGTAGTCAGCACCAGGGGTCGGAGTACATCAGCAAGGCTTCGCGCATTCTTGTCAAGCTGCAACGGTAACGACAAACGTTTTCTTTCCCTCATTCAGAATAAGCAATCCATTATATTCATCATCGATATCACTTTATATCCAGTCAGATCAGACCATACTTTGAATATAATCGTATTTATTTTAAATTTATTCTTAACAATTTTAAAGGACAAAGTTTATGAGTGTGTGTGTGTTTAATACTTCTTCAAGCTCGAATAGGCGTGAGCTAGAGAGCAAAGAGTAACTCGCAGTCCGGCCGTAAGATAACCATCCGTAAGCGTGTAGTGATCCACGCTAACCTTATAGAGATGAATGAGAAGATCAGGAAAACCGTAGTGGGCCAGCAAGGCCAATACCTACTGGGCCATGGGTAGTCCGAAAGGGAACCTCAAAGTCCTGGAAAGCAAGGCAAAGAAAGAACATAGGTGTGTTTTGGTCAGTAAAAGTGACACTCCCTCGCGCTCCGCTCAAGAGCAGGACAAGTCATTGGATGACTTACGGATTTCGATGAAACTTGGTACACGGGTCGCCACATGGGATACTTTTTATACCTGGAACATAGGATAATTTACTAAGATCTTGCGAGCGAAGCAGCTGGGACCAGCTAGTAGTAACATCACTTTTTACATGAACTTAAATCTATGGGTAGGTACAATGGTCCAGATTCCGGACTGAAAGGGCTTCAAATAATAAGGGGACGAGTTTAGCGCTGTCGAATCCATCCATACTAATCCTTATACTCACTTTTCCCGCGCGCCTCAAGGAGTTGTCAGCAACACCAAGGGCCCAGCTAGGTCGATGCCTACTGGGGCCAGGGTTATCCGAAAGGGAGCTCGAGCCCCGTATGAAGGCTAGAAGGAACGGGGTGGGTTTTCAGTCAGTGAGAGTCTGACACTATCTCACGCTTCGCCCAAGAACGGGGGTTGTCATTGGATGATTTTCCCAACCATAAAAAAGGTACTCAAATATTTTACACGCGGCAGTATGTATGTGTGTATGTTTGTCACTCCTTCACGGTCATACGAATGAAATTTGGTAGTAGTAGGTATAGCTTATATCCTGGTTTAACACAGGCTTTAGTTTACAAGAATAGAATATAATAAACTTACTATTACTTGAAGTGATACGACGCGGCTTATACATATAGCTCTTGTGATTACGGCAGAGTACAGTAAACCTGTCTGTCAAAGTTGAAGTCCATTGTGGGCAAATTGATGAAGCGCTGTTTCTGACCAGAATAGAATACCTAAACTTTATTGTATACTAAAATAGCAACAATTTTACAGAAACTCAAATGGATACAATGGTCTTTACACTGATAGAGATGGCTCCCTTACACCAAAATTTTTTGGCTAAGCCCGGCACGAACTTAGCCGGTTTTTTCCACGTTTCGTGACTACAGTAACTTACGGAAAATCCTGTAGTTCTTGGAACTTGAAACGGGGTCAGTTTTCAAGTTCATGTAAGAGCTTTTAAGTTGCTGTCTAACGACAAAGAATTGTCGAAAACTGCAGCTGGTAAGACGTGTTCTATGACACGCCAGGTTTACAGTATGGAAATTCGGCTGAAATGTGTAAATGTGACGAATATAATGACAGTTTCCACGAACCCATCATTATATTCGTCCACGGAGCTCCCTAGGCACTCGAAACGGTTGTGGAGTTTTGGATCTGTTTCGGGCGGAGCGTAGGCTTCACCAGTCAATCACAAGACCTTTCAAGCTTCATGTTGATATTCAATGTGCTTCTTACCATGCGGTGATCGCTTCCAGTTTTCACCGCATTGATCACAGAGATATTGAATATTTGCTTTTTCGTCGACATGATAAACTCAATCTCATTTTTAGTTGCACTGTCAGGACTTTGTTCCTTTACTTCATAAAAAAGTTTACAGTCGCGTATCTCAAGCGGATGTATACGCGCTCGCAATGAGCTGAATTGAGTCGAGATATCGAGTCCGTGAGCGGTGTCTGTGTGCGTTGCTCGAGCGCGCTTTTTATGTAGATTAACTTCGTATCGTTAACGTACCTATCTGTTTTGTGCCACTAACCACTAGATCATTTTCGACTTCACGCTGGCTGAAGCTAGTGTTAAAAATGAGCTGATGAAGCCACCTGCTGGTTCCAGATATGACCAAGCTGTGGACAGCCTGCGCCGCGAGATCGGATTCCATCAGGAGTCTGGCAACATCGGCGCCATCGGCAGGCTGACTGTCGCCATCGTGCTGGTGCAGCTTGCACGGGGTGACACGGTCGCTGCGGAGAAGGCCTACAAGGTGGGTTTAGTACTCGTTTATGCGAAGCCCGAAACGTGTCTAGTATTTTTATGTAAAGAATCTATGTACAAGATTTCCATAACTATTTCAAGAAAAATCACTAAGTTATAGACTTGTTGTTACCTGGTTTTACGCACAAATACATGGTGACCGGACAGCACAGCAGAAAAGCAGAGGGAAGACGCAGTAAAAAGTAAGCATGAAGATCATAACGTAGCTGCCTCATTGTTCAAGGAGTTGTCAGCAAAAGGAGGGGCCCAGCTGGGTCGAAGCCTACTGGGGCCAGGGTTATCCGAAAGGGAGCTCGAGCCTCGGTATGAAGGCTAGAAGGAACGGGGTGGGTTTTTAGTCAGTAAGATTGCAAAATCTTTTTTCATCGGTAGGAAGTTGCATTATTCCGAAGTGACATGGCTATATTTTATCTACGCGGGCGAAGCTGCCGGCAAAATCTAGTTAAGAATTGAGTCAAGTCACTAATTCTGACGCTAAAAACCTTCCAGGAATGGGGCAGCAACTGCGAGGTGGCAGAGATGCAGACTCTGGAGCAGATCCTGCAGGCTTACGATGAGGAGGACCGTGAGTCCGCCAAGCGCGCGCTGGCCAGCCCTTTCATCCGCAACATGGACGTGGAGTACGCACGCCTGGCCGCCTCGGTGCCGCTGCCTGAGGCCATGGAGCCCGCCCCCCGGGCCACCGTCGTGGAGAATGCAGCCCCGTCTTACGTCAGCCCCAACGCGTCGTCTACTACCACTGCGGTAAGGACCATCATCAGCCTTTTTAATGTTCCCACTGCTGGGACTCAGGACTGCAGGCCTCCTCTCTAGGAGAGGGAATAGGCCGTAATCCACCACGCGAGCCCAGTGCGGGTTGGTGAATGTCACATCAAATAAACCATTCTGATTTCCTAGCTACGCTAGAAGCTACCACATAATTACTAATACATTGTTCCTCTATTACAGGAGATTTCGCACATGGAGATAGAAGAGTCCCCATACGCGCCGGTGACTTACGCCAAGAAGGTTGACCACGACGATGATGGCCTCTGCTAAGCGCTCAACAACCGCTGTTTACGTGTTTAGTTGCTTGCTTACTTACTCCGTCAGCGGTGACAGCACGGTAATATACCAATCATTGTAAAAAGACATGAACAAAGCCACAGAAAAGATGAAAGAGAAAGATAATACTTTCCGATTTGTACTACAGCGAGTGTCGCCGCTTGTCTCGCCGCTTGTCTCCCACCCTTTAACTCCTCTACAGGCAATAAACCAATACGAACGCGTATTACGTAATGATCACGCACACTTAGATCGCAAGTTTGCTATTGGTAGTAGAACTATGAGCATTGCCCTACTTGTGGCTCGCCTGCCCTTTTCTGTTCTGTGCCAAGTAAAGAAAGATAGGGAAACATATTATTTATAACTAGCTTACACATTATAAACATTCTTGCGCCATATCCGCACAAAACGGCCGAACGCTCGGCATAATAATGTTACCAAACGCAGTGTGACGAGTCTTTAGCGCTGGTTTTCAGTGTCGACCGGTGACGGTCTCCACACAGACGTCGAAACGGTATTGTTAGTAAAACTATAGGAGACATTTCTACCTACCATCATCATAATTTCATCTGAAAGACGTCCACTGCTGGACATAGACCTGCCACCTTAGCGACCAGTCATATGTGTCTCGCATCATTTTTGCGACCTTCACCAGGTTATCAATCCACCTTGAGAATGCGTCAACGCTGCGTCGTGCGTACGTGGTCGCCTCTCTAGAATCTCGTCCCCATTGACAATCTATTCTGCGAGCATTGTGCTCTGGTCACTGCTACATAAGTGTGGACGATTCTTCGAGCTTTATAACCTCGGTTCTCCTGAAATATAATTTCTGGTACGATCACGCTAGGAAACTCCGAGCATAGCCCTTCCCATTATAAGCACAGCATTTTAAGAAATACTTGTCCTAGTCGCAATGATATGTTAACGTGATTATCACATCTGATTCCGTTGGTGCGATATCGTGACTCTTGAGGTCATCTCGAGGTTATACCGATCCTCAAATCATTGCTATCCAGAGTATAATTAACATTCCAATGTAATGATAAATGAAGATAAGAATGACGAGACATTACCGTGCTGTCATCGTTAAAAACATCGCATTGTGTTGAGCTTAGTGGCTATATAGCCTTATATGTTATTTGTGTATGTGTTGTATTACTATATTACGTGGTTAATTTAGCAGCAAAGCTCTGTCATTTATACAAAATTATGTCATATTATGACTATCTTGACTAATCTAAAGACACATCACGTCGGCGTCGTGTAAAAATATTTTTGAGTAGCTTATAAAGTTTGGAGTAAAGTAACAGCAATCTGCAGCAAGTTTTAAACTTTGCAGGTTTAAAACGAAGCAGTTTCGACGCTCAATTCATAAATAAAAAAGACAAAAATGTCTTTAATATGACTTGTAGACTTTACAAACCAAGTAATCGCATTAATGAGACATAAATATTGCCAGCTAACAAAATAAACGGATGGCTGAAAAAAGAGCGCATTTTTTCAAAATCCTTCGTTTTAAAAGATCACGTTAGTAAATAAATAAAACTTTGAAAGCAATAATAAAACAATAATTTTGGCCAATCGTCGACCACATCAGCACTTACCTTTAAGTGAGATAGTGGTCAATAGTGAGATTAACAATAATAAAAAAAATCTTTAAAAGTTTTCTAAATGTCTCATTAGCCCTTAACACCGAGTAAATAGTGTCATAAAAATCGACATTATTTAGCGGTATTGTAAAAAAATTTAATTGTTACAAAATGATTCGTAACTCGTGTTATCTAATTCGCTACTATTTCTTGAAATCCGCTTCCTTACATTCCTGTTAGCTATCGTCAATTGATCATTATGACTTCAACATACTTTGTCCTTCGAATAGAAAGTCACTTACGATATAGATTACGCTGGATATAACAAGCTTCATTCATAGAGTTTCGTAAAATAGAAAATCAATCAAATCATCTTTTTCATTCTTGGAGAACGCTTTCACTGCTCATAGTACTGCTGAGGTACGCAATTTACCTTAGAATCATTCTTCTATCAACATTATCTTCAAGTTGATTTTCCATTTTACGGAACAACTCAACCTAAATAAAACTTATCTTAGATAATAATATACAAATCTCATTGTGCTTATAAATAACATTGATGACCCCTTCCCCCTTGTAGCGTCTCGCGGAACGGGGTTTTAGGTAACTCGTGTCTATGGTACTGTACCCAGTTTTGACTAATACCAGATGATACTTAAATTGATACTTTAATTTTGCTCTGTTAAGCTAAGCTATATTTATTTTAAGATGTCCCTTGCGTCGTTGGTTACTGCAACCTTTTGATCATAGGGTGATATTATATAACATATAGTCTTCCTCCTTAAATGGGCTATCCATCACTAAAATATTTTTTCTAATCCAACACAGCACTTCCTGAGATTAGCGTGTTGAAACAAACGAACCTATATAGCTTTAAAATATTAACATACATTCATTTACGTGTTGTCTAGTGTTAGTAAAAACTGGTATCTATATGACAAAAAAAAAAAATATTAATATAAAAGATGATGATACTTATAATATACTGATTATTCTTTTAAGTTCGTAAATTTTGCGACATTTTTAAACATGCTGCTTTCTTTGATATATTAGCGGCTGGTCCTTTTCATTTGGGGTCAGCCGTATAAGCATTGAGGGCATTTTGATACTAGACCTCGTTGAAGTTTATATTATTATATAAATTATATGTATGATACACGTGCCTGTAGCTGGCACAAGACTATGCCAGTAGCTTGCATGCTAGAGAGCTATAACAAATTCTGATTGGTTGATGACATCAAGGCCAGATCTAAGGGGGGACAAGCTGGGCATTTGCCCAGAGCGGCAAAATTGACTTATTCTCTTTTCCAACCTAGCCATTAGCCAAGTTGTCCTCACCCAAGTTGGCAGGTTGAGAATTTTATGTGCCACCTTCCAACCTACTTTAGGTTGGATACTGGACTCATGATTTATATGGTTTTTTTTTTATATAAAGTGTGGTTTACATACAAAAAAACTTATCTTTGCCCGGGGCGGCTAAAAAACCAGATTGGGTACTGAAGTGCAAGTTACAAGCATGTGTATTTAGTCCTTATTACTATATATTTAAGACGTACTTATTATTTTGTTAAGTACTTTTAAACCCTACAAAAATGTGTCCTCTAAAATATTTCAGTACTTACTAGCGTTTTGGCAGCGTTGCCAAATATAATGATCGTTTCTTACTTTTAAAACGTAGATTATATCTTAAGTACTGTGTCAAAATAATTTTTGACATATTATTTTGTAATAATGTATTTATATGCTTTTATGTATTTCAAATAACGCACGCTTAGGTATTACTGCTATACTCACAAATGTATTTGATAAGCCTGCACTCGATCATATACTGACTAGGCCTAAAATTTTATTTGGACAAAATTAAATCGACCGATTTTAAGGGATTAATACAAATAGATACATATATTAATAGGTGTTAGATGTAAAATTAAAAAAAAAAAGACAAAAATATTTGTATAATTGTCTATATTAATCTCGTACTGTAATCGTTTTATTGCACTCTTATATTAACACTTACCAGATACACAATTATTGAAATAGTCAGTAAAGCTGAATATCCCTTAAAAGTCGTCGTATTTAAAGCTGTATACTTTTATCACAAAATTTAGGTATAGGAGGTACGTTTTTTGCAATGTGTGATGGCAAACTCGATCTTAGCAGATGATGGTACGACTACGAAAACACAGGGAATTAAGCGCATATAACTAATGACGACATTAAAGTCATCGAAGCAAGTCAACGGTATCTTCTGAGTCGCTCGTTCTATCGTAGGCCTCAACCATCAGGTAACATCAAGCCTGATGGGGTTTATAGAAAAGAAATTGTTGACTACAGTGAAGAATTTCAAATTTTATATCTCTGGTTGTATCTAATTATATCCTTTGGCTGTAATGACAGACTCAGATAGACTAGCTTTTGCCAGCGGCTTCGTCCGCTAGAAAAATAGATTTCTCCACACATACTTTGGATCTCTGTTACATTAGGGCGTATTTTTTCTTATTCATTTTATACATCATAAAGGCGATCTTCTCAACAAAATATCGGCGTTCTTGGTCCAAGAGCTTGGTTTAAGCGTTGATGAGTACTTTTATATTTATATACTTCATTCAAAATAACATTAGACAAACATAAAACAGAGAAACAGTAAAACCGTTTTATCTGTTGTTCAACCAATTTTGACTTTTATTACTTTGGTGGCAAGACCACTACCCTAGGTAACCACTGTGAGACAGTGGTTTGGGGTGGAACTGTACTAAGTCCACCCCTACTTGAAGTGATTCAAAGTGGCTTATATATCTCTTGCGATTAAAAGGGAGAACAGTGAACCTGTCTCTCAAAGATGCAGTCCCTTGTGGACAAATTGATGAAGCGCTGTTTCTATTGTAACCACTTTTTGCTTTTAATGCCATCCTTATGCCTACGGAATAGAAGTTAAAATCGGTTGAACAGACAGTAAGAAAGGTTTCTTTAAATGTCCAATCTTAAAGCGAATCGAGTATAGATAGGTAATCACCGTCAACAACTTAAACAAGGTGTCCTTTTTGTAATACGCCAATCAATTTAGAAAACTTAACAATTTCGCTATAATTACGGTTATCCGAAAAAGCGTGGCATCCGTGCTCCAGTTTGTCATCACGCCCTGTATGATGTACCTTGTCTATTTTGTGCGCGTATTGATAAAATTATTGTGTAAAATATAACGTATTGTTATATCAAATCAATGTAGTGAGATCTAGTGATATAAGTGTTAGAGCGTCGACGAATAGAACTTATTTGATAGGGAGTTTCATCAAGCTCAAGTGCAGTAGTCGAAATGTGCTTGTTATAGATTTCCGCTAGGTTTCTCTGCGTGATCTTGTGTATAATATATTTTTTGTTGTAAGTTTAATTGTATGATTTATAATAAGACATTATAATATTGTTTTTATGTGCAATAACACTGGTCGGCTTCCAAATAAGAGCGAAAAAAATTAATTTTTGAAGGTATTTTAGAGGTCTATAAAAGGAATAACGGAAAGATTTGCTGGTGTTCGATGTTTACGGACTGCTTTATGAAGAACTTCTTATTTACGTTTTTGGATAAATACCATAAAAATAATTTGAATTCGATGCAATTGTTCCATAAATTAGTGAGGCCAAATTAAAAGGTTATATTTTTCGGCAGTAAAAAGAAAATATGTAAAGATCTAGATTCAGAACACATTTTTTTAATTCATATAGGTATACGTTATGATATCGCGCCAAATCCAGGCAAAAATGACGGGATGAACTTAGAGCTTACGATCCACACTGACGCAAAATTAAGAAGTTTAGGAGGCCTTTTCCTACAGTGACACAGACAGACTGAAATAAATACATAAATTTCTAAATTATTGCAAAATGTATATTCTAGAAAACCAGTGTAAATTTTTTGTTTCTTTTATTCAAAGAAGTACGAATATATGTCAGTATATAGCGGTTATGGAAACAGTAATATCCTAATTTCATAACTGGACGTGACAAATTTAAACTGTGAACAAAGTTGGAAAAACCTCACATTGCCATGTCTCCTTGCTCCGAAATCATCATGTCAGCCGAAAGATGTTCACTGTTGGACATAGGCCTCTCCCAAGTGTCGTTACAATAACCGGTCATGTGCGTCTCGCATCCATCGGATGCTTCGAATTTTTTTTATAAATTGTCGACCAGTGGTTTTATTTCAATTTTGTTATTTGTTTGAATTTTTTCTTATTTGTAAGTTATTGTATTATAATATGGTATATATAATTGATGGAGGTAACGTTATATGAGTGCACTGTTGATTAATTGCAAGTCACAGATATTTTGGTAATATGTAAAATATTAATAATATCTAAAATATACCTTGTATAAGCTAGTTTCCTGACTATAATCTGAAAAGATGTTTCCAAGTACTTGTGTGTGTGACTTGAGATATTGACAAATCTAAAACCATCGATACTACCTTCACAGTTCGTCCATCCTTATTGAATGTATATTTCATGAAAAATTTTCAATACCGAGTAAAATGTAAAATGGGGTGAATAGAGACAAAACTTTGGTTTGGTTTTTCACTTTGATACCATAATATCGGCCTCTAAAAAGCATCGGTTTTTTAGAAGAACAATTCAAATAAATTGATATAGTTAAATGCTGCAAAAAAATATTCAAATATTGAGAAAATACCCTTTAAAATTTTGTCTCTATTCACCCCATTTTACGTGGTAGTTGAACTTGACTTGGACAAGTGAATTTTCAGTTAACATTCCGCTAAACGCTTATTATAAAATGTATGGCAACGACATTACCTGAGAAGAAGTCGCGTACATAAAATATAGCCTTTGTCACTCAGGTATAAAACAACTTTCTATCAGTGAAAACAATTGCAATCGTAACACCGTACTTTCAGAGATTGCCTCCTACAAACAAAAAAACAAACAACCTCTTTATAATATTAGTGTAGGTTTTTTTTTTTTGATATATGTGACACGATGTTACTCTACGGTACAGTGCGTTTCACTTAAGAAGTTACATTGCTGTCATGTTGGTAGTATTGAAAATAATGTTGCCATATTTTTAGCAATTAAATTACTTGATATGAGGGAGATTAACTGATACTTCGTTACTTTAACAATTGCCTTTTTTTATTGTTACTATTTTTGTATAAAGTATAGGGCGCTGGGCTCCATTCCGATTGTCTTACAATTCTTTCAAATAACGAAAACGCCACGCCACAGTATCGTTCCTCTCTATTAACAACTTCCTTTGAGACCTACTTTTTTTAAATAAAATCCCATTCCTCTCATAATTTTCCAAAAAGTGTTGCAGCTACCGTTAAAATCGATTTCGTTTCACATTTCGGGGAACAATTTTGGTAGAGTAGGCAACTCTTTCCTTTTTTCCCTTCTTTTTGTGTAGACAGACAGGGGAGCCAACATTATGCCGATGTAACTTCTTAAGTGAAACGCACTGTAGTCCTCACCGAGTTACCGTTTCAATGTGACACTAACCAGCTGCCATTAAAAAAAGAAGTGACATAACAGGAAATGTTGTTGCCATACATTTGTAATTATTTTAGCGTTTCATCACAAAAATCATTTGTCTAAGTCAGCTGAAAAGGGCCCGTTACTTTTACTAATTAGTAACTTATTTTAATCGACAGTGCATAGGTTAAAGTAAGATAACATCTCATTCACTACGATAATACGAGAAAATATTTTACATTTTGGACGAAAATAAATAAATAGGTATATATGTTGCAGGGATATGATTAAAACAGAGATTTGGTCAAATCAAGGGCGTTAAATTAACAACACTATTTTATCATTTCCCTGAACAAATCTAGGGATTTGAACAAATACCAGAACTGGTTCCGAACAATTAACAAAAAAGCTTTTAACCTTTCAGATACCGTCTATTAGAGACATAATAGAAAGACAATGACAGCGCGTTCCCTTGGGATTTAATGAACTAAATCACTTAGAGAATTGACTAAATATTTGTTTTTATCATATCCCTGCGACATATACAAATATAAAACGAGAATCAAAATTATTCTCCTGACTATTTTCAGGAGAGTATTTAGACAAGAAATTCAATTAAATGTTAACTTAAGATTTGTAATATTGGGCTTCCAGTTTTTTGACAGTACTCCTTTGTAATGGAGGTCAAAGTGTCTTTTTTCGGTCGTAGATTGTTAAATTGATATGCGCACAAGTAGCAATATGCTTCTATCTTCTTAGAGTTAAAGGATGTGGGTAGAACTAAAATAACACCGCCATATTTCTCGTAATTTCGTAGTGGATACTTTCCGAGACTTGTCACTATACATTCTTGTAAGATTGTTTGAGGTGAATTAAATAAATATCAAGTTTTAATCAATCGTAATTGAGTTTTATTTATAAACTAATTTGCTTATATAGTAATACAAAATTTTAATTTTATATTTTAGGAATAACTTTGACAACTAGGTATTTCGTACATCACTAAACTTTAACATACATTAGGTGTTCTACTTTATTTGTAAAGTAGGAAAGCAAAAAAAGGAAGCAAAAAATGTTTGGAGAACAAAAGAGTGTTACTTTTCTCTGGTGAAAAAACAAATCATGCCAGATTTACACTGAATTAATAAAGTTTAGAATTTCAACTGTACTGTAGATAGAACATTGGTTTTTATTATTGCCATCATTTAGGTATTTTTTTTCAATACTGAGCCATTTATTTATAAACTAATTTACCTATATAGTAATACAAAACTATAACTTTTAAATTTTAGGAAGAACTTTGACAACTAGGTATTTCGTACATCACTAAACTTTGTCATAAGTACATTAGGTATTCTTGCAAAACACGTTTGGGGAAGAAAGGACTGATACTTTTCTCTGGTGGAAGAAAGAATCACGCTAGATTAACACTGAATTAATAAAATTTAGAATTTCAACTGTACTGTACATAGAAAATTGGTTTTCATTATTACCATCATTTAGGTATTTTTTCCAATAGCTAACTTTTACCCTAGGAAAAGAGCAGTTTGACATTTTTGTTACAGGAAATATGTCAAGCGGACTATTTATTTTTCATTTTAAAGTTAACAAGCCATTGAAAAATCAGCCCTTACTAAAGGCCCGTTTGAACGCATCGACATGGATGCGCTAACAACACGAATGCAGCATCCATGTGAGAGCAAAAAGATCATCAGAATTACATTTATAAATTACACATTGCTTATGAACATAAGTAGTATTTATTGTATGTTTGAGTGTAAGGCCCCTTGCCCACGAGGACATTTTATAGCGAAGCAGACGCGCGTTAGTCGTATTTGCAAGCATCTAGGTTTAAAGTTAATTTTAATTTAAGCTATACTCATAGGTATTCCTTAGGAATTTAAATAAAGATTGTAAAAATACCAACGCGCTACAGCGTCGCAACTGTATCGATGCAAACGCGCTTCAGCTTCGCTACAAAAAGTAGAGCGAGAGGCCGAATAGTTTTAACCTATTGCACAAGGCAGTATTTATTCATTGTCAAAGTTTAAAACAAAATTAACACTCCAGTTGAAATAGGTCATATGGGGCATTTAGCCGAACCATTACAATACTGTCGGGTACAAATACATCTTGCACAAATTGATCATATGACATTGACGTTCTTCATGTTTAAACAATATTGCTATCATCAGAATAATAAATTTTGGTGAGAAAATTGTGACAAGAATAATTAATAAAGATTGTCATTAAACTTAAAAAATACTATAAATCTAAGAATAAACTAGAATTATGTGATATTCGACATCAACTCCTATCGTACTACGAGTATGAGAAGCTTTATTCACATACTATATTGCCAACTATTGCTCTTGTCATTTATACATTTATTGCAGCCTACATCTACAAAAATAATCTAACTACGAGATCAAGCTGTACATACCTACTATTCGATTTTTCTTTATTTATCAATCAATCAATCAGATATTTAACAGAAAGTTCGACAATCAGTCTTGCCAAGGGGTGTCGTATTACCCAGTAACTGGTTTGTGGAGGTCAGATAGTCATGCAATATACAAATTACAGCAACAATGCGTTAGATTCGAATCCGACTTAAATATATTTGGGAAAAAGGCTAGGTAGATAATTTCGTTAAAATCATTAGTATAATCTTTGGTTGGAAACAGTAGTGGAACATCTCACAATAGGGAATTTGTATGCAATTTTTTAGTTCGAATAAACAAATAAATGACCATAAAGGAGATTGCGCGACGAACTAAACAGATTCCACCAGAACTGGCGAGAGGAAGCCCGGGCGCGCGAAAGATAGAAGGAGCGGAGAGATGCCTTTGCCTAGGAGTGGGACAGAAAAAAAAAATCAAATATAAATGAAAAAAAAAATATCTTGATCAAAAATAAAATTATAAACCTTCAAAGCTGCTATTATGAAAGAGATTACCGTCAAATCCATCACGGTCTACGGCCGCCAAATAAAACGGTGTCTTAGACGACATACACTGATATATTTGAAATTAATTTTAATATAATATTTGTTTAAATTATTTATATTTCGTTTGCTTTTCTACCAATTTTGATATTGTTTTCAGAGTTAGTATTCTACTTTGGTTTATTTATTGATAAACTGGTTAGTTAGCATTTTTTTACATGCATATTCCCTATTTTGGGTAATCTGTTATTAAACCAAGATTTCAATGCTGTTAAAAAATTAAATATCGGTACAAGTCGATTTTGGACAAATAAATACTTAATTAAGTACACCTTTAATTAAAAAAATTAAAATATATTTTTAACTTGAGTTAATCTGTCATCTTTAAATTGATTATTATTTCAAAACTATTTATTTCGAAATGTTCCAAAACTGATTCCGAATCTTGAATAACCCCTATTATTAATATAGTAAGAGCCCGTGACTGCCTGACTTTATTTGGTGTGGCTACCAGGCACCTACTTCTTATTTAATAAAATAATGAAAGCCTGGCAGCCACGGGCTATAATATACATTATTACAGACATATCTGTTTCCAATGTCAAGAGTGTTTAGGCAAAAACTGTTATGATCATCACAATGTTAAGGGATATTGGCATTAGACCTGCATCCCTAGCCAAGTTACAACCGTTTCGTTTCCATTCATTTTCGTCGATCGCCTTGAGTCCTTTTATTCTGTCGTCATTTCAGAACAAAGGAATAGGAGGCGTTGCCGACTCGATCGTAACTTGGCTAGACCTGCTGGAATGAAGAAATCTTAACTTTTTCAAGCTGCTACTTATAAATATGATACCACTTAAAATTAGTTGTTGATTACAGTTTTAATAATAAGCTGCCTTATATACTTATTAGTTAAACCTACATTTTAGTATAATATAGACGAACCATAGAATGGTTATTTACATTTAGTAGAACAAGAGTACCGCAAGTGTAATACAACAGTACTTACCTTTCATTGTAATGTTTCTTACAAGTAATTTGGTGTGACATAGGTATAATTAGTATAACTTGTAGGATTATTTATATTTTTTTTTTATTATTGATAGGTTTGCGCTTGACCGCTATCTCACCTGATGGAAAGCGACGATGCGGTCGACGAAGAATTTAGACAGAAATCCACCAAGAGTGACTCCCAAAAGTATACTCAGAAAGTTTTAGGACTTCCAGCCTGGATTGTAGCTTTGGATTTCTGCTACTTCAACAGTTAAAGAATTTGCTCATGTATACTGTATAAGAAACCTATACACAAATATGACAACATCCTACGAACATTCACGAAATAAGTATTTTATACATTTTTAAAACATATTATTTACATTTTTAAATATTTATCATAAAACAGACAAATAAAAAACAAACATTTAAAAACATAAAAAATATTAGCCCCCAGTATCAGAAATAGGGTCCAAGCTACGGGTGACCAGGCCACCTGAGAAAGGAATCCCAATCCTAACCATAAGCGTCGTGTTCAGTATTGCTTTCTTTTTTATTATTTGCTCATATTTTTTCAGCTAGGCTAAATAAAGCCTCCTTTAGCTAGACAAGAACACTCAGTAATAACGAGTTGGAACGATTTCCCAGACCACTTGCCCAATAGATGTCAATCACAACCGTACTGTCCTCCACAATATATTTGATTTCAGCCACTATTGCATAGACAAAACTTTTAGTTTTTGCAAAGAGGTCATTAAGAAGCTGCCAGGATACGGACACTATAAAATCTACATCGGCGCCATGTAAAGCCGAAAAAAAACGCCCGTGAATCTCCTTGCTCTGACATACTTCCCTGCGGTCACTTGGTTTTGCGTCAGTTCTCTGTAGCCAAGGAGAGCTGGGTAAGTCCCTTGTCCATTGCCACTCCATTTTGAAGTCTACCTATGCCGTCAGTTAGGAAATATACGACTCCTCACTTGGGTAAGGTATAACACAGCCTCATCACCAATGACCATGAGTGATACATATAATTTGGTGGCAAGCAGTGTGTGTATCATCCTACCCGGGCATCAAGTTTTGTCTAAGTCATACATACGTACAAGTTTTTTTATTATTATAAAGATCACATTTTGTTTTTTTTTTTTTTAAGTAATTTTATGTTAGCATTGTGTCAGAAAATAATTAAATTCTGAGGGCAATCTAACATGAGATTAAACATAGCCTCAATAGAAACTAACTTAATATAATCAGATATAATATAAAATTTGTGTATAATTTATTATATCCCAATATTTTGAATCATTATTTGATATATAAATTTAGTATAAAAGATGAGTTCCGTCTATAGATCTAAAAGCTACTAAACCACAGTAGGTAAATAAAGTGTAGTTACTTCCCACAAACTAACAATGATATAAAGGAGCCATGTTTACTACTCCCGAGGTAACAACGCAGCGGACGCATAAAAAACGCCAAAAGAGGTTTGACTATGGTATAGTCTGTCTAGTAAGTCTAACAACTTGGGATTTTTCTATAATATTTAATCATTTCAAAAATACTTATATTCGATACTTTTTATAAAGTTCTTTTATTAGTAATCGATGATCAAGATCTCTTAATCGACCTCAATTATTGACCCAAGTCGTTTGACTTCTTAGACAGGCTTTAGCGACGGATCTTGAACCCGTTGTTGTGAAAGAAACGCACCTGAGACTATCACCACTACCCTCCATTGTTGGGGGTTTACGAAACCAGCCCTCTGACTGACATAGCAGTCACAACTTGCCACGGGTCCTATAATAAGCATCCTTCCGACATGAGCACGACCTACTCTGCAGAGGCTGCATGAAGGAGGACGGAAGAGCAACTCGTCTCTAAATCGGCGGTGCTGGCCTTCCTTGAGGAGCAGGATATAATGACATATTTGTCCCACCTGTACGCAAAATAATTGATTTGCTTAATTTTTGAAAACTCAGGACACAATCAATCAGGAAGGGAGGCCTTCAACCAGCAATGGAAAATAATGGGCTAACTAAAACACAATAGAAAAATCTTGTATCATGTGGCATTTATGAAGTTTAAATTGCATTGAATTGGACTAACAATGCACTGACTGCTAGGTCAATTACATGCAATTTATGATTGAAATATATTAGAGGACGGTCCCATCTGTCGCTCATGATAATGATACAAGATTCTATATTTAGTCCAAGGCAACACGTTGGATGCACCTCGGATCTCCAGAACAATATATGTTTTGTGAAAAGGAACTACCTCCACTTATCTTACCAGTCTACATGTATACCGCGACAATGTACACATAAAATCTACGATTGTATGTTTTTGTGGCTGAACATCGTGTGTATGTATGGCGCAACCATCGGGGGGACGGACGACGTAGTTTCTGGAACTTGCTCCTTCTCTTTGTTGTTCTTCGTCTTTCTGAATTGAAAGCCGTTCTTCCTGAGTATCTTCCTGAGCGTTTCTCTCGAACCTTTGAAGTTTATCTCTTCTTTTAAAATGTGGAGGAGTTTATTGATAGTAGGTACTTCTTTCTTAAAAGCGTAGAACTCGTGGATTTTCCTGCGGATCACTTGAAGGTCATACTCGTCGACTTCTATCTTGCCTTTTGTTCGTACGCGTTTCTTGGGAGTTTTCTTCAGGGTTTCAGGGTCTAGCAGTCCTTGTTCCACGAGTCTCGCTTCTTTTACTATGTTCAATACTGTGCGTTCGGACACTCCTGTAAGAGATACAGCATACAAATTAATTAGGTAAAAGGCACCTTGTGGTCGCAAGCAACGCTGCGTCTTCCTGTGCGTGGTTGCTAAATCAGTTCATTAAAAAAATCCTTTTTTCTTTAAAACATTAGATTAAATGAAGTAAATTAACGCAATTGCTTGTATGAGGCAGTAGACTTTTAACATTTCTTGTTTCATGTTAGCAGTAAATGGTAACGATGAATTTTATCTTGTTCCAAAATCAGATGATTATAATTAACCAGTTTTGGTTTTATTCCAAAACATAACACTAGGATTCTTAAAGTTATTATAAAGAAACTTTTATCACCATAACATGAAGTTAGGCAACTTTGTTTCAAAGTAATATACAAATCAGTAAACGACATTACATTCGCAGCGTTATTGAAATATATAAAAGAAAGCTTGATGCTGCAAAATAATGTGTTCTATTAAAATTGACTATAATATTTATTTGGTTATGACACAGAGAAACGGGTCCTTATTATAAAGAAAATATTAATACAAGCACTTCTTTAAAATGGCCTATTTGAGTTTTTATCCGACAAATCTCTTTCCCTCTCAAATTATCTGCCTCAAAAGTAAATTTAACCTTCCAAGCACAAGTTCTCCTTAGGGGGACTAGACGGCGCTGTGTGATAGTTATGGAATATTACATATTTGTTTTGGTGTCTGAGAGGTTAATTTGTAAACTTTTCTATTATTATTTCCTTTATTATCCGTACACACATATAAAAAAAGTATTTTTACATATATATATTTTTTTTAAATATAAAACATACTAGCCTACCGGTATCGGGAACAAAGTCAAAGCTACCGGCGGTAAGGGCTCCTAATTATACGAGCCGTGTCCAGAAGTACCGCTTTCTGAATCAAGCCCCTGATCCAGCCGCCTAACACGAGCCTCCTAAGGTGTTGGTTGAGGCTCTTGGCTATTAAGCCATTGCCCGACACGACTATGGGTACAATGATCGCCGAGTCCACATCGTTCTCAGCTTTCACGAGATTATCGTGATGTGGAACGGATATATCAACAATCATTGCATGCTTCTCGCTTCGGTCCACCACCATTATATCAGGCTTATTGGCTACAATAGTTCTGTCAGTGATGATGGACCGGTCCCAGTAAAGAGTGATGTGGCCATTATCAAGAACTGGGCACAGTATATCCTAAATATAATAATAATTAACTGCCAATAGCTTTAACTGCCTCAATGTAAAAAAATATCCAACATGTTATTTTAAGACATGGTCGACCAACAAACACACACACATACATACAAACTTTCGCTTTGATAATAATAGTTTGATAGACTTGCATTTGACCATTAGTAGCCTATTCACGTTTGACTTGAAGATTGTAGTTATCAGAGAAACACAGATAAATATAGTAAGGAATTCCACTCTTTAGCTGTACACACAATGAAATAGTTCTCAAAATATTTGTGCACACGAATGAGATATATGCAAAGACCCATGGGCTCATAATAACAATGGTCCTAGCTAGTAATATGTTGTGAGCCACCAATATTCATACTTCGGGTAAAATTGCCAAAAATATTCCCACTTCACGGCAATATTGCCAGCCACGGCACATCTCTAGTCACAGCTTTTATTACTATTCAATAGGTTTACTATAAACAGCAAACTGTCTGGAGTGTAATATCAGTAGTTCTATAAATGTAATCAGTGGGTCAATTACACAGATTGCATGTGCATCTGGAATGTTTGCAGAGGCATAAATCGATGATTATACCTATGGCTATCATGCGCAAGCAATGTCTTTACACAATATCGCATACAGATGGGATAGCCCCATTCCACAATATTTGATACAGCTGTCTATAAGCTACTTTGAAGTTTGATACTCGCTAGCTTTTAGCTTACAGTTCTTCTATAAATAAAAAGTTTATTCATGTTCATAAACTAAATATTTGCGAATTTTAATGTAAATTTTCTGAAATTTATAAGACTCAATGCAGTGGCTAATTGCGTATATAAAACACGACTATATATATATATATATATATATTACAAGCGATTTTCGTTTAACAAAGACGCTGTTTAAAATGCTTAGGCGAGTTGCATGTAAAGAAAATAACAAAGTGCAAAGTACAGTTTCAAAAGGTTTATATTGCCAAATAACATAAAAATGCTTACAATAAACGCATAGACCTTTTAATTCATGAATCCCCAAGCGACACCCGGTGGCCGCGCATCTATTGTCTTACTATTGTGTCTCTAATTGACGGTATCTGAAGGGTTAAAATGTTTTGATTCTATATTCATGCGGCTCATTATTATAAAAAATAACATGTCTACGAACCTGTAGCGGCTGATACTCGGACATAAACTTTACTCAGAGGTATTATTGGCACTTGCATTCGCTTTTCTTCATCCATAAACTCCTTTACTTTCAATATTATCTCCCGAACTTCAGTCGTGATATTCTTCGGCATTTTGTAGCTTTATTATTGCTATTTTACAAACAAAAACAGTGATTCAAGCAAACACTACAACCCCAAATGGCTGTTTGACTTTTGTTTGTCAGAATGACATTTAATTAAAAATGGCGGCAGGCATCCTCGCAATATGGCCGCGAAATGTATTCGGATACGCTCGAAAGCCAGGAAAATAACACTGTTTTAAGCTTTGGTCTTCCTTATTACATTTATGATTTTTTCCAACTTTTCAAAAATTAAAAATGTAATAAAGATAACCTTATTACATTTTTGTGGCGGAAAATCATCAGATGATTGACACGCTCCCTCGCGCCACCCTTTAGGGCTCCTCGCCTTACGACTCTTAACGCTGGGGCGTTTCCTGTGGCGGCGGCTGAGGTATGAGGATGTATGTTCCCTCAAGATTCGGGCCATCTCCTTCACTACTGCTTAGCAGAAGAAGTCTCAACCTGGACTATTTCTTGAAACAAGTCCACATTTATGAAAGTTCGCCATCACCGATCGCCTCCACGTGGATACGATGGTCCAATGCCCACGCGGGGCTGTCTTCCAAAGTAGGATCCGCCGTGTATTCCTGATTCCGCATAATGGCGACTTCCGGGCGTTTCTTCCGCCTGAATCCAAAAAAGAAACCTCGTCTCGTCCCGAAAATCTAGCCTAGAGTAATGGTTGATCT
Organism: Mythimna lalbum; assembly: GCA_949319445.1. NCBI lineage: Eukaryota > Metazoa > Arthropoda > Insecta > Lepidoptera > Noctuidae > Mythimna > Mythimna lalbum. Next base: position 2,969,090 of record OX439344.1, on the reverse strand, counting down.
TCAGAACATCACACAGTAATTATGTGATATACACAGTAAAAGTAAACATGTATTTTGATTTTTCCCAAGTATCTTGTATACCGGATATATAAAATCTTTGTGTATACCCTACTGACTATTTTTTTATCTATCATATTTGGCAGTATTGACTGTGGTGTTGACAATGACTTGTAATGAATTCTTCTTCCTCGTTAAATAAATAGAATATGTACATAATCTCATATTACTGAACAAAAATTATTTCTTTAAGAATGTACCAAAACCATGAGTTCCACGATTCATATTACTATCACACCTGCGTGGTTGCTCCTGAGAAGGACGTGTTGGACACAGACATCGTCGGTGGCGGCTGCGCGACTCACCTTATGCGATGGTGGCATGACCTCTTCCTACTCTCGTACACCTCTGGGAGAGCCAGAGGCTTCTACAATAGTTCCCATGCCATGAAGATTGAAAGATTCAGACAGTTTCGAAAGTACAAGCATCGTATACATCCGTTGAGCAAGTTTAGGTAAGAGTAAGTATAAATAATATGTTATAGTAACAGGTAGGTACCTACATTTTTTTTATATCAAATAGCAAATGACTACTATCTTACCCTCCCCTACTACGGTGGAGCACACAGTCAAGGTGTGCCGTGCTTGGGCGGAGCACCGCCATGCCATGCAGACCTCTCGCGCCGGGCCTTGGTTCAGGCCATGGTCCAGAGCAAGGAGGAGTGGCAGGCGGTCGCCTCCTTCTGCGAAGCAGTAATGTTAGCAATAATGTAAAGGAGGAGGCCGACCGCATCGGGCAACGGCGGCCTCGCCGCCGGGATTACAATCCCGATATCCAGCCACCGTAGCTCGCTGTCCGATCGTCCGGTAACTGTCCAGGCCGAGCCAAGCCGTCGACCGGGCGCACTGTTCCCGCGCGCCTCAAGGACTTTTCAGCAACAGGAAGGGCCCAGATGGGTCGAAGCCTATCGGGGCCGGGGTTATCCGAAAGGAAACTTGAGCCCCGGTATGAAGGCCAGAAGGAACGGCGTGGGGTTTTTAGTCAGTAAGAGTCGGACACTATCTAACGCGTAGAGCGTTAGATAGTGTCCAACTCTACGACCAAGAGTGGATTTTGTCCTAGGATGATTTTCCCCATCAACAAAAACAAACACCCTCCCCTACTACGCGATGACCTGATCGACAATGGACGCGATGACCTGGTCGACGATGAATGGAACACGATTGCAGTAATCTATTCACTCTTGACTTGAAAACCTCAGGTTTTAGCTAGCAGGAAACACAGGCTCCGCCGGGGAATTCCACTCCTTATCTTTACAGTAATCATAAATCTGAAAACTTACGTAGGTACAATTAATGTGTTACCAAATGTATTTGACGACAAAAGCGCTTAATTTTATAACCACGTATTTCGTTATTACCAGATTACATGAAAACTAAGTTATACAGGCGGCACTGAAAAGTGTTGACGAGTGGTGGCCAAGAGACTTCTATGAAGATTTTTATGTATCGTTTACGAGGGTTACATTCGTCCATGATATAACAAAAATTGCGAGTTATTTCTGCAGAACGGAGTAGATTTACAATATAAGCAGTTCTTGGTCGTTATGATGAAATTTCCTAAAACACATGAAGTTAGATACCTCGAAACCAGGCAGGGCACATTGCTTACAGAGCAGGCCGAAAGGTTCTGGAGTGGCGACGGCATACTAAAAGACGCTGGAAAGCTAGTAGGTGGACTATTGGTCCACTTACTGGGAGGCTTGACCTGACTTGACTTTGGACCTCCTGATGAGGGACGCACTCGAAACCAACCTAATTTTTACACCACTCAAAATTGATGCTAATTAGCTTATATGTAAATTGCCTTTTCAAAGGAATGCTCTGGACACGGTAATAATATCATACAGTAAGTATTCCAACTTCATACAAACTGATGAAACGCGAGCTATACCTACGCGCCTCGGTTGTAGCCATGGAACAAGTATAGAAGAGGAGATGTTGTAATAAGATTTTCCTAAGAAAAAAAGCGTGACATTTTGCGGGGTGAGGGGGTGTTAGACTCCGCCCCTTTTTTTATTTGCCATCTGCCGGTCAATAGCAAAACTACTTACTCGTTCTGTTGATTTTATTTTGTAGTTACGTAACTATCTCACACTAGATGTCATTAAGTGCAGGATGCAACAGGGTCGCACTCAGAATTACCAGGGATATCTGTTTTTTAAATTCATTGTGTAAACCATCCGATACGCATATTTTTCATTGAAATAGTGATACTAATATTTGATGAATGTTAAATGAAGATCATTCGAAATTCATCAAAAACCTTTTTATTGTAACATTTTTTTAATTCTATTTTTATTAGGTTTTACTGTTTTAAAGGCTTATTTTGATAGAAAGAATGATTAGGGGGCCGACCATAAAGATTTACAAAACAATCTTATTGCAGGAACGTTTTGTTTCCATAATAAAGTATTATTACTTCATTTCGTACCATGAACTTAATCACTCACTATGATCGTATTCTTGCTAGGGGCTAGGAAAGAACGAACGATTTTAAAGATATTGTCTATTCTCTGCTAAACAGAAAAGATAAGCGCTATATAGATCTGTATAACGTTGTCTCTTTCAGATGTTTGTCCGTATCGCAAGTTCATTGTAAACCAATAGAATACATTTAACTCAAAAAATGTCTTGTTAAAATATATTTTTAAAAGGATCTAAGTAACTTTTATAAAAAGGAAGTAATAATTTTCAAAAATTTACATTAATAAAGTAGGAAAACAATTTAAAATAGCTACGGGGGACTACGTTAACATTTAATTTAGTTGCACGCTAGTGTGAATCGGAACGTATGTTTACATAACAAGATTCTTGTCAGTGCTTGTCAGTGTTGATTTCTTGAGTAGGGATGAGATATACTTGCAAGTATCAATACCAGGGCTTGCAAGTACGAGTATGTAAAAATACCAGGGACGAAATCCAGGTATTAAAATACTTGAAAGTATTTTAAGCCCAAGTGCGTATTTCAGTATATTTCTAGTTCGTACCATACGACATTCTTATATTTTTGTACATGAAAATGAAATCTTTCCTTCCTACTTTAATCACAGGCTTAGGACTGGCTGCTAAGAGAATTATTTTTACGATTGTTTTAGTTTTTACGATATTTTGTCATGATTTTGTTTAAAAATGTAGTGTGGCTTAGCAGGCGTAGTTAAAAGATTTATATATTTTTTTAATTATTTTTATTTTGTTGTAGAAACAAGAGTTGCTTTACTTTGCGACTTCCCAGTCGGGATCTTCTCTCTGTTAATGTGTTCCCGGCAACAGAAAACAATCGTTCACAAGGCACGCTAGAGGCCATAGCGTTTAATTTAATTTGGGGCACAACCCCGTATACAAATAAATACTTGCAAAGACAAACCATTAAAGTAAAATACTTTCATGCCACATTGTGTCGTAAAACCTTACAAATAAGGAGCATAATCGTTCGAGAGTAATCGAGACCCAAACGCGGCCGAAGCGAGCCGACGCGCAACGTTCGAAGTTACGCCATGACTCACGAATCAGGGACTCGGGCGGGCGCGCGTCTAGCCCCGATCGGACCGAATCCGAGTAGCCGTATAAAATACTTTAAAGTCTTGGAAGTATTTCGGGTCGGCACCTGGTGTACGTACTTGGAAGTAAATACCTGGTATGAAAACCTGGTAGCGTAAATACGTTTCATCCCTATTCTTGAGTACGAACCGATTTTAAATTATTAAAATAGTTTTCAAGTGCTTATATTTAGAGTAATCTGCCTTCAAGTGGTTGGTGTTCGAAGCGAATAAGCTAAAAAACTTATTGTAAATGGACATCATAGAATCAAGATAAAGTTAAACAGTGTATTCCAGTGAACTAAACTTGTTGTTCGTGCACTAATGGACACCTTTAGGCCTCATTTACGGAGACGCGGGGCGTCTCGCGTCGCGTGTGGCGTGGCGTCTCGCGGCGCGTCGGACGTTTTTTCTGTTTACGGTGGGGCGGCGCGTGAAGCGGCACGCATCATCGCACGCGTAAACACAAACTTATAGCAATATACGACCATGTTCATAGAGAAGCGAGACGGGAAGCGTGGCGGTGCCCGCCGCGGCGCCCGCGGCGAATCCTCTAGCGTGTAGCGAAGCACGCGGCGGGCATCGCGGCGGCGCACGCTCGCCTCGATCAAATCGACTAGTTTTATGTTGGCGAGAGATGGGAGCGCACGTGTCGACTGTTGTCGCTTCATCGAGAATTGCCGCTGCGTGCGCCGCCGCGATAAACGCCGAGCGTGACGCGTCGGTGCCATCCGCGGGCTCGGCCGCAAAAAACTCCCGAATTCAAACAAACGCGTCTAAAATCGCTTCAATGCCATATATTTATATTCAGTGCGGGCCGCGCCGCTCAACGCAACGCGCGACGCCCCGCGTCTCCGTAAATGAGGCCTTAGGCATCAAAATAAGTTTTAAATACTTTTTAAGTCACGAAAAACACTTTAAATAGTATTTATTTGGAAAACAATAATAAATCCGCTGCGTCCGAGCAACTTTTTTACTCCAGCTAATTTGACGTAAAAACAATACCGCTAGCGGTCAAAAATGCCGTCAGAGTACGAAAAGAATGAACTTTTTAAGATTGACGTCACAAAACCGTTAAGAAAACAAGCTTGTTTTAAGATTGTAATAAGGTTGTTTTGAAGGCGTCATGGTACGAAAAGCCTAAGTAAGATTAAAACAATACTGCTTTAAGGTCTTATGGTTGGCCCCCAGGATTGGTTAAAAAGCTAGTTATAAAAAAAGACACATGTTTACGTCCGAAACCATTCAATAATAGTAGTTTATGTGACTAGGGGATAAAGCAGTGTCTTAGCAAGTCGCGGGCGGCATATTGAATTCCAAACGAAACGAAGGTTGCTGATTTTAATCCCTAACGTTAGTGAGGGATTTATATAATTAACTCCCGAGCACTGAGAGGGAGATTATAAAGAAACCAGAGTGAAGTGAGGAATTCAAGCCGCCCAAGACAAAGACAGCGTTATCCCCATGTTGCATACTCTACTTTTTACACCAAATGTGAGGTAATTAAAAAACAATTTGGTCGACCAAATCATGTGTTAGAGAAATGTAAGTATTATACTCGTATTTACAAGTTAATCAGCCGTGGGACATTCGATAAAATAGTTGACTTCTAAATACTGCCCTGTATTTTTGCTATTTGACGATAGATGGCGACCTGTTTACAAAATTATACAAAAACTACAAAAATAATATTTTGGCGATTAAAGGACCTTCAGGAATGAATGTTGATCAAATTTCAGTACGTATGATTACTAAAATATATTAATACTGAGCTCTACGTGCCTAAATATATTTAGTTCCCATGACACAAAGTGTCGCCATCTAATGTCGAGTGGCAATTATATTTGGAAATGCTGACGTTAAGAGATTTTTCTAGAAGTATTTTAATAAATTGTGCATAAAATAACTTACAAATGAAATGTGATGGCATCCATAGCATCAGAACGTCTATACAAGTAGTTTTTACAAGATAAAATACAACACTTAATTTTTTTGTTTTTCTATCGCGAATATGATGCCAAACAAGTAGGTTTACGAAGTTGTGCACAGGACGAACGCCAACAATACACTGATTTAAGCCACGCTCACCGTAATGACGTCAGGACTCAGTTGAGAGTCACAGTGCACAGTTGTTTAGGCCGCCTCCTCTTCTATACTTGCTCCATGGTTGTAGCATGATCTCGGCATGTAGACAGTCGCGGCCGTCGCAACTGTACCGCAGTGACGAGCGGACACGACGTTTTTTTTAACAATAATCGCGCGATTATTGTTAGTTTGTATAATTCAAACTAAAGACGTGCTATTTTATTATTAATCATAGTGGTTTATTGTACTATGTGTATGAATAATGCTAGAAAAAGCATTTTATTTAAATCTACCAATAAAAAAACAACACGATTTTTATTGAAAACTTCCTATTCAATCCACAAAGTATTTGTTAAGTATATTTAGAAGTGTAAAGTAAGTATATTTAGAATCACAAAACTAAATGGAAACACAAAGTAGGCAAATGTAATTAGAATGCTGGAGACGGGCAGCCCTATCGCATGTTTATTTACCGCGCGGCTGTAGGCATTTATTTCAAAGATACGGCCGAGTTACAATACTGTATGATACCATTACCGTGCTCTGGATTACCAGTTATGTTGTAGGTATATGCATTAATTGGTTTCACACTTATTAGAAACCTACTGAGCCGTGGTGGCCGACCGGTAATGGCCCCGACTTACGAGTAGGTATAGGTCGCGGGTCTTTATATAGGTATATCATTTAATTACTACTTCTTCTCAAAACAGTGAAGGAAAATATTGTGTAGAAACAGGCAAGTACTAGAAACAAAAATTCGAAGACATGTGACGTTCACCAAACTGCACTGGGTCCGTGTGGCGTAGTAGTCCCAGCATTGGAAACATCAAAAGGCTGATTATCCGATGCCGATGTTAGAAACCTAGCTTAGTTATTTGTCTGGTATTTCCACACTTTGTGCAACATTTAACGCTAATGCTATGTCTCTTTTCAGAAACTTCTGGGACTTCCTAATCCTCCATGTCTTCATCATAAACAAAATCATATTCATATTTTCGTCCTCTTTCACCTTCAACGAACTGCCAATATATCTATATTACCTCGGAGCTTTTTGCGAACTTATTATCATCGCTGATCTATATGTTAACATGAAGACTGGTTACATTGAACACGAAGCTAAAAGGGTCGTCTTAGGCACTGAGAAGTCTTTAATTAACTATTGCACGGACAAACTGTTCATACATCTCGCTTCGTCTACGCCACTACATTGGCTGATGTTCCTTAGATATAGGTATAACATAACATGTGGTTTATGTAAGGCTAATAGATTTATCTGTGCTCTGAAGATCATCAGCATCTTCAGTCTCTTCAGGATTATTGAAGCGTCCGCCTATTACATTCAGAAACGTCGCTCATCTAACAGGAATCAGTGTTTCAAATTCTTAAGGATCGGGGCCATTAGTTTCTCTACCTTGTGCCAGTTCTATGATCTAAGCGACGCCATTATATTGCTTGTGTTTATAAATTCAGGCAAAGTAGTTCCTCAATCCATGTTGGGTGTCAGAGCGGGCCTCAAGTACGGGTATCCGGACGATACTAACACCAACAACTATGAATTGAGTGTAGATGTCAACAGGATTTTAAAATCTTTTCAACTACATAGCTTTGGTTTGGCAAAGAGAGTCTTCTATCTGGATAGGTTGACCGCATTGATTGGTTATTGTCTATGTAAAATATTTTACGCTTGGACATTATTCGAGTGTTATGCTTTTCTTAGTCCGTATGTGTACACGAAAGATAAGTCGATTCATCTAAGGAAGAAAGTTTTAAACATCTTGGCAGTACATCAGTTATCTGACGATTTGAATGTTAAAGTCAATCAGTACTTTGACTTCAGACCGACTCGATTTAAAGCTATGGAAAAGCATAACGAGCTGTATCGGATGCTACCAGAAGTGTTGAAGACGGAATCAAAGTTGAGTTGCTACTTAAAGCTCATGGTGCGAATTCCGTATTTCGCTGACTTTACCCTACCCATGCTTGAAGAGATTGTCCTGCTACTGAGAGAGGAAATATATTTGAAGAATGCAATCGTGGCCGAAGTAAGTATTAGATTTATAACGTTCAAAGTTATGCTTGGGGTTCCAGTGCCCTGTTCTAAGGCAGGTCCTGAGATGGCGTTCCGGTCATGAACACCATTCTCCCCTGTAAGCTAGCTAGAGGTTCCAAGCACACACAGACAGTTGTGTGATGGCTAATGGCAGGAACTCACTCAACTAATGAACACATTTCGCTATTAGATTAATATAGATTGGACTCGTTCAGCTGACGTTTTCTTAAAGAAATTAATTTCATACATGCGTAAATTAATACGAGTTTAAAAAAAAAACTTTATTTTTTAATTTTATCGTTACAAATCGGTAGAGTTTCATGTACCGGATCGACTCTCCACGGGATTAAAACGATCAAAATTTAGCGGAGTATATCTAGGGACCTTTCCCATACAATTCATTTGCATCCGACCAGACGGATGTTGTCTGACGTGGGCAACTGATCGATTGATGACTTCAGGCTGTTGTATATTATCAAATCGTGCAGCTCAATGCAGGATTTCGTAGTTTGGTTTCTATGTAACGCCGTAGATGCTACTATAAGCCCATAACGCGATCCATTTACGACCTACTGTTCAAGGGATGCAGCTATAAATGTGTAAAGGTCCATCCCCTTTTCACTTGCATGGCTGGCATTTTTCATGTCATGTTAAGTCCTATATGCCTCCCCTCACCTTGAACGCTGATTTCACCCTTGGTCCAGTTCTTAAGTTCATGTTGTTAATAATATTAACCACATACAATTCTTCAGTCAGAAGAAAATCATTACTATCAGTCCAAAGTAAATTGTTATCTGTATAGGCATGGGAGCAAGCACAGGGTCTGATGATTGTGGACAACGGAGTCCTGGCAGTATACTCCAGGAATCGTAGGGAGCAGGGTCACCTGATTGACGGAGATTTCTTCGGAGGATTATCTCTGGTCACCGACAAAGAACTCTGTATGTCCTTCGTGGTGGCCGTTACTACGTGCACTGTAAGTTAATTCATTTGAACTGTTTTGTTTTTATATAGATATAAGAAAGCACACATCATTAAAAAAAAAAAAAAAAAAAAAAAAAAAAAAAAAAAAAAAAAAAAAAAAAAAAACTACGCCCGGCTAGTCGCACTCTGCGAATTAAAATAATTTTTATTTAATTTCCTCCACCGAATATGCTTAAATACTCATAAATATGCTTGCAATACGGTAAAACATATGTGGAAATGTTTTCGCGGTGAACAATATCGTCAAAAGTAAATAATACAATAACTTCATATGTAGTGATTGTTGGTGACTGAACACTAAATACTTACCATAAAGTGCATACAACGTGATATATAACGTGAAAACACATACGAAGGATTAAAAGTGAGTGTGATTTTATCTATAAAACAAGAAAAGTTGTACTTAACAAGAAATACACAATTAAAGTCAGTTAAAACTTTGAAAAAATTGATTTTCATATTGTAAACAAACCACAGCTGACTCATTGTTTTTAGCTGTCAAAAGTATTGACCAATCACAGTTACAGATCTCGAACTTGACAAAAAAGTTGTCGTTCAGAAATAAAAATAACAAAACTTGGACACCAGGTTTTTGAGACTGCGTTCCGTTACACGCATTACAAACGACTCAAACACCGATTTCAGCTTGGATAGTCTGGTCATTCGGTATTTGCCAGTGCATATTATAAATAAAATTAAAAACTGAATATATAACTTATAATTATAAAGATGTCATCTAAAAGTGGTACAAAAAGCCATCGCAGGATGCCAGAGAAAGTTACATGCTTTAAATGCAAGAAGTCAGTTGATATTAAAGAAACAGCCCTGTGTTCAATTTGTAACCATAGATATGAATTGGATTGTGATGGTTATCCGGAAGGCACTTACCGTCTAATGGACCAAGAATCTAAAAAGAGATGGAAATGTAAGACATGCATGAAGAATAATAAGAAGGTTCAGGATGCTAGCAATGTACCCAATGTTACCATAAGAAAAAAAGGAAATCCACGTCAAGACTGCTCGTCTTCTGCAAATGTGTCTTCCCCTCCAGTGCAAATTCAAAATACTAATGATAATGAACAACCCGTAGCCGTGATAGCTTCTGTTCAAAATACTTCAGGCATCTTGGACTCTCACATCCTGTCAGAATGCGACATTTCAGGCGAATCTTATGACACACCTAATAAATTATCTAAAAGCGTGGACGGCACAATATCCGAAACTTTGACAATTCTAGAAATGAAAGACACCATAAAAGGACTCACAAATAAACTGGATAGTACTGAAAATGAGTTAGAAAACACAATTCTGGAAAATAATAATCTACGACAACAATTGGATAAATTGACTTCTGAAATAAAAATTTTAAAATCACTCTGCCATTCCTCAACAGTCACTGAAAACAGTCCAGCTATCAATTCAAAAAGAAAAAGGCACTCATTGCTACATCAAAGCTCATTCTTCTCACCTTCTACCCTTTTGTCGAACTCCTTGCAGGTTGACTTTGGGAAAAACACGGAAATAATGGAACTACAACAAAAAATAACTGAACTACAAAATCAACTGAAAGATGCACAACAACAAATTGAAGCCTGCAAGCAAATTATTGACCAGTCGAAACATAATAACGTAATATCTCAGAATTCATCCGTATTGGAAATTAACACACGAACTCCTACTCACGCTGAAGAGCCAAAACACGAAACTACAAATAAAGTACTTATCTTTGGTTCTCAACAATGCGTTGGGTTAGCAGCTGCCTTGATACACTCAAGACGAAATTCAAGGTACGAAAAGTATAGAATTATAGCGGATACAAAGCCTAATGCTATAAGTAATCAAATAATAACGAGTTGTTGTAAAGCTAAATTGAACATTAACGATAAACTTATAATTTGTGTAGGAGAAAATGATCACAATTTAAGATATATTTTGTCTCAACTACAAATTATACTAGATACATTCTATAACAATATGGTTATAGTATTAAATGTGTTTAAGAATGAGTACTTAGATCCTAACAGGCTTAATTATCGTCTGAAAAATGTATGTCAAAACTTTAAAAAATGTAAATTTCTGGAAACTGAATCCTTTAAAGTGACCGAATTATGTACTAAAATTAATTACTTAATAGATTGTAATGACTATAATGAAAACTATTTAAATCCTAGAGAACTTATGAAAAAAATAGCGAGTAGCAGATCAAGTCTTAAGCTAAATCCCAGTAACATACCCAAAAAAGGAACAATTCCATTCTACTTTGGTCGTAAAAATCATACTCAAACTGAAAATCCCTCCTATTTGAAAAATAGCACAGAATCGGAACTAAATAACGACGCGCGTATTTGCATCGGGAAACCTAAAAAAGGTACGATACCTTACTATTTTCAATCAACGACAAAAAATAACATGTTTTTTCGTTCCTGAACCCGTGACATCGACCTCACCTGACTTTAGGATACTTCACCAAAACATTGCAAGTGCTCTGTCTAAACAAGAAATATTGGAATTAACATTACAGGAGATGCGAGATTCGCAGAGTGAACCGCATGTAATCTGCCTCTCTGAGACATTTATTAAAAAAGGCCATGAAAACTATCTTAAGTTGTCTGATTATTTAATGGCTTCAAATTTTTGTAGGGAAAAACAGCGAGGTGGCACTTGCATTTTAATTAAAAAGGGCCTTATTTACAAAGAACTGCCGTTTGTTGAAAAACATGCCTCTGTAAATGCGTTTGAGGCATGTGGAATTGAACTAACAAATGAAAAACTAATCATAATCTGCATATATAGAACACCTCAGTCCGATCCTAACCAGTTTTTAAGTAAGTTAGATAATATCTTACATGATATTTACAAAAAATACAAAACAAAAACACGTATAGTTTTAACAGGTGATTTTAATATAAATACTTTAAAAAAAGGAAAAATCACGCAAGTATTTCAAGACATAGCCCGTAGTCATAATATTGAAATTCATATTAATGAAGCCACTCGTAAATCGTCCTGTATCGACCATATTTTAAGTAATATACCTGATGCTAACGCAAGAGTATTACCACTTCACCTCTCTGACCATGAAACGGCTCAAATGCTAAGCTTTCCTTTAAAGCTTCAGACATCAAAAGCAGCAATATATTATATCTATAAGAGAGATTACAATCTGCATAATACACGTAAGTTTAGAGAATGCTTACAAAACTTATCTTGGGCAAACATATACATGGAGAACGATACAAATAGGGCATTCGACTGCTTCCATGAATTGATATGTCTGTTTCACAATCTCTGCTTCCCAAAGGTAAGAGTTAAAATAGACTTAAACAAAAAAACTAAACAATCATGGATAAGTAAAGGTCTTAAACAGAGTTCTAAAACCAAGCGTGGTCTACGATACCAATATTATAAAAATAAAAATCAAGCTAACAAGACCAAATATAACACATACTCTAATCTGCTACAGAAATGTATCTACAATGCCAAGCGTAATGCTAATATAAAGTATATTGACAAGAATGACAATAAGTGTAAAGCCACATGGGCTGTTATAAAAAACGAAATACACAATAAGAACCCCAAAGATAATATTGAATACATTAAAACTAATAACGCTGTCCTTACAAAACCAGAAGTAATAGCTTCCGCCTTTAATAGTCTCTATGTAAATAGTAACCTAACGCAAAACTGTGACACCAAATGCTTTAATAAAAATCTAATTGCTAATTCAATGTACCTCACGCCAATGTCCGAAAGTGAGGTAAGACAAAATATATTATCGTTAAACAATACTACTTCTGAGGGTTACGATGAGCTCAGCACCAAAATAATTAAGACATGTGTTAATGAAATAAGCGGGGTATTGACATATCTTATCAACCTATCCTTTTCACAGGGTGTGTTTCCTAATGCCTTAAAAATATCCCTTGTGAAGCCGATTTTCAAAAAAGGTGACAAAAGTAATATGGACAATTATCGTCCCATAACATTAATACCTATCCTTTCAAAAGTATATGAAAAATGCATGTACCAAAGATTAATTAGTTACTGTGAAAAATACAATATTTTAAATAAGCAACAATTTGGTTTTCAAAAACGAAAATCAACTACCTTAGCCATTTTTACTCTTTTAAAAACTGTACTGGCGAGCATTAATAACAATCACCTAACAACAGGCTTATTTTTTGATTTGACAAAGGCGTTTGACCTAGTTTCACATGATATATTATTGAAAAAGCTAGAGTCCGTCGGAATTAGAGGATTGTCACTTCAGTGGCTATCATCATACTTAACTGATAGACAACAGAGTGTAGTTATCTCCAAGCTTAATGAAAAGGGGGATATGACATATTACTCGTCTGCATACAAAAATGTTAAATGTGGCGTACCCCAAGGTAGTATATTGGGCCCTATTCTATTTATTATTTACATAAATGACATAGTTGACATAACCAATCATAATTGTATCCTTTTTGCTGATGACATATCTATTATTATTACTAGTGACAAAAAATTTAAAACCATTACTGATCATGAAACGGACATAAATAAAACAATTGACAATTTAATTAGCTATTTAAATAATAATAATTTATCTATTAATCTCAATAAATCTGTATATATTCAATTCAATCAATCTTATAATCAGAAATTTAATTTTAAACTGAACGTACCCAAACTTACCCAAGTGACACAAACTAAGTTCTTAGGAGTAATTGTAGACCAACATTTAGATTGGAAAGCTCAGGTCGACCATGTGTGCAATAAAATTAATAAATTCGCGTACGCCCTTAGGCAAATTAAGAGGGTCACTAGCATAAAAACGGCTGTGATGTCTTATCAGGCATATGTTGAGTCCTCTTTACGGTATGGTCTAATTTTTTGGGGAAATAGTACCGACCAAGGTAGAGCGTTTGTTGCCCAAAAAAAGTGTATACGAGCTATTTATGGGATCCCATCGGATGAATCATGTCAACCGATCTTTAAAAAACTTGGTCTGCTACCATTGCCTTCATTGTATGTATATGAAGTATCGATGTTTGTACGAAAACATATAGAGCTATTTAAAACTGTAGAAGAAGTAAGCTCACGCAGTCGGCGTGATCAGCACCAGCATAGACTTGTACTGGAAGAGATTCCTAGGATAGTGAAATACAATAAGAGCTGTCCAGCTATGTGTATTTGTGTATTCAATAAACTACCAAATATCTTGAAAACTTTGAATTGTAGACTGTTTAAGATTAAATTGTATAATTTGTTGACGCAATATAATTTCTATAGTATTAAGCAATTTTTGGAACATAGACCTTAGTTTTTCCTATTTATAAAATTTTATAGCGTTTGACTTGACACTTACAAGTTTGCATGCTTTAATTCTAAGCAAAACATGCTGGACCATATTTATTTTAACAACTTTGTATACCGTGTTTTTCGCAAATAAATATATTATTATTATTATTATTATTATTATTATTATTAAAGCTGTACATACCTTTCGGGATTTTGCAACTGCACTATTGGAGCCTACAACTGAAGGATTGGGTTTAAGTCAGTAAAAGTCTGGTACTCCCCCTCTCGGTGGAAAAATGGTCAAACCGAGATTTTATCCAGGAATGAGTCCTGAGTTCACTCATGCAAAAAACGCACTTGGATGTGGAGTTGTTCTATTCTCATTTCAAAATTTCAACTTAAAAAGTTTGGTATCGTAAATGACCACTTTTTTAATTGTTGATAGGCGCGTTTGATCACTACACCTGTTGGTAAACGATTACGTTGCCGACGATGGAGCACGTTTGCCTAGAAGCAGCCTATTCATTCTTGGCTTAAAGACCCCTAGTTTATACCTATAACGTAGGGGTCTTTAAGTCCAGAGTGAATAGACCACCTATATAGCTATCAACTTTTTTTTTTCTTTTCCAGATCTTGATACTTGAAAAGCATCGTTTTCGAAACTTGATGAGGAAGTATACAAAGGAATTTACAGAAATGAAAATACAGATGAAGGGTAGATATAATAAGAGCGATCTCCACGATCTGGTGTCTTCCAGTAGAGCATCCGAGTTGAGCGACAAGCCTCCTGTTAGTTGGTAAAACTGAAAGGATCAAAATGTAGAGGGAGATAATTTGAGACAAAAGTATGAATAAAAAAAATTAATTGTGTGAGGAACAATATGTAAAAAAAAATAACCGTAAATGTCTAGCGTGAGCCTACGCTAGACCATCAGGTACTCGACGGCGAGCAAAGGGTAGCTCGCCGTCCGATCGTCCGGTAACCGTCACGACCGAGCCCAAGTCGTCGTCGATTGTTCCACGCGCGCATCAAGGACATCTCAGCAAACCGTAGGGGCCCAGCAGGGTCGAAGCCTACTGGGGCCAAGGATGTGCTTCTGAAAGGAAGACTCGGCACTGGTATGAAAGGCAACGAAGGAACAGGAGTGGGTTTTTAGTTAAGTCACATCCTCTCGCTCCGCTCAATAGTGGGGCATGTCATTGGATGATTTTCACACCGAAAAAAAAAGACCATCGGGCTATCTCACCTGATGGAAATCGACAATGTGGTCGACGATGGAGCACGCTTACCTAGAAGTTTAGGTTGAAGAAGAAGAAGACTTGACCTAAATAATAACTTGAGTAGCTTACCTAGTTTTTTTTTAAGGGAACTATTGAGAGAAGAATTTTATGATTTGCTTGGGTGTTTAAATATAAGTTCACACAACCTCTTGGTATTAAGTTTATGTTAAATGATTAAATAATATTATTATAAGTTATTTTAAAACAATAAAAGTAGATACTTAAAGTGGTCTTTGAATTTTTTTTTCAAAACGGTTATATAATAAAAATAATAATAATTTATTTTGTTTCAGATACAGTAGATCCATATTTTTGTTAGTAGATACTTAAAAATTATGTTAGTAAGCTTAAAATTAACTAAGCACCTTTATTTCCTGACATGCATCTGTATACAATGCCATAATATTGGGCAGTCTACTCTATCGGCCACAACTCTAAGAATGCTGTTGCTACTGCCGCGGACACGACTTAGCAGCGATGCGGCCCTCTTACGAAGAATGGCATGAAAACCATCAACACGTGCATCGGTAAACATGCCAGATGCACTACAGTGCCGCGGCAGCCGCATCAGCATCCTAAACGCGTTGTTATACTGAAATTATACTTTTATATTATACTGTCGTCTGAAATTATATTATACTGACTCATTTCTTAGTAGGGCTTAGTACCTACCTCAAATAGAAAAACGGAACACTTTGTTGTCCGTCCGTCTGTCCATCTGTCTGTCAAGACCCTTTATCTCGAGAACGCGCGAAAAAGATACTTCAGTTTATGTGACAAAAACGTACATTTCGACACTCTAAAGCAAGGTCATATAGCACAAGTATAGGAATATATCTGAAAACAGTAAATTTGTTGTTACGTCGCAATTTTTTCTTGTTTTAGGGAAAATCTTCCGAGACTCCATTCCGGAATTGAACTATTTACATAGGTAAGGTTGTACGGAACCCTTAGGATTAGGACGCGAGTTCGACTCAGACTAGACCAGTTTTTTTTAAATATGATTGTGATATTTTTGCTAATGTTACTACCATAGATAGTTACTATTAAGCCGCAACTGTCTACCTACACTATAGACAACCTAGACTATTGTTCCTTGAGGATTATTTGTGCCATATTTAATCAAAAGTGATTTTTAGAGGTCAATAACCTTTTAACTCACACACTCGCATTTATTTCGCCAGGGTCGCACTTCCATGAGCAAATATTCCATCTCGTCTACACTTCTGTCATCTATGCGCATTGAAGAGCTTAACGAGATGGAGTACCCAGCCACAAACACACGACCCTGGCGAATGGGACGCGAAAACACTCGACGGATCATTTCGACACAAGCGGTTAAAGCGGGAGATCAGAAGACTAACCATCGTTGGTTGGACACTGTGTGTAAATTGTGGAAAATAGTGCCAAAACTTCATCGTGGTAATTTCTGCCTAATCACTTAAAAAAAAAAAATCGCGTGAATCTTGCGGCACGGCGCCAAACAAAACTCTTTGAGGAATGTAAAAAAAAATATCAATGTAAAAAAAAATATTGCAAATTTCATAATGGACAAAAATATCGGACAAAGAGTTTGTCTTAAATTTTGCATCGCCAATGGAATTTCGTGTTCGGAGTCACTGAAAATGTTACAGAAGGCTTACGGTGAATCGACTTTATCAAAAACTCGTGCTTATGAGTGGTTCAAAGCGTTCAAAAGCGGTCGAGATGTGATGGAAGATTTGCCTCGCTCTGGTAGGCCGTCAACGTCTGCAACTGAAGTTAACATCGCAAATGTGACGGAAATAGTGACTGAAAATCCCCATTCAACTCTGAGAGAGATAGCCGCCGAACTTTCTGTATCTCACGAGTCGATCCGTACCATTTTAACTAATCATTTTGGGTATGAAACATGTTGCTGCTCGGCTAGTCCCAAAAGATCTGAATTTTCTCCAAAAACTCAATCGCATGAAAGTCGCTGAGGACATGCTAGAACGAGTCAGTTCGGACCCAACATTCATGAAACGCATTGTTACTGGTGACGAGACGTGGGTTTACGAGTTTGACATGCAAACTAGTCAACAAGCTTCGGAGTGGCGCCTTCCAACTGATCCGAAACCGAAAAAACCACGCCAAAGTCGATCAAAAGTCAAAGTCATGTTGACTGTTTTCTTTGACTATCGCGGTGTTGTGCACTCTGAATTCTTACTGGAAGGTCTAACGGTAAATAAAGAATATTATTTGAGCGTTATGCGGCGTTTAAGAGAGCAAATTCGACGAAAAAGGCAAGATTTGTGGAAAGAAAATTCTTGGATTTTGCACCACGACAATGCGCCTTCGCACAAGGCTATCATTGTGAACGAATTTTTGACCAAACACTCAACAAATACCATCCAGCAACCACCATATTCACCAGATATGGCTCCTGCTGACTTTTTTCTTTTTCCTAAACTCAAATTACAACTTTGTGGCACCCGTTTTCAATCGATAGAAGACATAAAGGAGAATTCGCGGCGAGAACTGAACTCAATTCAGGAAGCAGCGTTTAAAAAATGTTTTGATGAATGGATTATTCGTTAGCGCAAGTGTATCGTTTCTAAAGGAGCATACTTTGAAGGTGATAAAATAAATTTGGATGAATAACAGACATTTTGTGTAATATTGATCTTTTCCCGGTACTTTCTTGACAGAGTAGTATTATAAGATTATCCCTACTAGTCCCTACTCCCTACTAATGTTATAAATGCGAAAGTAACTCTGTCTGTCTGTCTGTTACGCTTTCACGCAAAAACTACTGAACGGATTAAGATCAAATTTGGTAGGTTGGTAGAAGAGACACTGGAATAACACATAGGCTACCTATAATTCCACTGCTGAGCACGGGTCTCTGCCCGCGCGATATAAACTGTAGTCCACGCGGGCAACAAAAACGCGGCAACGCGGCGCGGCGCGGCGGGCGGGAAAACGTACTTGACGAAATAAAAAACTGAAAGAGTAAGTACCTATAAGTATACTTATATATTATCTTTATCATGTTTTAAACCCCATATGAGCTGGACCTCCATGAAAGGCTAAAACATAGGTACTGGTATTATACAACGTGTAACGTTAAATGCGCAAAACCTCAGACACCCCAAATGATTTTTAATTCGACTGACCTAACTATGTGTGAAAAAAAGATATTTAAAAAAAATTAAAGGTTTTATGTGTAGTTTTAGTTTGTTAAAAATTCATATCTGCATTGAAATAAAAACATTTATTATCCTGTGTATGAGAAAATTTGATTGGATTAGGTACACTTATTTGTGTTTGTTTACCTATTTCAGCGGGTTTGCGCACGTGATGACTTGACCTATCCATAAATACACAGGTCGAAGTTTTTAATGTTTTTTAAAAACTGTAACCTATAACTATTAAAAAGTGGTTTAATTGATTCTGCTCTTTATTCTGATCAAACTAATTTCAGGTTTTGCGTATTTAACGTTACTTACACCTTAGCTAAACTAATTAGTGTTGAAATCTTACTACAATTGTAATTGCATTAATATTTATAAAGGCGAACGTTTAATAAACTTTCACCTGTGCAGGTGATGTATCCTACTAATATTATAAATGCGAAAGTTTGTACTCTTTCACGCAAAAACTACTGAACGGATCTCGATGAAACTTGGTACACGAGTAGACCATATCCCAGAATAACACATAGGATACTTTTTATCCTGGGATTATGTAGGCGGGCGAAGCCGCGGGCAAAAGCTAGTTTGTTATAATATTATACGTACTTACCTACCTACACAATTTTTACTTTTTCTTTGTTAACTTTGCAAAGCGAAGAATGTGATTTTAGTAGGTACCTACTTACTCGTACTCAGTTTATTTATTTATTAATGCTTTATGCACATTACACTGTTGCGGACGGCGGGCCAAGTGTAGCTCGCAGTCCGACCGTCCGGTAACCGTCCGGACCAAGCTCAAGACGTCGACGGCGCACGCTGTTCCCGCGCGCCTCAAGGAGTTGTCAGCAACAGCAGCTGGGTCGAAGCCTACTGGGGCCAGGGTTATGTGAAAAGAAGCTCTAGCCCCGGTATGAAGAGGCTTGAAGGAACGGGGTGGGTTTTTAGTCAACAAGAGGCTGACGCTATCTCCCGCACCACCCAAGAGCGGGGGATAGTGTCATTGAATGATTTTTGCAACCGAAAAAAAAGCACATTAGACTGTACAAAGCCGGACTAGTTAATTCATGAATCCCCAAGCGACCACCGGTGGCCGCGCATCTATTGTCTTACTATTGTGTCTCTAATTGACGGTATCTGAAGGGTTAAGTTAAGTTTAGTTGATAGGTCTAGGGTACGTATAAAAACTAGTTTAGCATAATATTAGTTAATATTTTTTTGCAAACTGTACCACTTTCTAAACCTTTTTTAAGGAGACGTTGAACTTTAACGACCCATTACTTTAGGTATATTTATATATATTTTATTAAATTCTTAATATCTACACAAAATAAAACTTGACAAAGTACTTTAGTGCCATCTACCAACAGCAACTAAAACACTGTATGGGCTCTGCGTTTCTCCGAAAGGTAGGACTTTTCGGAGAAGCTTTTCTCAACTTAGTATAGATGGCACTGTTGTCAATTTTAATAAACCATTATTTCATTTCATGGTTATAATAAAATAATAACTTATATAATGCTATAGAAAGCTTTTATTCAATAATTACATTTTTAAATGGTTAATTTTTTATTTTACAAAAGTTACCAAAAATTTAATAAATAATAAAAATACCTATTATCTTTATGATGTGAAACAGGATTTCTTTTTAGTTCTGACCAACCAACATAGGTATATAATTTTGTTTGTTACCTGCGATTTCACCCGCGTCAAGTTTACACATTTATGAGTTAAATTCTCCATTTCGCCTTTAGGGAAATTATAAAACGAGGGAATAAGAAAAAAAAACTTTTGAATATTGTGGATGGCTTGCTATATAACATTACGTTATGACCAAATATGAGTACCTAGTGTAGCACCTAACCTAAGACGCAGTTGGAACCCCGGGGGACAGCGTGAGTTTCTAATAAAAACGAACTTTACAGCATTTATAAATTATTATTAAAAAAAATAGAACTTTTTGCTCGAACTTGTCGAACTCAGGATGCCATGCTCAACAGTCAAGCTTGCGAATATTTAACCACAAATTTTTATGTGTAAAAATGTTGCAAAAGATCCAATCCGATTGGAAGGAGTAGGAAAAAGTTGCGAAATTGCTAAGTATTCTTTTTAGACAAAAGTATAATTGCACGAAAAAAATAATAGTGGATAAAGCTGTTCACGAATCTATATATATATATTTTTCAGACCTATCAACCATCCCCTCAAGTCTGCTATTATAATAGTGTCAGAATGGTCTATCATTAACTTATTTATATTATAATATAAATTGTTGATTTTGACAAGTTTTGGTAATCTACTATTATAATGGCGTCACAATGACTTTCCAATGGTCAACCACTGACACATCATTGAAAATTCTCGTACATAATGACAAATGAATATCTGACGTATGTGGTAATTTGCAAACCTCAGCTGGGATTAATCAGGTGGGATCGCAGTCAGTATATAACAATTAAAAAAAAAAAAACTTTTTACAGTGTTTTGATCTGTGACCTACCGAACGAACGTTATTGCGCAGTTATTGATTTTAATAAGCTCGATATTGTCATTCTACCACCACTCTATTACGAGACCATTGACCGATCAATGATCGATCATTATGATTTAGCAGATTACGAACTTTTAGCAAAATGACAATAGGATCGTGTTGGAATGACGAATTTATAAAAATAGCAGACTTGGGCCCCTGGTCGTAGGAGTGGAAAGAAAGTCACTGTTTTATGGCACTGCTCGGGCGCTTGGGCCTTAAGCAATACAACATATCAGTAAACATCAAGTATACGTGATATTATCCACACAGACACCTGGTATACACGATCCTTCGTGACAGCCACTCACACGGTACGAATCCGAATCGTATTTTCATCGAATTTCATTAAAATGCGCATTTGCGATGGAGAAATGGTCACCTGGTGCTATACGTGACTCCTGACTTTGCTTACCGAATGTACGAATTTATGTAACACTGTTACGGTGTTCAAGGTACTATGTTTTTGGTGAGGAATAAATATTACTTATGTGATTGCTAGTTTAGGCTGCGTGGACAGTGCAGCGGGCGATAGCGAGAGCGGGGCCGTGTAGCGGTATGAATAAACTTTTTTTTCGAGTTCCGTACCTCAACAGGAAAGAACGAAACCCTTATAGGATCGCTAAGTCCATCAGTCTGTCTATCAAGACTCTTTATCTCGATTTCAGTGCGCGAATCCGACTCACACTTGCCCGGTTCTTTTATTATTGATAGGTTTGCGCTTCACCTGATAGAAAGATGTGGTCGATGATGGAGTACCTACCCGTATTTTGTTGCCCGCTCCCGGCTTCCCACTCATAACTCCCTAATCGTCGCTCCGCTTGTCGCCACAGCTTATCGCTCCGCTCCCCGCTCGTCGCTCCGCTCCATGCTGCACCAAGGCCGCACCCATACATTTGCAACTCTTTTTACAACCACGTCACATTGCTCTGCGGTCCCTTCATCTCATTATGTCATCCACATCCAGTGCAGTCGCTCTTGACAGAGCATTGACTGATACGGAAACGTAACCACCATCGGATAAGTGGTTAGTAATGGTAACCACATAGCAAGTGTTTGGATCACCGGGTTGTATCTCATTACGTGTTATGTGGGTTATAACATCCATACCTACATTCGATCATGATGTCAGTAAAACCACGGTAATAGTATCATACAGTATTGTAACTCGGCCGTGTCTTTGAAATAAATGCCTACAGCCGCGCGGTACGTAAACATGCGACAGGGCTGCCCGCCTCCAGCATTCTAATTACGTTTGCCTAGTTTGTTTCTGTTTATTTTTGTGATTGTAAATATACTTACTTTATTATATAAACAAAATACTTTGTGGATTGAATAGGAAGTGTTCAATTAAAATGCGTGTTGTTTTTTGATTGGTAGATTTAAATAAAATGCTTTTTTTAGTATTATTCATACACATAGCACTATTATTAATAATAAAATACCACGTCTTTACTTTGAATTATACAAACTAACAATAATCGCGCGATAATTTAAAAAAAAAACCGTCGTGTCCGTTCGTCACTGCGGCACAGTTGCGACGGCCGCGACTGTCTACATGCCGAGACCATGCTACAACCGAGGCGCGTAGGTATAGCTCGCGTTTCGTCCGTTTGTATGAAGTTGGAATACTGTATGATATTATTACCGTGGTAATACTGTAGGAACACAGCAGGGCCGAAGCTTACTAGAGCCTTTTAAGTTGTATTACTTTTTGGTATACAATAAAGTTTAATATTCTATTAGAATAAACTTACTAATAGAAAAGAATAAACTTCATTGTACACGAAAACTTCGACTGGCCTGTTGGTCTAGTGGTTAGTGACCCTGACTGCTATGCCGGAGGTCGTGGGTTCGATTCCCACCCAGGACAAATGTTTGTGTGATGAGCATAATCATTTGTTCTGTGTCTGGGTGTAATTTATCTATAATATGTATGCATGGGAGCAAGCAGCAAGCTTGGGACTAGACGGCGTTGTGTGAATGGTTGTGGAAAAAAAAAACTAACAATTTCACAGAAAATAAATCTATGGGTACAATGGCGGTCTTATCGCTGACAGCGATATCTTCCAGACAACCTTGGGATGGATTATAAGAAGTTAAACTAAAAAAAGGGGTAGTCTGCGGTGTACTGCAATATTGAGGGCAAAGAAGGAACATAGGAGTGGGTTTTAGTCAGTAAAGTTCTCCCGCTTCGCCCTAGCGAGGGAGAAGTCATTGGATGGCATTTCCATCTAGAAATAAAAACTTACATTCCATTCGAATATAGGTAAGTTTATGATAGGCTGGGATGTAGGTATCTGCCCCGGGTAGACGGAGGGCCACTCGACCAAGCCTGTACCGACAGCGCATTCTGTTCCGCTTGCACCTCAAAGTGATTTTAGCTTCATTTACGCAGCCAGTTAAGGCCTGCTATTGCGGAATTGAGCTCCTCGCATTATGCGTGAGGCTGCAGCTTTATTCTGAGCATTCGGCCGTTTTGCGCGGATGTGACGCAAATCTTCCCTATTTGGTTATGGTTGTTGCTAGTTTAGAGATTGCGTCATTTCGCGTAAATAAACTGTTTTTCTTTCCTTTTTTTTCAATAATTACTGTGGTCCTACAACGGAAATAGTTACTGTAGCGACAGAACACAGTTGGGTCAAGTCAGTAAAAGTCTGTCACCCTTTCTCGCTCCATTCAGAGCAGGAAAAAACCTCATGGCTGTTACCAAGTTTCTGATGAATAACCTCAATAAAATCTTTTACCTAATTCAGGAATCGAACCCAGAACCTCACTCAAAGCTTACGATTACTAGACCAACCAGGTATTTGATAGCTGCGCTGCAATATTTTACTTTTGTCGTTAACTTCGTTTATCCTGTAACCTGTAAACTTATGTTGTTCCAAATAAACTTTATTATTATTCCTACAATGTTACGGAAAACTACCTATGACCTAAATTTTCATTAGTAAACGTGGAAGCTATGCAAAGATACATAATTCTAGGAAATAACTCTCGTTTAAAATTATCCGCTAGTCTCTGCACGTGAATGGCTCAAATATCTTCATAAAGGTATTTTAATAAAATTCTTCGCAAATTGTGTTACTGAAGAATGCAGCTGGTATACAGGTTTTAAGATAATTTAGGTATTTCCTTAATAATAAATACTAAAGATGGTTAATTCAGTATCTTGCATTTGTCGTGCGGTTGTTGACATGTAGGAAGTGGATACAGATAGACATTTTGCCAGTAGTCGTGACAGCTACTGGTTTAAAAGCAAAGTCTCGCCCTGCATTTGAGACGGTTCTCGTTGGGCAGCTGGGTCTTCTTTCAGGACCCAACACCCTGACCCCCGCCCTCCCTGACCACTGGTAGCTTGGATCTTGTTCCCGATGCCGGTGGGCTAGATTTTTTCACATGTATTTTTTTGCTGTTAGGTTTGTTAAAATTAATACTTTATAATGTACCTACAATAAATACAAAGGATGAATAAATATGTGTTTTACAGGCCTATTGGGCTAGTGGTTAGTGGTCCTGATTGTCGGAGGTCGTAGATTCGATTCCCGCCCAGGACAAATGTTTGTGTGATGAGCACGATCATTATTTTGTGTCTGGGTGTAATTTATCTATTATGTATTTAGAAATATATAAGTATGTTTATAAGTTGTCTAGTAGGTACTCATAACACAAACTCTGCTTAGTTTGGGGCTAAACGGTGTTGTGTGATAGTTGTAGAATATGTTATTATGTATATTAAGTATGAACGGCTGAACTGCATTTGGATGAAATTTGGCACACGGGAAGACCATTTTGGTCGACTTTGGGCAAAAATCAAGTTAGATTAGGATCTCTCTATAAGTAATCAAACGTGCGTGTCTTCGATCCTCTATGGAATGCTGAGCACAAATAGTGCGATGCAAATAGACTCCATAATGTCAGGCGAGGTGTCAACTGCATAGACAAGTTTTAGAAATCTATTTATTACCCTACTGGAGCCGAAAATATCATTTGTACAACGGAACTACTAAACGTAAAGAGTAGTAAATGTAGAGTCTACTGTATGTAAAGAGGAGGGATGATTCGGCATAAAAATGCGTTTTTTGTATGGAGGAGCTAAATTTTTATTTTGTTTTATTTTTAGTATTTGTTGTTATAGCGGCAACAGAAAAACATAATTTGTGAAAATTTCAACTGTCTAACTATCGCGGTTCTCGAAATACAGCCTGGTGACAGACAGATGGACAGAAAGCGAAGTCTTAGTAATAGGGTCCAGTTTTTACCCTTCGGTTATGGAACCCTAAAACAGAATGACATGAATATTTTTTTTGCCGTTTTTTGCTACGGACGGTACAAAACGAAAGTAAGTGAGTTTTTAAGTTCAGAAAACTTGTAATCACTTAGCTCTAGGGCGGAGCGAGAGAGCGGTCAGGCTTTTACTGACTAAAACCAGACCAATATTCCTTTAGCTACTTACCTTTTGCATTCTAGGATTACCCTTTTCATACTTTTCCTAATGGCTGTAGCAGGCATCGGATTTGCTGGACCCTAAGGTTTGCGAACAAGAAAAGAGAAGAAAAAAAAGGAAAACAAAAGAAAACTATTTAATTACGCGAAATGACGTAATCTTAAGACTAAGCCGTGTGGCCCCATGCGTAATGTGACCAGACCGCAGCGCTGGTCTTCAGCGTGAAACGTGAGGCTTTCTCTGTGAAAATATGTTGATAGCAATCTATTAGATAAGTAGTTTTAAAAATAATGAGTTATACTTTTTTGGAATGATATTATCATATATAGTTTTTAATTACTTTATTTTTTTCTTTATTGCACACCTGAACTTTCACCATAGGACAGCAGTAAGGCGATATGGTGCGAAGTGAAGTGTTACTAACATACTTTTAAATCATAATTACTAACATACTTTTAAATCATAATTACTAACAAATTAATTTAATATAGACTAACTAAAACTATACATAAGTAAGTATTTAAGATATGGGTACAGTTTTGACGCGACAGGTCGCGACATGGCATGGCGTCGGCGACTATCGCAAATCGCAACCCAGTGCTGGGTACACACCACAATTATGCAGGTAAGTCCTCTCTTTGTGACTGGAAAGACCTGACGGCATCCTCACTTTCCACATGACGTAGTTTCTCACCGGACATGGTAAGTTCGGGAGGTTCCTGCTCCGGATTCGAGCGGAAGTAATGCCCGGGTGTCGCCACTGTGCGGAACGCCCGGAGGACACGGTGGAGCACACAGTGGAGGTGTGCCCCGCTTGGCGGGGGATGTCATTAGACGATTTCCAACCGAAAAAAAAAATTGGGTACTGTTTACCTGAAGTAAAAGGATTATTATTATTAACTTATCACAGAACAAACAATAAAAGAGTATACAATAGGTCGTATTATTGTTATATAACCAATACCTACAAAACAAAACATAATTTTTATATGCCGATAAATAAAATCAGATCTTTTCGCGAACATTATTATGTGACATTTGTCCATAAAATTGGACAAATGACACAAGAGTTTGAGGCGGACGAAGTCGCGGGCAACAGCGTTGTTGATAGTGCTTATAATTTATAGGCTCGAGTTTGACCACTATTATTTCTGCACCGTCTATGGACCGACCTTTGATCAAACAGAGGCGTATGTATGTAATTAAAATAATATAACATCACACGCCTACCTTTTTTACCTTCACCACAAATCCACCTTTTATATAACATTTCCAATCTAATGAAATGATCAATTAGTAAGCTCGAAAAACTTGGTATTAAAAACAGCTTCTGCATACAAAAACATATTACACAAAGCATGTGTTTCGTCACTAGTGCGTAGATTGTACGCAGCGTACGGACAGTGCGCCCACCTTGCCACTCTTGCGCAACACCGGAACACCAAGTGGTATCGTCGAGATGATATACTTTACGGTGTCTTGTCTTTAAACTCCTGTTTGCTTCTGAATGCCTGGTATTTTTTACAGATACCTAGTATATTATTATGTTAAATATCGATTACACTGTAAATTGAAATCATGGGTACTGAAATATAGTATACTAGCTTTTGCGTGCGGCTTCGCCTGCGCACACACAATACAGCCTGTCACTCGGAATAAAGCAGCTTTCTATAGGTAAAAAAATTTTAGTAATCGGACCTGTAGTTTCAGAGACTACTTCCTGGAAACAAAAAAACATAAATAAAAAAATAAAAAAACTTTACCTCCTTATTATATTAGTATAGATTTAGTTCGTGATATTTCACGAACAAAAAACTGGGCAAAATATAAAAAAAAACCCTCTGGGCCAGGCATGGAATTTAATCAGTTTTGCCATCGACACGCTAAGAAGATCGCAGTGTGTTATCAAACTCCTTCAAAACGGCTTGACCGATTCCTATGATACAGTAGTTCTGAGAATGGTTGGTATGGTATTTTTTACCCTCCTACACTCTATTTTTACCTCATCGTCAGCCTTTTTAATGTTCCCACTGCTGGGACTCAGGCCTCCTCTCTAGAAGAGGGAATGGGCCGTAATCCACCACGCGGGCCCAGTGCGGGTTGGTGAATGTCACATGTCTTCGAATTTTTAGTTCTAAGACATGCCGGTTTCCTCACGATGTTTTCCTTCACCGTTTTGAGAGCAGTGGTGATGAAATAAATTCCACAAAGTAATGCGCCTGGCTGGGTTTGAACCCGCGACCTACAACTCGTAAGTCGGGGCCGTTACCACTCGGCCACCACTGCTCTCTATTTTTACCTACATCATGAGATTTTTGATAAATAAAAGGTGACGTATGTCAAGAGCAAATAGGGGAACATTTGAAAGAGTGACCGTAGCTCTAGAATGCAAGAGGCAACTGAAGGACACAGGTTGGTTTTAGTCAGTAAAAAATTGTCTCACCCTCTAGAGCGGAGAATGACTACCCACATCAACATAAAAAAAAAACAAGAGCAAAAGTAAGTATGTTGAAAACTAACGTCATCATAATGTGATGTTTGTCGACTACCACAAATTACTTTAAGACATTACAATTTGCTGGTTTGATGTGCGAAATCGATCTTGTAGTCTTCTTCTCAGTCGTACACTCCTGGCGGAGTGGTGTGGTCATGGATAGTCTGGTAGTTTGGTTACCGTTTTTGCGAGGATTCTCCATCCATTCAAAGAAAGAACACTTAGAAGATAATTTGATGACGTCTTTTTTACCTGGTCGGTGATCGGCTGCGAGAACGTTAGCCCTCTACTCTTCCCTGTACCACAAAACGTTCCAAAGAGCTTTCATTTTTTTTTTACAACTATTACACAACGCCGTCTAGTCTCAAGCTAAGCAGAGCTTGTGTTATGAGTATTAGACAATTGATAAACATACTTATACATACATATATAGATAAATTACACCCAGACACAGAACAAATGATTATGCTCATCACACAAACATTTGTTCTGGGTGGGGATCGAACCCACGACATCCGGCATAGCAGTCAAGGCCACTAACTAATAGACCAACAGGCAATTTGAAGACTGACAGCAGTTGCACAATCAATGAAAGTCTTTGTTTCATGCGAAGCTCTTTCAGAACGGAAATGTTAGAGAGGTGAGCAGGCCATTTTATCCTTAGTAGATGCCTCCTGCACCACATTTCAAGAGCATCAATTTTATTACGGTGCCTGTTGGATCTTGTTGGTACTATACCTACGGCTGTAGATTCTGAAGATTGAGGTCTTTGGCGTAATGCCAAAACCATTATAAATCAAGCACGCACACATTACGGCAAATAAATAAAGCCTTATTTATTCGTGTAAAGGATGTTTGTACAATAAACAAAATACTGTAATGACATAATGATTACGTATATCGGTCACTTGTTCACATTATGTTAGTAGAGCGTAATGATATATCGAGAAACGTGTGTGTGACGAAAGTGCGGTCAGCGTGGTCACAGGCAGTTAAGTGTCATACACTAGTGATTGACAGCCGATAACTGGTTGCTGAATGCCCTAGTTCACATCAGAGATTATATTATTATGAAGGTTTGATTTCGATTCAAAAATTCAAAACATTTTATTTCAAACTAGTTTTTGCCCGCGGCATCACCTAAACACAACTTCACATAAAATATAGCCCATGTCACTCAGGAATAAAACAGTTTTCTATCGGTAAAAACATCTTTAGCGATCGGACCAGTACTTTCAGAGATTACGTCGTATAAAACAAAAAAACAAAAATAATAGACAAAATTTACTTCTCTATTATAATGTAGATAAACTTTGGAGAAAGAAATCCCTCAACCCTCCATTGAAAAGGGAGGAATCTCCGACCAGACAAGTGTTATGTCTAGTGGGCAACTGCCCGATAGATGATTTCGGGCTGTTCTATATGTTCAAATCGCGTGGAGATCTTTTATTTCGCGATGCAAGATTAGTTCTTTTGTGACGTCAAGCCATAAATGTCAGAAAAATGATGCTAATTTCACATGTAAATAACTAGATCTCTATGGAGAAACAAGAATGTGCCAGAAACTCCATGAAATCGCTTCACTATTGATGATTACCTACCTCAAATAAAAAGAACTGCAAGCCTAATATCAACCAATCCATCACACCTATGTAAGTAGTTAGCAGAGTCGGCCTTATAATGGCTCACTGCTGGGACTCAGCCCTCCTTTCTAGGAGAGGGAAGGGGTCGTAATCCACCACGCGAGGCCAGAGTGTGTTTGGTGGATGTCACATGTCTTCGAAGTTCTGGTTCTAGGACATGCTAGGTTCCTCACGATGTTTTCCTTCACCGTTTTGATGGTAGGTAGTTGGTCACATTGCGAGGAAAGATAGTGGCAAACTCGGAAGGCTCATCGTGGTCGGTAAAGTGGATGGGAAAAGGCCTCGTGAACGCAACCTAATACGTTGGTTTGACCAGATTCGCACCGCTCTTGACTCTACGCTGTACAATAACCTTCACACCGCCAAAGACAGAAACAGATGTGGGAATATCGTTCGTATGTAGGTGATGAAGCAAGGAGGTCCCGATCCTCAGAATTAAGGAGTACGACACAAAGAGGAGGAGGTAGTTAGTCCATGTAAAATATAAATATGTAACGCTACTGAACATGATGCATTTCGTTAGACTAGAAGTCAACCTCATCATAGCCGTTTTATTTGAGAATCAAAACTGGAGTTTTCTCCAGATGCTGTGAACCACTGAGGAGTTTAATTTGCAGCAGTCTGGTACAAAAAATTTTTGTCTCAACGAAGTTGGGGATCCTTCATTCTTTTATATTAACTTTTTGCGTTGAACTCTTTAGTTTCATTTCTTTGTCTTAGAAAATTAAATTTTCTTTAAATTTTCAAGAATTTAAAGAAAAGAGTTCAACGCAAAAAAAGGAATAATCTTTTATTTTATGCATCTGCCATATCTCTTTTGGTGAATACCTGATGGTAATTCTATGAACGTGGTTCGAGTAGGAGTAGAATAGCGTAACTAACCTATATATATTTCTAAACACCCACACTCATGTTTAGAAAAACTTTACTTTTATTAAAATCACTTATTTCAATTTAAATAGATTACTCCGATTTTATATCTAATAATAATATTCCACAACTATCACACAAAGCTGTCTTGCCCAAAGCAGATCAGAGCTTGTGTTATGAGTACTAGACAACTGATAAACATACTTACTAATATTTCTAAATACACACACATTATAGATAAATTACACCCAGATACAGAACAAATAATCGTGCTCATCGCACAAACATTTGTCCCTGGTGGTAATCGAACGCACGACCGCTGGCATAGCAGTCAGGGCCACTGACCACTGCACCAACAGGCCAGTAAATCTGACTCACAGTCGATATCGTCATCTTTACAACGAACTGTATTTCAATATACACAGCCATTTTCCCCAAACGTTCCTAGAATAAAATTACTTGATTAAGACATATTACTTGGACTTTATTACGCCATCTTGACTGACGACGGGTATCGAAGGAACTATGCTTTAAGAGTTCTGTACTTCAAAAGGCAAAAAAGAAACCCATTAGTGTCCCCGCACTCGGCCCTCAAAAAACGCCGCTTCAGGCTTCTTTTTGAGACAAGCTGTCAAGCGCTTCAGCTGTTTTCTGCGTCGACTTTAGCTTTTTCTTGTGGCCACTTCTAGCGTTTTTTGTGGTTTCGAAAAAATAGCTAAAGCGCGCGACAGCTTGTGGCCGAAAAAGCTTGAAGCGGCTTCAAGCATTTTTTTGTGGCGGCACACGAGCCACAACAAAAGGCCGCCTCAAACAGAAACTACGTTGTTTTGAGGCCCGAGTGCCGCCACTTATACTTACTTTGTTGTCCGTCCGTCTTCTGTCTGTCAAGACCTCGGGAACGGTGGATATAGACGAAGATAGAGTATCGAATTAAAATTAAAACTCAGGTCTGCGGCCCCTTGAAGCTGTGAAAAATTAACTTTTAAGTTACCGAAAAAAAGATACAGTCGTTTATGTCGCAAAAAAATTCACGGAGTAGGTAGGTACTTCCCGTTGACCTAGAATCCTGAAAACTAACATAAAGCAAGTTCTTACAGTACCTACATGTATAGGAAACAGTATAAATCTGAATACAGTAAAGTAGTTAGTGTCGAAAAAAAATTCAACTTTTTACATAGGTTAGTTTGTACGGAACCCTCGGGGTGATTCCGACTAGCACTTGCCCAGTTTTTTTTTTTGTTCAATGTCAAATCAATCAAAACTCAGCCTATTCATGTGGTATAATATGTGTCTCTGTGTGTAACCGGGTATGATTACGTAATCACATTCACAATGATTAGTAATCATAGTAGATCGATCATAAAATAGCTATTAAAATTATTTGATGGCATGGTCGGTGCAGTGGTTGAGCGACTGTCTGTTGTGCTGAGTGTCATGTGTTCGATCCCACATGGAATGACGAAACTAATAAATAGGTTTTTCCTATGGAATTGCCGTTTTTCAAAATGGGTTGCTTTGAAGTGTTATATCTTCGCAGTGACTTGGAATTATAAATTCAAAATTTCAAATAAACTTTATACAGGTACTTTTTTTTGGTGGTTAAAAATCTTCCAAACGACATCCCCCGCCCTTGAGCGGAGTGGGAGAAAATGTCAGACTCTTACTGATTAAAAAACATACACCGTTCCTTTTCGCCTTTCATAACGGGGCTGAGCTACCTTTCGCAGCTAACCCTGGCCCCAGTAGGCTTCAACCCAGCTGGACCCTGCTGTTGCTGACAACACCTTGAGCCGCGCGTGAACAGTGCGCGCCGATATACGTTATTCTTTTTTCGAAATTTGCTATTTTTTTTTTTTTTTTGTGTTGTTTTGTGAATTTTCTGTAATTTCGCATGACTAATAACACTTCAAAGCAAGCCGTTTTAAAAAACGTCAATTTCATAGGTAATTAGACCTATTGTTTGTATATGAATTTAAATATTTGTAAACGCACGCACGACTTAGAAGTTTCGTTGTGTGGGGTAACGTTTAAAGACAGTTTAGACCTTTGGCTCTAAAAACTGTGACTTTTGAACAATTATTTAAACGCTGTGAAAAAGTTTAAAATATATTGAATCGTTCTCACTGATACTACTTTAATTTGAACATCTTTTCTTTATAACGTCTTTTGCAGCTCAGCTCTTTTTTTTATTGATATAAACTAGTGCTTGACCAATGCCACCATTTATCTCTAAATTGAGAGAATAGGCCGTAATCCACCCCGCCGGTCAAGTGCGGGTTGGTGAATGACACATTATTATCTCTTCGAATTTAGCATACTAATGTTCAACCATGGGCCTCTTAAGAAGTCTTAAAGTCACCCAAAGACCAACGGAAAGGGCTATGGTCGGAGTTTCAGGCGATCCAAGGATACCGACCTAACCCGAAGAATCGATAAGCTTAATTCATGAATCCCCAAGCGACCACCGGTGGCCGCGCATCTATTGTCTTACTATTGTGTCTCTAATTGACGGTATCTGAAGGGTTAAATGGCAAAGGACATTTATTGTCGATGGGGACGAAACGTTGTGGAGTGGCGACTACTTGCCGGAAGACGCAGAGGACCGGTCGCTGTGGCGACGCTTGGGTGAGACCCAAGTCCAACAGTGGACGTCTTTAGGCTGAAATGATGATGACGATGATGAAGTTCTATGACACACTTTTACCTTCCAATTAATAATAATAATTTATTCATTCAACATTTCCAATTTCACGTAAGCATTTCTCTTGATATATATTTTCACAGATTATTTATAGCAAAGTGCTTAAGAGATAACGTTGTCAACTGTACTAATATGAACTGTAACAATACATAATGTGATTGTTTTGAGCACATATAAGAAAAATCTATTAGACAACTCTTGTTTAGAATAGAATAGAATAGAATAGAATAGCATTTATTCGGAGCAAGCTACACAAAATACCACAACATAAAAAATAATAAAAACAACAAGAAAAAAAAAAGAAAAAGTACAGAAATACAATACAGTTGCATTAAATGTGCCTGAACCGAAAGGGCCACCAACTCAGCAATTGCTGGGCGTCAAACACCCAGCGCTGATTTTCAGTTGGCACCCCGCAGTGACGCACGGATAAATGGTAAATAAAATATACTTAATATATACATACGACTTATCTAAAAATAACCCATATCATGTTTCATATATTCGAGTCGAGCAAAGGTCAATAACCTATATAAGAAGCGGAATTTTACCGCCAAAAATACTTCACATTCACTAGCAAGACATTTAAAGACATTATAAGTCAGGCCAAATATATCGTACCCATGACCTTTGCACAAGTATGAACGAAGTTCAGTTATGAAATGGTTTAATTTCTCTAGTGTCGACACATCGCATTCATAATTTTTATATTGCGCGTAACGCAGATTTAAGCGTTGGATAATTCGAGTAACTGAAGGTCGGTGAAACTACTGTAATTGGCCGACATATTTTTATCTAGACTAATCTTGTTATGTAATAAAACTTGAATGTATTTATGCGGTTTGTTTTGAAATAGATCATAATTAGCTAAATGATCTTCGCTTACTTGCGGAATTGTTTCTGCTCACCACTTTGAGACAACATCAAGTTATGACCCAAGCGCCCGAGCAGTGCCATAAAACAGTGACTTTCTGAAGCCTGTTTCTCGGTAACAGCTTGGTTAATAGGTTTGTAAAAAGATATGTTTATTATAGATTCATGAACCACATTATCTACTTTATATTTTATTTGAATTAAATCTATTTTTTTTTAAACCTCGAACGGCGTAAATATAATATCCTCATCGGAAGTTACAAAGAGTAAACGTAAAGTTTGTCTTAAACCACTTCACTGTTTGTTTTTATTAATATTTTTTTTTGTTTATGTACTACTAATACTAATTTTAAGATTATTTTTTCATTTTGACTAATAAAGTGGATCATATTGTCGTCTTAAATAAATTATTATTATATTAAACTAGATTTTTTGATGGTAAAAAGTTGGCCTCCTAAGCGAAGGAGCGTGTTTTCTTTTCTGCTTATAGTAGGAGAAGCCCGGATACTAAATTTGCAGTTGCTTAAGCGACGTGGGGATTGGATTGTGAAGACTAGGCTCTAAAACGAACAGTCTATGAAAATTTTCTGGTTTTAGTGGGGCGGTAGTCGTGTAAGAATTTTCAAAAATAAAAACAGTCCCATGGAAATCGGGTATTTCCATGGGACTGTTTTTATTTTTGAAGATCGCGTCAGATATTCATAGTGTATACGCGCTATGTCTTTCGCTATAACCGATAGGATCTGACGATTAATTCAACCTCAAGCAAACGCCGGTGTTCGCGTTCTCATTGACTTTCTATTGTGTCTCTAATTATGGTGTTTGCAAGGTTTGTTCCCTAATTATGGTGTTTGTAAAGCTAGTGGCCGGTGGCCGCTTATTACTTCATCGGGAAACAAAGCCGTTATTTCAATATTTTGGTGGGATTATTATTACATCAGGACGAGTTACAGAAATACTTTCACTTTGATACATTTAATTGATCGTTAAGTTTTGGATACAAAAATTTCGACCGAGTTTTTTTTTTATATATCCGGTTCTGTATAAGGAAATATTTTACTTGAATTTTATTGCTAAGAATTTTATGAAGTAGTCCAGATTCAAAGATTTAAAGTATTTTATTTCAAAGAGACTATTTACAGGTGCTTTTGAAATATCAAGATGATATCTAGTCAGAAAAATGGTGCTAATTTACACTTTCTAAAGCGTAGATCTCTGTTATGTAGAAAAATTTACAAGAACATTCATCCATGGACATTCTTTTCATCATGTTATGTATTACAAATACCTAGGTTACATATTTCTTGTCACTGCTATTGTGTGAGAACAGTATTAATAAATAAATAAAAAAACATTCTAGATATAGAAATTAAAATAAGCCCTTGGCAGCTAAAAATAACCGGTCTCAACCGGTAGTGCCCATTCTTCTTCTTCTTAAGATCCTATGACCCTAACTGGGGCAGAGAGCGTCGACAGTAGTCACCTATCGCGACTGGTCTTGAGCTTTACGCTTCACCTCGCTCCATGTCTATCCGATGACCGTCGCTTCTGCCAACACGGTACGTCGCCAGGTCTGCCGAGGACGGCCACGCTTTCTTTACCCTTGGGGATTCCTGTCCAGCGCCTGTTTAGGTATGTGATCGGAAGCCCTCCTAAGCGTCTGACCAATCCATTTCCACTTACGACGCTTGATCTGGAAGTCAATCGGTCTTTCGTGACATTTTTCCAACAGCTCTTCGTTTGAGAGCACCCATTCACGGACATGAAAATGTCCTTGTTTGGCTTTAGCCTCTTCCAATAATATTATCAACAGTTCCCAACTAGGACTTTTGACTTGAGATTCAAGTAGAGGAAGTTTCTTACAAAGAAAGAATATGCATTAACTAGATATTTATGAAATTGACGGTCAAATTATATCTAGGAAAACACTTAGCAGTTACTAGGCTAACAGCACAGTCTAGCAGGTTAGAGCTCATAAAAAGTTAATTAATGTTTTGAAGATTCTAATTATAGCTAGTATCATAATTCTTTCATGAACTATAAAGGTGTGTTCACACTGAATTCGCGGTGCGTTCGTCTAGGTAAGAGATATTTTATTTTATTTATGACTAGCGGTTACCCGCGACTTCGTTTGTAGAGTTTAAGAAAATTGTTCTTGTAAAGACGTAGACTATACAGACATAACCTTGGCCAGCAGAGGTGTACATTCCGTCCGACCGTCCAGTAAGGAGCCAGTCAAGTTGTCAACGGTGAGTAGAGTTCCACGCGCGCCTCACAGATAATTTAGCAAGACCGTAAGGACCCAGCAGGGCCGGTGCCCGCCAGCACCACGGGGAATATCTGAAATTAAATTCTCGGTTCTAGGATGCAAAAGGCAACTGAAAGACGCAGGTGGAATTTTATTAATTTGAGTCTGAGACACACTCTAGCATCTTCTTAGAGCGGGAGAAGTTTTGCAAGGTTATTTCTAAAGCAGCGGCTGGATGCAAAGACATATGATTGGACGATGTAGAGGCGTTTGGGGAAGTCATATGTCTTCAAAATACGACGTTTTACGGCTGAAATTATGACGATGATATTTACGCGGCTACTAAAGTCGCGCAGTTGTTCGAGACAGTGTGAGGATACCATTACAGCATACATTATCTCACGTAACATTATTTGTTAAGATTAAAAACTTAGTTTTTACCTAATCTTAGCATCGGGCGTATGTAACGAAACATTTTTTTAATCAGCTTTTTTCGAGGTAATTATTTCCGTCTTTTATGTGCGTGTTATTTACATTTTTGGCAATGTGTTGGTATACTTGTATAGCGAAGTCGGGTTATATGATCGCTGAAAGTGCGAAGTCACCAGTGTAGGATTGGTTTATAAAACTGCATATTTTATGAACAAATTATTATTGTTTTGTGACTTATTTTTAATTAATTATGACTGATTTGACTGTTTATTTTTTTTTGAAATTAATTATATTTTTGTTTTAAGAAGACTTTGGGAGTGACCCAAAGGGCAATGGAAAGGGCTATGCTTGGAGTTTCTTTGCGTGATCACGTCAGAAATGAAGATATTTGTAGAGAACTATTGTTACCGCCATAGCTCGAAGAATCGCCAAATTTTAGTGGTTATGGGTGGGCCACATTGCACGCAGAACAGATGGTCGATGGGGACGAAAGGTTCTGAAGTAGCGACCACATATGTACCTCTAACGCTGAGATCGTAGTATAATAACATCATCGTATTACTTAGATAGAGGTTACATTACAGCATTTACCTACTGCTAAATATAGAATAGTTAAGTAATACAATTTTGTAACAATTAACGAATACATTTTCTTTCATAACGTGTTAATTAATTGAATGTAACATATATTTTGTTTGTTGCATCAAGATTATAACATACACAGGTTGGTCAAATCGGTTTTATAATATTTTTCAGCAAGATATAATTAATTAATTAATTAACTAAGAGGTCCTTTAGTCCTTTTAACTAAAATATGAATCTCTATCTACTCTCAAGTGTAGGGAAATCTGTCTATCTCCCGCTGGTTGTCATTGGTTGTTTTTTTCCGAACATAAACAAGTGCAGGAAAATATATGTTATACTTCAGGATAAATAATAGATAGATGATGTGTGTGAAAATCACGAAGATGCCTCTACAATTACTTTTATCGGTTAAAAACCGGACTAATATACATGCAATCGTTCCGATTGTATGTCAGATTATTCTACAAGCAACGTTTTACCATTGCAGTGTTTTAATCTTATCATTAAATCTAGTAGAGTTTAGTAAGCCGCTAAAATGCTTCATATTTGCAAGCATGGTGTCTTTGCACATCGCATGATCACTTTATGATATGGCCAAGAAAAACTGGCCAGATCGTTTTAAATGTTAAAGTTTCATAAAACTTCAATCCGCGTTTAGCCTAATTTCTTTAGACCTTTTGTTAGCATAGAAATCCTACATTAATGGATATGGCCAAACGAGAATTGACATACTTTTGTATATTTTTGTTGCATGAAGACTAAATAAATCATCAAATCTATCAAAACTGTTAGTGTGAGTTCCACGAAACAAACTACAAACAACAAAAAATTATTCTTATTCTATTATTATTCTTAAATGTTAACGTTTAAACGGTCTGGCCAGTTTTAGTTGGTCATTTCATAAAGTGATCAATTCTAACATTTGACCACGACATTAGTCTGAGAGTGACCGCACTTTACGTCATGTAGTCCTCTTAAATGGATTAATTATGGATTGGAAATTATAATTTATTTATTACCATAATAAATAGTGGCGCCCAGTGAGTGAGAAGTTTAAAGGGAATCGTTTGTCTTGGTATGTTTTTGCGAATAGGAGACATGAAAAGTATCTTACTAAAAGAGTTATGAGTATATGTAGATTGTGAATGGATGGAGAGAGAAAGGGCAGTCAAAAAAGATGGATGGATTAAGTGAGGAGTGATATGAAAGAAAAGGAAGTTAGTGATAGCGTGATGGTTGACAGGACAGAATAGAAGAAAAAAACGTATCACGCCGACCCCAAGTAAAGACAAGGGCAGGAAGAAGATGAGTAAATAATAACAGTAAAGATTCCCAGCAACATTTCCCGGTCAATTATGCCGAGCATACATTTCAAGAGCAGTTGTGGCCTAGTGGTGATGGCCCCGACTTACGAGTCGTGGTCGTGGGTTCAAAGAGTCAGGTGCATTCCGTTGTGTAATTTATTTCATCACCACTGCTCTCAAAACGGTAAAGGAAAACATCGTGAGGAAATCGGCATGTCCTAGAGCCAAAAATTTGAAGACATGTGACATCCGCCAACCCTCATTGAGAATGCTTGGTGGAGCACGGCCCATTCTCTCTCCTAGAGAGGAGGCCTGAGCCCCAACAGTGGGAACATTAAAAGGCTGATTATACTATGCTTGTGCTATAAATTTCAAGCGCGCTGTCAGTCATTTATATGACATAAATGACTATGCTGCCAGCGTTCTGGGCACATTTCCCATCGACATCGATGTAGACGAATTTTTTACGCCCTATAAGTTCCTTTTGTTTTTTACCCGTTTGTACATTTTTTTTCTTTAATTTTGTATATATACCTATTAGTTTATAATATTTAATAATTAAGATGTATATATGTATGTTAATAAAAAAAAATATTCGGAAAGTCATCTTCAAATATTGATTTTGAAGCAATTTGGATTGATGAAATGACTATTGTAAATGTTTGATATAAATTATATCTGACATTTATGAGTGGTACTATGGCTCGTAATTACTTAATAAGTAATGTTAATAAATACTAACCACCACGCGTTCTGCTCATTTCGGTCAGATTATTATCTGGGCCTGCAATAAATAACACATATTTAGGTCCAACTAAGTGAAATCGTAATGAAATGAGTTACACATCAATCCTTACATCTTTACATACAACCTTACTTTTAGTATATGCTAAATACAAAACACATGTCAAGTATTTTTATGTAAAGAATCTTTGTACACTTCATAACTGTATCATGAAAAATCACAAAGTTATAAGCTTGTTATGTCAGCAAAAATACATAGTCACCGGGCCATCCAGGTGACTGAGGAATTATTTTGCATTTGCACCCAGCTGTTTGCTGGCGCCTAATACATATATATAGCTTTTACAGGGTTTCCTTTTATGACCTAGGCAAGCACTAAGAGAAGATTACCCGAAATTCACATCCTAAGGGGATGAAACGAAAGTCCAAATTGAGTATGGGGAAACCTACTTTGACGAGGGTGAAGCCGCTGGTAGAACCTAGTCTATACCTATATATATATATAAAGAGAATCTAACTGACATATCAAACATAGCCAGAACTCCTGGGACTAGAAGAAATTTTGCACAAGGTTTCTTTTTTATCGTAGGCGAGCACTGAGACAGGATTTCCTGAAATTCCCCTTGTAAGCGAATTAATCGGGGCCCAAAGTTTGTATGTAGATACCTGTTTTTATCCAGGCGAAGCCACTGACGGAAGCTTGTAATATAATAAAAGTATTACAGGTGTAATGTTAGTGTGTTCAAAACCTGTTGTGTTCAGGCAACTCGGCTCTTACCAGGCCACAAGGAAGCGTTGAGGAGTAACCGGTCCCATTTCGTTCTGACATTTTGAAATACAATCGTTGAGATATACGAAATATATTTATATTTTCGAAACTAAGCGCTCATTATTACAAAATAAATTCGAGTTTTTGGATCTAGAAAACTGTCACATAACTTTTGTAGATAACTCATTCAATTAGTTACCTAAAGTAGTCTAGATCTTTCTTAATTATTAATTAACTAGCAATTTGCCAGTGAAATCACTCGCGAGAAAGTTTTCGTAAACAATTGAAACATCCTAAACGGCTTTTTATTAGGTCAGTGTTATTGTGTTTTTTTTTTAAAAGAAATATTTAAAAATGTAAGAGATATGTTTATAAAATAAATAAATGGAAAATATTATGGGAGTAGTTCTGAAAAATAATATTAATGTATGTTTCTATTCATGCTAAGTTTCATGTATAAGATTTTGTATTGAATTAAATTCCCCTTTTTACCCTCTTCAAGTTTGATAATGCACAAGGCTGGGCAAAATTTCACGCTTCTAGTTCCAGTAGTTCCTGCTGTATTTTGTTTGTCTTTTATATGTATAGATGGATATAAATATATATAAGATCTGCTGGTGAGACAAAAAAATAATACACGAATACGAAACGAAACTAAACGTTAAATAGTAACATACTAAAAAAAAGTTATAAATAGAATGAATAGTAAAGCTTTAAACAAAATGATGCAACCGACCAATATGTTCCCATTTGTGTTTTATTATGGAAATACCCCTACTGAATCACTGTGCAATATAGACGATATAAATTCTGAAGAAATGAGGAAACTATGTTGAGGACTACAGGAGATGTCGAAGTAACTGCTGACATTTAACTGGTGTCAGAAGTCATCGGTTCGGCTCAAGCCACTGCAATAGTGCAGTGGCTCGCACGCCACAATAGTTGCTCCAGCTAAGACTAAAATAGCTACATATTACAAAGTTAAAGGATTTCGTAAGATGAATGTATATACCTAGCACTATAGAAGATGCCAGATAACCGTGGAATAAAGCACATTGATCTTTTCCAAATATCTCTGCGTAGCTACCCGAAAAACAAACAATGAACTGCTTTTTATCACAAAGTAACGATAACAAAGATCACGATACAATATGTCGATTCAAAATAGCTTTATGTCTTTATTTCCTTTTTTGAAAATAAGAATGTCAACAAATGTAGGAGGGTCAATGACCTTTATTCCTAGTTCATCTGGCGCCTACTTTAGCTACTGCCGGCGGCTTCACCCGCGCTAAAGTAGGTTTCTCCACACAAACTTCCAACCCCTGTTGTAACCCCTTAGATGATATGACTATAACTACACCCTATAAGGAACCTACCTGCCTAGGTTTATAGGTGTTATAGTTTCGGAGATTTCGTGATTAATTAGTGAGAGGTATTTCCCTTATACATATATACTATATAGTATAATCAGCTGGTGCCCGGACACAGCAACGCGGGGCCGAGGCAGACCTCGAAGGAGATGGCGGGACGACCTGGATGGCTTTCTTAAGAATTGGAATGAGAAGGCGAGGAACCGTGATTGTTGGAAGGAGTGGAGGGAGGTCTTTGTCCAGCAGTGGGACAGTATGGGCTAATTATAATTATAATAATAATAATCAGCTTTATGATTTTTTCACAGCTGGGACTCAGGCCTCCTCTTGAAAAGGAAATGGGCCGTAATTCACCGCGCGACCTTAGTGCGTTTTAGTGAATGGCTTTGATTGTTTTGGTTCTAGGATCGAACCCAAGTCGTCGACGGCGCTCAGTGTTCCTGCACCTCAAGATGTCAGCAAAACCGAAGCAGCCTAGGGCGCAGTAGGGCTGACGCCTTTTAGAGCTACGAGGATTTTTGAAAAGGATGGCGCGGTCCAGGAATAGAAGGCAACTGAAGGTCGCAGGTGGTTTTATTCTGTAAAAGTCTGACACTCTCTTTCGCTCCGCCCAGAATAGAAGTTATTTTACCCATAATATGTTAAAAAAAATTGTGTAGAGAGTGTAGCGTTACCTATGAGGCGGGCCGTGGGGCTCTTTGGACTGGGCACACGATCCCAAATTCAATTTAAAGAACAGTTACTGAAAAAAAGTGTATTTATTTTATTTGTGGTTACAAAATACTAAAAAAAAAATTGGTGGAAATTCTGACTCCACAATACATGACCTTGAATAAAAATAGTCATTACTTATGATGGGGATTTACGCGGTGTTCACGGAACAATGTATAGTCCAAATCTAAATGACCAAGCTTCAAGACCGTTCGAATGGCGAACAGTGAAAGTGAAATAACACTTTCGCAGTTAGCTGCACTCGGGTACATTTCGTATCGGCACTTTGCATACGGGGGCCTGACCATGATGTGTTAAAATGTGAAGCGTGCGAGTGAGAAAGGGATGAAGCTATAGGCCCATCCCTCCATCTCTTTCGCACGCTTACGTCTAGTGTGAATACACCCTGTACACCAATATTTTTTAATTGTATATAAAAATGGGGCTCTATTTGTAACCGTTACTGATCATATTTTTGTAGACTAAAGAATTAATTAATTTATTTATTTTCTCGTTGACACATCGCGTGACCCAAAGCCTGGCTTTTACTTTGGTCAAAGGATAAGCATTGCCATTCAGCGTGGCAATGCCGCCAGTCTTTTGTGTTCCTCATCATCACTACTAATGAGTAGAAATACTTAGAGAGCTTAGTGGAATAGGTGTTATTATTATTTAAGTACAGTCTCAATAAATAATATTCATAAACAGCAAAAATTATTAGCGTTTGTTTATATCCCAAAATGTCACCCAATTTATGGTAATATTGTACAGAATATTGATTAAGAATTAATAAATGACGATCAAAATGGAAAAGCACTGCGCGTAGTATTTTTTTTAGTAGCAATTGTTATGCATTATTGGTTCTATTATGAATTCACCAATTATGACAAATTTTCGAGGATAACTTTGAGGATTTCGTTTTTTTTTTTACTTTTGTCAAAATCCCAAATGTATTTATTTAACTTCTTCAATAACAAATTAATTGTACTTAACTAAATTAAAACTAACTTAAAAAATAAAAATAAAACAGTAAGGCGTCGAAAAATTCCTCCGCATCGCTGTCATGTACCCAAAAGGCTGGCGGCATTGCCACGCTGAATGGCAATACTAATTAGATGTTTACGAAATATATCTTGTGCGATTATTTCTTTACCCACAACAATGGTGTATGAATGATATTACTTGAACTTCTGTATCAATGCAATTAAGTGGTCATAACTAGTACCTA
Organism: Mythimna lalbum; assembly: GCA_949319445.1. Taxonomy (NCBI): domain Eukaryota; kingdom Metazoa; phylum Arthropoda; class Insecta; order Lepidoptera; family Noctuidae; genus Mythimna; species Mythimna lalbum. The sequence goes on along the minus strand of OX439344.1, from coordinate 2,925,708 downwards.
AGCATTAGTGATTAAGTAGTAGTAGTATTGTTATGCAATTGGGTCGTGTGGCTCTTTGGACCGGGACTGCGGTCGCAAACTATCACCTATAAAATGTTTTTTTTTGTAGTATTTTGGAACCACATGAAAAAAGCAGTACAGCAGGTATAGTTACCAAAAAATACTGTATTTAGTTTATTTCTGGTCTTAAGTCTTAGTGCGGCTCTTTGCAAATAAAAATTATGTTTGTAAAGACTCTACGATCTTATGCTCATTTTGTGTATGTGAGTTAATATTGTTAACTCACGTGAATGAGTTAATATTATTAACTCACATACCCAAAATACCTAGACCTGAAACAACTATCGGTAGGCCATACAAATATTTGTTGTATGATAAAACCTTACTAATATTATAAAAGCGAAAGTGAGTTTGTTTGTTTGTTACGTCTTCACGCCTAAATTGCAAAACCGATTTTGATGAAACTTGGTACACGGATAGACCATGTCCTGGAATAGGACATAGGATACTTTTTATCCCAGAAGTATGTTCCCTTGGGATAATTTTCTGCTATCACGCGGGCAAAGCCGCTGGGAGCAGCTAGTAAATTATAAATGGTGACAGATTTTAGACGGTAAGTATAACATGGGTGAAGCTGATGAAAACCTAGTAGAGTCTATGCCAGTTAGCTAAAGTCTAATCAGCAACATAGTATAATATGAGACGATTACATATTAATTAGGAACCATTATGGAATAGACTTCCTTCTCTCAATATCAATTATATTGACGTGAAATTAAAGACTCTATATTGCTAGATCAGTTATTTCTAGATCAGTTATTTATGATTTTACAGTTTAGTGATACAATACTCGTTATGTATGAATACTAGATATTTTTATAATACATTGACCAAGGCGAAGATGGAGAGATGAGCTGGTTAACTACCGGAAGCCTGGCCCAAAATGGCCGAGGACAGACGTGTGTGGAAAAAGGAGGAGGCCTTCGCCCAGCATAGTCGGGCTTATAATATTCCCACTGCTGGGACTCAGGCTTCCTCTTTACTAGAGGGAATGAGCCGGAAGCCCGTACACATGTCTTCGTTTTCCTTTACCGTTTTGAGAGCAGCGGTTATGAAAGAAATTACACAAAGTAATGCGTCTGGCTGGGTTTGAACCCACGACCTAAAACTTGTAAGTCGAGGCCATTACCACTCGGCCACCACTGCCCTCCCTTCGCACAGCAGTGTAATTAACTAACATTGACCTCAACTCACACTATGATCCTAAATTTTGACCATAAAAGATGTACGTGGAACAAGGAGTCAAATCTCACATGACTCCGATAAAAAAGGAGTTCCTTCGTCCAGGCTGAAGCTATGTTTGGTACGGGCAACTGCCCGATAGTTGATTTCGGGCAGTTCTAATCGTGCGGAGAACTCTAATTGCGTGATGCAAGGTTTTTGAACTCTACGTGGTGCGGTAGATGTCACCTTTGTGCAAAAATGACGTCACAAGGGGCTAATGTATTCATACAATTCTTTAGGTACACTTCTGAAATCCTTACTAATATTATAAAAGCGAAAGTGAGTTTGTTTGTTTGTTTGTTACGTCTTCACACCTAAATGGCAAAACCGATTTTGATGAATTTTGGTATAGAGATAGTTGGGACCCTGGAGACGGACATAGTTTATTGTTTTTTTTTTTAAGTCAGAAAAGGAGGAGAACGAGTAAAGTATAATAATTAACGCGGTGCGCGGGTAAAAGCTAGTAATGTCTAGATTAATAATAATAATAATAATAATAATGACATTAATTTTAGGTAAAATACCCATAAGTTGACATAAAAAACACAGAAATACACACGTTGACATCACATTAAATTAGTAAATCATAAAAATTCAAAATTTCCGATTGTAATTGGATCAATAATATGTCAATTTAAACAAATAAAATTATATCATTATAAATTTAATCTAATTGAAACTTGTTGTTTAGATATCAAAACACTTGTTAACCACGTTTATCTCCGAACCGCCATTTAGCAAGTACTGCATTTGCAATAAGCAGGGCGGCAGTTGGGTAACGTTCAGCTACACCACGGTCAACCGCACGGCATCCGTATAGTACAGAAAAGGCGGTGTCAAAGTCACAGTGTGAAGGACATGGATGACTCATCATCTTTTGACTCTGCGTTATGACGTGTGGGTCAGCACGTAGCGCGGCTATGTGACATATTGTGCAAGTCAGATTATGACACCGATAAAGTCTTTACCTCTTTTTATTGGCGGAGCGGGAGATAGTGTCAGACTCTTACTGACTAAAAATCCACCCCATTTCTTTGTGCCTTCATACCGGGGCTGAGCTACATTTCAAAACTAACCCTGGCCCCAGTAGGCTTCGACCCAGCTCGGCTCCTGCTATTGCTGACAACTCCATAAGGCGCGCGGGAACAGTGCTCGCCGTCGACGACTTGAGCTCGGTCCGGACAGTAGGACAGAGAGTTACACATTGCTCGCCGCTTGAAATCGAGATCGAAATCCCGGCGCCGGTGAGAGCGCCATTGCCTGATGCGGTCGGCGTCCTCCTTTGCATTACTTACTGCTTCGCACAAGGAGGCGACCGCCTGCCACTCCTCTTCGCTCAGGACCATGGCCTGAACCAAGGCCCGACGAAAGCCTTTACCTCTGAGAAGGTAAATACTTTAATAGTTAACGCTGTCAGTTTTCCCGTATGAAAAGACGTCCTAAATCCGGACGCCTTTTCATAAGGAAAAACGTTTTACGTGGGTTTTGGATAAAACTAAATTTAATAGCCCGAATAATCGCCAAGTGGCCAGAGTAAGATTAATAAAAACACATACATATAAACTTTTGCTTTTATAAGAGGAGCAATAGATAGAAATGTAGCATTACAGCACAGCGTTCAGAAAATAACTAGTTACATAACTTTGGCTGAAACGAGTGGAATGTCAGATTTTTACTGTGTTTTGGTGTTTCTTCAGTTGCCTTTTGAGTTCAAGGGCCGCGTTCCCAGGCACCGGGACTACCGTAACCGCGAGCTTACAGACAAGACAAGCAATGGATAGCTCGCCGTTCGTCTTCAACGCACACTTTAAACCCCCTACTGGCCTTAGTAGGCTTCGGCCTTCTAGGGCCAGTCTAAAACTTCTCGCTCTACCATAGAGCAAAAACAGTCAACAATTCTGCTGCGCAGCAAAGTTATAAGGCCTATACTGTTCATGGTCAAGTAGCTTAAATTATAGTTGTCCTAAAGCTAGAACCATATGCCACGGACGCACACGTGGACCACGCTCGATTTATACGTAGAATGCCGTTGCGTGGCGTGGATCTAATGTAGCTCTACAAGTCTTGTTTCCATAAAAAATGTATGGACACCAGCGCGCACAGATCGGCGTATGTGTGTGCAATGTAGTTCCAACTGTAATCACCATGAACATACACTAGACTGCTCAGCTTATAAATGATGTATGTACCGTTTCACTACGTTGGCAGGTCAGGCGGTGACTGTCCGTCTGTAGTGACACTGTCCATGGTAATAAGTTGGCAGGTGGTGACGTAACCATCAGGAAGGCACTGCGCGTTCCAAGGAGTACAGTTAGGTAGACAATATAATTTATGGCATTTTGTTGAGCGAGTGGCTGCGGCGCTGAGTGTCGCGGATACGATTCCTGTGCATCCATACTAATATTACAAATGGGAAAGTGTGTGTGTCTGTTTGTCCGTCTTTCACGGCAAAACGGAGTGACGAATTGACGTGTTTTTTTAAGTGAGATAGTTGAAGAGATGGAGAGTGACATTAGCTAATTTTTGTCTCTTTCAAACCCCCTACTTACCAGGAGAACGGTATTACCCCGAATTGAACGCGAGCGAAGCCGCGGGTAAAAGCTAGTCTATTATATAAGATTGACACTGGCAACAGAAAAACAGAATCAACTTTATTCCATATAACAAAATTACAACCTGTCACAGCAGTAGATGAAGTAGAAGAAAACGAATATAAAGATAACTTGTAAGTGCGTTGTGTAGATTATAGCCTATTGCTAGAAAATGGCCTGCACGCACTGCCCTGTGCTTTAATTATTTACAATTTCTGCTCTTAGGGGGGGAGATGTAATGAAATGACATTTCATTAATTCAAATTTGCCGCGCTTCGCGCGTTGAAGTTGTCAATGGAATTTATGTTCTGTGGAACGGGGTGACGTGTGATTGAATGGCAGATGATGTTTAGATTATTTTGCATATTTTATTGTTAAAAATTCTATTGTAAAGAGATGAATTAAAGGGATATAATTGAGGAGGCGATATTAGTAAACTTTAAATGTCGTTTCTTTGATTTTCAGGTAAGTTATAGGTGTAATGATCATAGTTAAACGTTGTAATATAGTAAGGACGTATTAAATAAACAAAACTTTGATTTTCAGAGATACAATTTGTGGTTTATTTGGAAAATCCTCAATAACATATCTTATATATATAAAAGGGGAATTGACTGACTGATATATCACGTTCTTTCGCTCCACCCTAGCGCGGAGGAAGTCATTAGATGATTTTCTACAATAAAAAAGTACAGACAGACAGATTGACAGTTAGCCGTTTGTAATATGTAAGGATGGCATCACGATTAAGTAATTTCACTTACCTACATACATTTTGTTATTTATTACATAAAAATTACATCATTGATTCGATTTATTTCAGACAACAAAATATTTTACCAATTCTATTGATATGTAGAGCTTTCACAGGAAGAACATCGTAACTGGCAGTTTACACTTTCCTAATTCAAAAGTATTTATGAATAGCTTTTGCCCGAGATTCCGTCCACGTAGGACCTACATAAAATATAGTCTATGTTCAACAGTGGAAGTCTATCGGCTGAGATGATGTTACAAACTTAAATAAAAAATCAAATCTTTCCGAATATAATGTTAGTTAAGATTATTAAATAGCATAGCATAGTCGGCCTTATAATGTTCCCACTGTTGGGGCTCAGGCCTCTCTACGAGAGAGAATGGGCCGTAATCCACCACGCGGACCCAGTGCGGGTTGGTGGATGTTACATGTCTTCGAATTTTTTGGTTCTAAGAATAAGCCGGTTTCCTCATGATGTTTTGAGAGCAGTGGTGATGCAATAAATTACACAAAGTAATGCGCCTGGCTGGGTTTGAACCCGCGACCTACAACTCATAAGTCGGGGCCGTTACCACTCGGCCACCACTGCTCTCAATTAGATTGTCAAATTAATATGAACCATCGAAAAAAAAAAACCATAAACTAGTTCTTACTGTTGGAAAAAAAATCATTATTTCTGACGAATGACAACATTAGTGCATTAAAAGAGTGAAACATTCTATACAGCTCAGTTTTCAAGTTCAATTTATTGCAGTTTAAGGCTTTTATTTGTAACATACTAACTACATTGTAAGTATATCAAACATCAAATTAGTTACAAAATAGACTGTAATTATATATGTTTGAAACAAAGGCACCATTACTCAAGGCTAGTAATAATGATGTAACTGGGCCTGTCCATTTAGAGAAAGTAAATATAATTTTCCAAGACACATATCTACTGTTTTCTACACTAATGCGAAAAAGTGCGCGAGCTCATACCCGCCCACGCAATTTCGAATCGTATTAGGCTGGGCGCGAATCAATCACCGTGAGTTGCACGTCAACCCATGTTTATTTATTTCTATGTGTATTGAAAAACGTAGTTTAATACACGTAGAAATGTGTGATGTGTCACTGCAGCCCTTGGCTCCGTAACATCCTTGCCTACGGCTCGAGCGAAGGTCGCCACGGTCGCAATGACAAACTTCCTCCACATGATGCCAGAATGCTGACTTTACCTATCTTTCATCAGACCAAACACTCCAGCTTAACAGGCAATTAAATAAGTCAACGGTTTTCATTCTTTTATCATTCGCGTCTCCCTATCTTTTCTCAATATATTTAGTACTAGCTTTTCGCCCGCGGTTTCGCCTACAGTTTATATCGCGCGGGCAGAGACCCGTGCTCAGCAGTGGAATTATAGGTAGCCTATGTGTTATTCCAGTGTCTCTTCTACCTACCTACCAAATTTGATCTAAATCCGTTCAGTAGTTTTTGCGTGAAAGCGTAACAGACAGACAGACAGACAGAGTTACTTTCGCATTTATAATATTAGTAGGGATTACTTTGCCTCATCATCATCATCATTTCTGGTGAAAGACTTCCACTCCCCATGTGTCGCCATAAAGACAGGTCCTGTGCGTCTCGCATACATCGGCTTCCCGCGACCCTCACTAGGTTATCGGTTCACCTTGTGAAAGGCCTTTCAATGCTGGTCGTCACCCAGAACCTTTCGACCCCATCGACTATCTGTTCTGCGAGCGATGTGCGCTGCCGCTCCCTTGAACATCTAAAAACTCGTACCCGCCTAGGCGGCAGTACAAGTATCTGTGCATTTAAATGCGGCCAGCTGCGACGCCGAGGCTCTATGCCTCGCTGACCTTTAAATCAATTTTCTTTACGAAATTTTGTGTGTAAAAAGGTTTTTATAGATCCAAACCGTTACGAAGGAGTAGGGAAAAGTTGTGAAATTGCTAAATAGATTTTTTTAAACATAACTATTAATTACACAAAAAATGCAATAGTTGATAATATGTTGCTCATGAATCTATAATAAACATTTTTTTTTTCAAACCTGTTAACCTGGCCGTTACCGAGGAGTAGGCTTCAGAAAGCCACTGTTTTAAGACACTGCTCGGGCGCTTGGGCCTTGAGTTTGGCGATTCTTCAAGCTATGTGGGCTATGCTTTATTTTGCCTGTTACAGTAAAACTACAAGTTTTAATGATGTGTGCCAAATGCTCACGATGATAAAGTTTTGATATCCTGCTTTAGTCAATATTTTACTACATGCTTACGCAAAAACTGATAGGATTTTTAACAGGCACTTTTAATGGTTTATTAAGATCAAAAACATTACGCTACATTATGTTGATCAATTTTGAGAACCTACATCTAGGTCACCGCTACTTCAGTGTTGTGGGTCAAGCAGTAATGCTAGCGAAGGAGACAGAACAACCTACTCGCCCCAGCCGCCGGGATCCTGATCCCGCGTTCCAGCCACAATAGGCGTGGAATGCTCGCCTTCAGGCCGTCCAGTGACTGTCCACACCAAGCCCAAGTCGTCGACGATGCGTAGTGTTCCATGTGCGCCTCAAGGAGATGTCAGCAAAGGTGTAAGGACCCAGCAGGGTCGAAGCCTACTGGGGCCATGGGTTGTAGGACATTCGGTAGGTCCGAACTTACTGGACATAATATTTGGAAATACCCAGAGCGTCTTTTTAAATGTCCAGTTTATTTTAAGGCCCATAGCACCCCCTTATGGATCAATCTATGCCTTCCAAGGCGAGACTAAAATGGTACAACTATCCGCCATCGAAAAAGTCCTACGTTAATTAAAAAGGCATAAAGTCAAAAACTTTTACCTTCAATCAATCATTTATTTTGTAAAACATAGGTGAATTAAGGTATTACATAAAAAGAAAATAAGTGCACTATGTTTTGCACTTTTGCCAAAATAATGGCGTACAAAGTTCACCGGTTCTTGTCTCAATCTTAACTCCTAAAAATTGGCTTCAACAAAAATGAAAGCGAACGCACATGATATAATGACGAAAAAGAAAAAAAAACACAGATCATAGACACATCACTGTAATAATAAAAAAAAAAAAACAGTCGCTTATAGCAAATTAGTATTCGCAGCGCATAATTTATGGCACGTTACAAACAGAATTATGACGAATCTACCATTTAGGAACTAGTTAAATTATATTATGCTAGGTATATACTTACTTAGATATTTACGCTAAGACTATATTATATAATGTTATTGACTTATCTTAACATTGAGAAAAAAAATTAGAACTAGTCTAACATTTATTATGCGTACATAAAATATAGCCTATGCCACTCAGGAACAAGGCAGCTTGCTATCGGTGAAAAACATTTTGCAGTCGGACTAGTACTTTCAGAGATTACCTCCTACATACAAAAAACAAACTTTACCTCTATATAATATTAGTGTAGATTCATTGAGCTTGAATCTGCTAAAAGAATAGCAATCTGGGGCCTTACCACGAGCTCGTAACTTGATCCATTTTACGACCTAAACTGAACTGTTAAAGGAATAGAGTTACGAGTATAACTTCATCTTTTTTTCTCGCTTGCATGCTTTTGAATACGTCATGGTAAGGCCCCAGGGATACAAAATAAAATTAAGAAAATGATGTTGACAGTGAAAAAATTAAATGCCGAGAAACTCGTTTATAATCTTTTCATTTTCTCCGACAATTTTCAGTGCGTAAACAAATTTTCCGTAGTTAAAACAAGAAATAACACAAATATGTGGAAACTAAATATCTATCGTATATTTGACTTGAGTAACAACCATTTTGGCCAGTCTAGTTTAGTGTTAGATATTCCATAACATTTCCAATCAACTTTATATTCGAGATAAATCGTGGGAACTATTTTGCAGCTCTCGATTTATTGACAAAAACAGCTATCAGAGAAATTTTTAGGTTAGCAATATAATAAACATCCAAGTATGCTTACCAGATGAACAACGTACATAATAATATTACATTATTAATTAGCAACGCAATTAAGACATTTAATTTCCTTAGTAATTAGGTACATACATGCAGCTTAAACATAACTTAGGAGCTAGAACTTTGAACAATTCAGCTTTACTTTTCTTTAATACATTGTATCGACACAGATAACTTCACTTTGTCACTTCAAAAAACATAGAACTAAAGAAATGTAACCGCTGTCCGTTCTCGGTGCTCACCCCACCTGTGATTACCCCACTCAATTGAAAAGTGGCCTTTCTACACCCAATCTTAACGTGTGTGCTACCTTTCTAAATCCGCCGGGTAAAACGGGCTAGTAGGGATGGACCAAGGGGCTAGATTATGCAATTATTGGACTCGCAAACCAACGACTATATAAGCTTGTAGTGCGCTCTGTGGAGTAGAAAGTAAGCCAGTCTTGTCAGGCAAAGTGTAATACGGAATCAGTCCAGCTAACCAAGCAAGATGTACGCAAAACTCGCTGTGAGTTCAACAATTTTTTTTTTATTAATCTTTTGAAAATTTCGCGCCAATTTAGCTGTCAAAGTTTTTTTTTCTATTTTCTTTGATATGTTTATTTTTACCAATTAATTAATATTGGAAATATTGTAATTGTGCTCATTTTTGCCATTTTTTTATTAGTAGTCATAGTTCATCATAGAATTTTTAAAATAAAAATGTTTTTATATTTTTAATTCTCGTATATAGTTCTTCTGTGTTTGTGACCAATTCTTTTAAATAATAAAACACCATATAAAACTCCCTTTTCTTTCATATTCTAAATATCATTTAATTTGACAGCTTATCTCCCTCGTGGTCGCCGTGGTCGTCGCTTCCCCAACTCCCGGCGGTGGTGGACAGTAAGTACCCTCATTTTTATAAAAATACCCAAAATCGCGACAAGCAATATAGGACATAAGCTGTTTCGTCATTTATTAGGTTTGCTGTGTAAACGATTTGCACCAATTTCCGGCAAAAATAAAATAAAGAAATGACAGTTCGTGAACCTGAACTGTCATTTTTTGCTATGTAACTAAATAATCACCTCTCAATTAGAATCTACAAAAAAATGTAACCGCAAGCATTGCTACGTAAGATACACAGTTATTTACTATCCAAACAAAAAACTACAAATATTGTAGATACATACAATGACGCAACCAAACTGTCTCAAGTTCAACGATGCAGCAATAAAAATAAAATGAACGATTTACGTTGTTCTTTTTATGACAAAGCAGTTCGTTCATTCATAGTTTGAATTAGTGATTCTTTTTATGAAATAAAAGTGTTTGTTCACTTAGTTTGAATTTGCGATTCCTTTTATGAAATAAAACCATTCTTAGACGTTCGAACTTTGTTGTTCTTTTTATTACAAAATCAATAAATCTTTTTTTTTATGTAAAGAAGTTAGTTCATCGTTCGAATGCAGATTTAAAAATAGTTTTAGATCACTGTTACGATGTTTCGTTGCATCAGAGTCAAGGTCTTATGTTATGTGAGTAGTAAATTTGACTAGACTAGAAACGATAACTATCTAATATATGAAACTCTCACGTGTTTGTTAGCGAACTCCTCCGAAACGGCTGGACCGATTTTCATGACTTATTTTTTTGTATATTTGGTACGTTTGAGGATAGGTAGTATAATTTTACAGGGATATAAATGCGAGCGCTCAACATTTTTTTGTATAAGTTATTTTAATAGCATTTATACAAAAAATATCTATAATAAAATAACTACAGTAAAAATACTTCTACATCGACCAAATGAAATAGATTTTACTAGTTTGACGTTATATTGTGACGAAAAGTTTATAATAGTGTAACTGGCTAGAAGTTTAGACTATAAATAGATAATTACATTTAGCAATACTATACATAGATGCTTGCTCCATCAGATAATTGGCTCATGTTTTTATTGCAAAACGAATAATGTAAACAATAATTATGCCTTTATTACATGTACTATATAAACAATAAAATGTATATTCAGTTAATATGTAATTATGTGTATATCCAAAGAAATTTTGTCTGAAGAAATGAGACACGGTTGAGTAACCAACTAGTAGAACAGACCACGAGCTCTTCAAGCGATCCATTTTACTGCCAAAACTCAACTGTTGGAGCTTTTTTTTTTATTGATCGGTAAAAATCATCCAAATGACATCCCTCGCCCTTGGGTGGAGCGGAAAATAGTGTTAGACTCTTACTGACTAAAAAACCCACCCCGTTTCTTCTTGCCTTTCATACCGGGGCCGAAAGGGTTGGAATTAGACCCAGGGCTCTGGAGCTAAATGGGGTTGATTTTTTAAAAGTTTCCAACTGTGTTTCCAACCACAAAAGTTTCCAATTATTATGGTGTAAAATAAAGTACATGTGAATGAATAAATAGTACATTAAGAAAGAAGGAAAAGAATGAAAACATGTTTTTTTGGCACACCGTGATTCATAAATAAACAACTAATTGCCAACTTAAATTAAACATAAAAAAATATAAAGACATAAAATCAACAATAACACAATGTCATACAGATGCACCAAATAGGTACAATTCAGCATAATGCCAGACAACTACGTAGCAGTTACCTGACGCTGATTTTCAACCGAGCTTTTGAGTGTAGGTACGTATAGAGGAATTAAATATATATTATATATGTATATACTGATGTTTCATCATTATCATATCAGCCGAAAGACGTCCACTGCTGGACATAGGCCTCCCCCAAGCGTCGTCACAACGACCGGTCCTGTGCGTCACACAACCATCGGATTCTCGCGACCTTGTTACTGATGTTTGCAAAGTGATAAATCACAAATAGATAATGTTAGATGTGTAGCAGGTATGTAATGAGTGTAAAAGTATCGTTAACTAGACTTGCAATACTATTATATCGGTCGCCTCGCCACGCTCATTAGTCCTTTCCCATTACATTCATATTGTATGTCATATCATTTTCTCGTCATAACAGTGGAAAATTGCTATACATATCGCAATTTCTGTCAGGGTTTGTCAACAAGAAAAATGTGTTTTTCGCTCGTTAAACTTATAAGATATCATGCCACAATCAATTTCAAGATATAATGTCCAGTTTAACCTGAGCTGTCAATGCAAGGAAATTTTGTACAAAACGAGGTCTATATTTGAAGTAATGCTGTAGGTACAAAACTGTCTCCCCCCAATTAAAATCGGCTTGTTACATTAAAGTCTGGCGATAGAATTACTTTCGCCAGACTTTCAGAGTAGAAAATAATAATGTAACAAGCTGTTTTTTTCTCCTCTCCCCTTGGAAATCATTCGATCGGAATAAGTCGCTTTGTTGGCACATAAAGTTGGGTGTTCACTTGGAGTAAAACGCCTGGAATACTTTTAAATAAATCGTTGCTTATTTGAAGAGAGCAACTAAGTTGTTCCGTGATAGTTGCCCGATAGTTTTCATTTGTAATGGCATTCAAGCATTTTTACAAAATGTCGACACAGTTATGTCAAAATCTTGAATTCAACTGAATCTTTCGTGAATTTTTTACTGTATCATGGTGTATTGCACCCATATTTACAAAAATAAAGCCATTACTTACCTATTGCTATCCTGTTGCTGCTCAGTGTATACGCGGTTTTATATTTTCTAGAAGTCGTAAGAAATATGAAAGCTGATTGTGATCGGCTTAAATATTTGTTGAGAAGACTTGTTCGTTTCCACTCTTTTGTATTGTTATCCGACTATCGCTTTATTCTATTTTTACAGAAGTCTGTTTAACAATGGGATCAACCATTGTAAAACAGAATTCTATAAAAATAAGGGAGGCACGAGTATGTAAGATTTGGTGTGATTTTATTTTTTGTGAGTTTTTATAAAGAGAAATACTTAGCTAGAAAAACCATTATTTATTTTAATCCAAGTTGCTAGAATGAAAATAATTGCAAAACCAAGGTGAAAGACGATGATGTTTTCTTGTGGAAAAAGACTGGCAGCATTACCACGTTGTGTGGCAATGATTGATATGATTATTAAGATAATGGTTATCCGCACAGCTCATCCCGATTAGCTAGATATTATCGAAGACTGACGTAACTAAGGAACGCATCTGTAGCCTCCATCGATAACTAAATCACATTATGTGCCGTAACGTCACGTTATGTAATATTGGTAATTAGGGAAGTGCAAGTGGCCTGTGTCTGGCGTGTTCATGAATGTGTCCGATAACAACAAGCATTGATTTTGTAAGCAGTGATTGCGCTTTGCTTGGGGTTTAATTTATTCATTAAACCCCAAGCAAAGATACAGATGCGTTCGCTCTCTCATTGTTTTTGTTATTGTGTCTCTAAATTAGGTATTGGAAAGGTTAATTGCTAATGATGAGAAGCAGATGAAGTTCATTGGGCAGGATACATTGTTCGAAGAATAGATGGACAATGGGGCTGAAAAGCAACGGAAGACCCAGTGTAAGAAGGCCTCCCACAAGATGGACCGATGACCCGGTGAGAGTCGCGAGAGTCGCACAGGACCGGTAGTTATGGCGACACTTGAGGAGGCCTATGCCCAACAGTAAAGCCAAAAGGCAACGGGAGGCGCAGCGTCAGAAAACCTACAACAAGGTAGACCGATGACCTGGTGAGAGTCACGGGAATGACGTGGATGTGACGACTCATAGGGGAAGCCTTATGTCCAGCCGGAGAAGTTAGTCGGCCCGGCGCGTCGACCATTTGTTCTGCAAGCAATGTGCCCTGCCCACTGCAACTTATGTTTTGCAATTCTTAAGGCTATGTCGCTAACCGTAGTTATTACTAGATAAGTGATAATTACTTGAATGCTTACTCATCGGGTCATTAAGTTACTTGACTCGTTAAGTTACTCAGCGGGTCACACCAGGTCTTAAGAGATGACTTTGCGTAACCTCGATTCCGTGTAATAAATTCCGATAAAATTCCTTTCTTAATGTGTTTGCAATCAAATAAATAATTTGTTAAGTTACTAAAACTACGTTTTAAACAAACGTATTTTTATTAATTTGGTTTAACTGCGATTTCGCTTCAGAAGTTTAAAGCTAGGACTACACTGCGCACACGTGTGCCACACACGCGGATCTTGGCGCGTCAGTCTCCATACATTTTATATGGAAACTAGACTTGTAGAGCTACACTTGATATACATGCGACGTCGTTCTACGTACAAATCAGGCGTGTTACACGTGTGTGTCGGTCTAAAGTTGTTCTAGCTTTAGACAGTTTAATCATAACATTAGCGACGATGATTGTATATAGTGTAGGAATGTTCATAATTAGATCAGGGGAATTACCATGATGTTTTAAAGTCGTGGGAGCTAGAAAGAGACACACCCTGTATAAAAAAATCAAAAAAAAAAAACTCATAGCCTACTTGGGCCACTAAAAAAACGTCAGAAGCTAGTGCACGGTAGTCGTTTCCTATGGAGAAGAGCCTGCAAGAAACTCCGTGGTTACCCTTTGTAAAAAAAGTCGTCGATGTTACAATATTTCCATATTACAGTATTAATAGATATTATGTTAGTACAGTGTAGACCAGACAATATTGTACCCAAAAGCACATTAACCCTTCAGATACCGTCAATTAGAGACACAATAGTAAGACAATAGATGCGCGGCCACCGGTGGTCGCTTGGGGATTCATGAATTAAGAAATAATCATAATAAAAAATAGTTTGTTGTAATAAGAAGTAATCTAAGAATTCATGGAGTCTACCACGGAGTCTACAGTGCCCTCACATTAACATTTTTTAGAAAAAAAAGGACGCTACTAACAAAAAGAGAAATATAAATAATTGCAACTATCAATAAAATATTAACAAAATACTCCATATGATATAACTCAGTTTAGGTTGCCTTCCCATTTTTGTACTTTTCAAGTAAATCAAGCACACCAGTTTTACATTAAAAGCTGCTAAAAATCCGACTGGTGAAAGGAAATACTTTAATGTTATTACATAATAGGTAAATGCGTAATCATTTTTTACCATAAAAATATTCAGACGTTCTCAATCGGAATGCGTAACGCACTTGAAAGCTCATGAAAGAGAGAATCACACAAGTATTAATAAGCACTTACATGGTTGTAAAGTATAACGGTCCATGTAATGTCTGTTTTGGTTGTAAAGGTGTTTATTTTTTTTTTTCCAATGGGGAAAATCATCTTATGACAAAACCCGCTCTTGGGTGGAGCAGGAGATAGTGTCAGACTCTTACTGACTAAAAACCCCATCCCGTTCCTTCTAGCCTTCATACCGGGCACGAGCTCCCTTTCGGACAACGCTGTCCCCAGTAGGCTTCGACCCAGCTAAGCCCTTCCTGCTCCTGACAACTCCTTGACGTTATAAAGGTCTTGTGTTCGAATCTTGGGTTGGACAAATTACGTGATGATTTACGGAATAATACAGCAAACACTACGGGATCAGCTATAAGATATCTTCCTGCCTTTCATCTAAGCCGATAGACGTCCACTGTTGGAAATAGACCTCCCCCAGTTCCAATTATTCCTGCCAAAACTGTCAATCACAGTTTAAACTATACTGTCTCAAAAGCTAATCAGTTCTGTCTACATCCAAGTCACTACGGCGCGATATTTGTATCCAGCACAAGGCATTTATACTTAGTAACAATCTATATCAGTTAGCTCGACCGGTCCGGCCAGTGCGGTTACATAACTCATGGTACTTGCAGTCTAAGGAGTTCGAAGACTTCAAACATTCCTCGAATTCATGACAAAGCGAAATTCTAGCAATACGATAGTTACAAAGTTTTAAATTTGTGTGATTGACCTGCGCTACCAAAATGTCTAAGTGTGGCATACGAGCCACAAAAAGAAGACGCCACAAAAAAAGCTAGTAGCGGTTTTTTGTTGCCCGTGTGCGGGTACACTAAATTGAAAAGTCCTGAGGCTTTACTATAAAATGTCAAGAGTGCGAGCGAGATAAAGCTATACACTCTATACAGGGTTATTTATAAAACACTAAAAACCTTGCAGGACTGTATTACTAATATCATCAACCAACAATCAGTTCAATCTAACACATTTGAACTCTGTATTTTGCTGTATCTACCTACGTCTGTCTGTATGAAGGAACGCAAGCGCATCAAGCACCGCACACACTCTCGCTTCCGTTATTGACTACCGCTTGCTTCGCATAGACTTCGTAATATTTAGAAAATTCAATTTAAATATTTTTATTTATGTATGAAAATAAGATTATTTTTTAAAAGTCACAACAAAAGGCAGGCGGTTGGCAGTGTTTTATAAATAACCCTGTATAGATCCATCACTTTAATTAAAAGTTCAGGCTAGGGCGCGCGGATGGCTGATCATCAACGCCATTTGCTAGTCTATTGGTTTTCTAATGTTTACATTTCGGGGAGCGTGCATCGAAATTGCACAATTTAATCCGATCCAGCCAGTTCCATTATCAAACCACCAGACGGACAACGATGCACCACCGGTACAAAGCGTACATTCCACACATACGCTCTAAATTGTTTTAGTAATAAGAGTGGAATTACCTGCATGAGTCCCTAATGTTTACAGCCAGTTAAATCATGCGTGAATTTGTTAGTTTTAGGCAATCACATTTAAATCCGTTCCAATTACATGTAAATTCGTTCAAACAGTCGAGCTTGATGAAGTAACAAACATATATAAAAGCCTTTATAATATTCATATGCTAATAAAGATGAAACATTTTCAGACCATGATAAGGTAATCATTAAAATGACCAAGGATAGTTTTAAGGGGGAGGGGCATAAGGGCACGTTGAAATATCAGGCTTTGTTTTGCTCACGTTATTGAAGGAATTGGCTTTTGTTTTAGTTTCTTTGACTCATTTTTTCATTGGCATGGTTTTGACAGCGCAAGTGGTTTTACACACGCTCATATCTATGACCAAACCATTATTTATAAAACAGTTTTCTGGTATCTACCAGAAAACTGGTTTTTGTCCGTTATTTCTAGCACTATTGTTTATTATTATTGATATGCTCGCTGATCAATATCTCATCTGATGGTAAGCTGTTATGATATCGATAGAGCACGCTTGACGCTTCTTTTTCTTCTCCAATCGATGGTTTACTTTACCCACAGGCTCCAGTATGTTGCCACGTTTATAGCAGCGTTGGTGGCCTTTTTAGGTCCTCCAAAGTACAGCTATAGGGCCACTTTGTGCCCTTTAGTGAGTGTGCCATCGTTTAGTCAGGAGCACGGCACTCGTATTAGAAGTCGGACAGGTCTAGTAAAAAATATGTTGCTAGGGCAAATATTTTATAGTCAGCTGCCAGCATAACACCAACCCTCCTTGGGAATGCTTTTATTGGTGGTTTACGCACCACCTTGCGGTGACCATTGGTGCTTTATTGTAGATACGCACGGTCTCGAAATTTCTCTTAGTCACCTCTTACAATACCCACGGGAAGTAATGGATAGATAGATAGATAAGATAGATAGATAAAGCATTTATTGGCCACAACACAACACATGCACCAAATCACATATAATATTACACACAAGTTATAAAAATTAAGCACTTGTGCTATTCTTTACGTCTGTCGGAGGGGTCGCATCTTGGGTGCGCGTCTATTGATCACTTTCCATAATTTGACGCCAATCGACTGTTTATCATAAGATGCTAAGATTGTTACTAATTGACGGCTTATTAGTCGATGATCTATTCGATAGATAATGTTTCGCTTCCGCATTTGATCGTAGTGAAAGGTTTCCTATCAATACCTCGGTACCAACAGAAAACTTATGCTGTCAGTAAAACACAATATTTGTTGTTGTATACAATCATAGTTCCGGTCGTGTGCCATGACTGTTATATATATTATATACATTATAATATCATTGCACAAGTTGCATAATAATCATGTAGCTTTATATTTATGAAACGATGAGGTGTAGGTGAGGTGTTTCGAATCAAAAATGAAGATATCCGCAGGAGAACTATCAGAAGATATTTCAACTCATACTTTGTATAGGTATTTTATATATACCTAAATATATAGGTATTAATATAAAATAAGGACAGAACTTTATGATAAGAAGAAAATGATTCCGTAAGTTCTCTTATTTTAAAAACACGTTTTTTTCATGTTTATTCTAAGAAATCTACTGGATTACCAATATCTTCTAAAAAATATGATAAGGGTCTGAATAGATAAAATCAACAAAGTATTATACTTCATTATTTACTCCATACATATAAATAAAATTGAATTAGTATCTGTTCGTAAATAAAAATAATATTTTTTTTTTACTAAATGTTTCGAAAGTATTTTGTTCTAATCTCCGAAACGGCTGAGCCGATTTTAACGGGACTTTCACTCATAGCTCATGTTATAAGGATAGACTAAGGCTACTGTTGTTTTGGAAATAGAATTAGGGTTCTGCACCAAAAAAAATCTTGAAACTATGATCAAATGACATTGCGCTGTTTTGCCGAGGTCATCGGCACCTCTCGGGAGCCAGTCAATAATTTTTTTTAGGTGAAATAAAAAAAAAACAACTGGTAGAAAATTGCTAAGATTTGCCCAGCACCAGCAATCTGATACATTTTTTTTTGGTGGTGGGAATTCATCTCATGATTTCTCCTGCTCTAGGATGGATCGGAAGGGTGCCCTTTTTTTTAGGACCACGGCTTTCAATCTGTTTGAATTAGGTAGCAAATTCAAATTCAAAATCATTTATTTCAAATAGACCAAATGCAGGCACTTTTGGATAGTCAAATGTCGGGCAGTCCAAGAAAAGTGAAGCTAAATTGCTCGCTAGATGCCTATGGAGAAGAACGTGCAAGAAACTCCATGGACAGTTGGACACTCTTTTAAATCATATTATTATTAGCAAGTATAGCATAGCATCATAGCATATCTAAGAGACGGAATGGGCCGTAAACCACCACGCGGGCCTAGTGCGTGTTGGTTGATGACAAACGTCTTCAAATTTTTGTTTCTAGGACATCCTCACAATGTTTCCCTTCACCGTTTTGAGAGCAGTGGTGTAGAAATAAATTACACAAAGTAATGCGCATGGCTGGTTTGAACCCGCGACCTACAACTCGTAAGTCGGGGCCGTTACCGCTCGGCCACCACTGTACATAGGTAGCAAGTAAATAAACATTATTTGAAACGTGGCCAGCAACGTGACAACGAATAAAAAGAACTGTAAAATTTCCATCTGCAAGTTAGACTTTGTATGTCTTCACGGTCACGAAATTTCTTTCGAAATTTTCCTTTGTTGATTTTTCACATTTTAGGGGAGATATTTCGCAACATTTTGAGGGTATTTTACAATTTGTTTGTGTAAAACTTGTGCCTGACTCACTTTTGTTGCGTAAAACCCTCTTCGACAGTACAGCCATAGAAATGTCCAAAAATTTCCCCTTTTCAATTTCTATTATGTTTTCATAACTCAGTACCACGAACTCGAAAGGGGTGACCAATGGTTGCAAAACGACATCCCAAGCAACGTGACTTTGTTTGTTCGTGTAGGCAGCAATTGTACTCCATGATCTTCAACGCCCTTGACGTACCACGAAACGTGTTGGCGCGTGGTTTACATCCTTGTAGCCGCGACACAAACCAAACACAAACTTGGTTACCGTTGGGCGCGATGTCCCGATTTTTAGTGGTCTGGGGACGCGTCCCGATTTGCACTTGATCGGGATGCTAATTGTCCCGATAAATTAAAAACACCGAAACACAAAGTGTGACTGAAGAAGTCTGGGTTTCACTTAGTAAAAGTTTGATACTCTCATTCCACCCAAGAGCGAAAGAAGTCATTGGATGATTTCTCACCTAAAAAAAACATTATTAAAAAAAAAAAAAATTGCCCCGATATAAAACTTTAAATCCCAATTTGTTCTAACATCTGTCCTGATTTTTATCCAAATGGACATGGCAATACTAGTTGAACGTTGGTCTGCAACCGTCGGTTACCCCTTTAATACGATCCATTTTACGATTCAAATTGAATTTTCAAAAGGATAGAGCTATATGGACTCTTTCTGAACTACCGACATTTTTGCATACCTCCTGTAAGTCCCTTGATTTTTAAGTTAAAGTAACTAATTTATTATTAGGTAGTTACCATATCATTATTATCTCTGAATGACTAAAACTTCATGAAATACAGCTCGCGGACGAACAGACCAGTATGCTGAGTTTGTAATTAAAAAGATTAACAAGATTCTTATAACCATTTTTTTTCTCAAGAAAAAATATCGTTAGTCGGCTTATAGACTCACTAATCTTAATTTTACTTCATCTTGAATTTATGGAAAATGCGTCCAATTAAAATCGGATTAACTCTTAAGAAACAATAAACTGCTCAGAGATTTTCTATTTATATAAATTTTTTTATTTATCCTCCTCGTGTTACGTGCAAAAGAATCAAGAGATGTATATCGATTTATTTTTACTTTCCCATTTTTTTTTTCTATTCTACTCGTGAAAATTTTTCCTGCTGTTTTAAAGGTACCTATTTGAATAAGCACACTGGGTAGAGATTTTTTAAAACTGGGAACTCAGCTAACGACTCCTTTGGGGCGGAGTGGTAAGAGGCTTATCAGACTTTTACTGAATAAAATCACACCTAGGTTCCTTCTTTGCCCTATGACTGGCCTGTCGGTCTAGTGGTTAGTGGCCCTGACTGCTATGCCGGAGGTCATGGGTTCGATTCCCACCCAGGATAAATGTTTGTGTGATGAGCATAATCGTTTGTTCCGTGTTTGGGTGTAATTTAACTATAATATGTATGTATTTAGAAATATATAAGTATGTTTATCAGTTGTCTAGTAACCATAACACAAGCTCTGCTTAGCTTGGGACTAGACGGCGTTGTGTGATAGTTGTGGAATATTATTATTTCTTTGCCCTTACATTTCACGGGTTTCCTTTTTCTTCCAGTAGGCTTCCGCTCTGCTGGACTCCCATGGTTCTAATTAATGAACGCAGTGTTTAGTTTAATTACACATCAGAATTTATTTACGTTTCAAACACAATTATTCACCAAGTTTCAATTAGTAACAATAACGACATTCATTAAAATTTTGGTCTGCAATTATTCGCGTTTCCTAGCTGTAATTCGAGAGAGAAATACAATGATATGTTTCGAAAATTATGTTGTTATTCGTATGAATGTTATGTTGTTTTGATTCGCTTTCTGATTATATGGGGAGTGTTTAGACGAAGCTATGATTTATACAATTAGAAAGACCTTATATAATGTCATTTGTTTGTAGATTGCCTATATTTTTGTTTGTTGCCTTTTGCTTTGGGTTCAAAATGCTACATGAAGTGAATTTAACGCATGTATACGTCGTAGCCAGATCTTACAAATTGGTCACTTCATGATATGGTCAAGTAAAACTGGCCAGATTGTTTTAAATGTTAAAATTTGATGATATTTAATCCTCGTTTGGCCTACTTTCTTTAGACCTTTTATTATTATAGAAATTCTATATCAATGATATGGCCGAACGAGGATTGACATATTATCAAATGTAAACGTTTAAACGATCTGGCCAGTTTTATTTGACCATATCATGAAGTGATCTATTTTAAGATTTGACATAGGTAATATAATATATAAAAGATAAAATCCTGAATCATTCACTGCTTCATCAATGTCAAGTCCTCGGACATGGCATGCAGAATGCATTTTGCACAGTTTCCTTTTATGATGTATTACAAAGAATAAGAAAGCATTCTACAAAATTCACCTCTTAAGCATAAACCTCACAAAATTTGTACGAAGATGAAGCTAGTTGTCGGAATAAATCTATACAATTATAATAAATCTGTAGCAGTTTTTAGTTGTGCGTAAAATATACAAAATCGATGTAGATAACTTTTATAAGCCACCGTGAGGCATACATTGTTAGTTATCTCTTTATTTTTAAAATAATTAGTGTCATGTTGCCAAATAAAATAGTTTTCTTTCTTTCTTTCTATACATTAAAATTGTAACTTAATATTTTACTTAGGCTTTCGTTTCATCGCAATCGGTTGACTATTTGGAAGATATATTACATTCATTAGCTGTTAGACGTTACGAAGTTCGCCGGGGTTCCAATATACTTGTATAAACTTTAACCTACGTACCACACAGCTTCATGGCCACGTTCTGGTTCATTCAGTGAACCAGAATAGGCCACTGTCGCATAACTGTCTAGCCCTCGAGCAATCACATATAAAGTTCCTAGAACTATCCAAGACGTCGTCAAAAGCGACAGTTATAGCATCATCCGATTACATTACTGGTAAACCCAGGTGCATTAATGTCGTTTACGTCAGACATACAAAGTCGTCGCACCCCAATTACTGGTTACATCATTGCCAACTAGTGCGTTTCCCTTTTCTTACACTTTGCGTACACTGTAAGGAAAGCGCACGATTTGTAGGCATGGGACACACTCCGTGCGTGGAGTTGGTTAATCTGTATTGAGAATTGAATTCTATGTTGCAATCTTTTTTTTATTGTTGTTTTTTTATGCGAATCGTGTGTGAGGTCTTTACTTGTATGGCATTTGATTCCGGTGTTTATTTAGAATACGAGCAATGTTTTGAAATTGAGATGGTTGCTTCTTATTTGAATTCTAATTTAAAAACGCCGCAGCGTGGCGTCGTATCTCACTACATAGCAATTTTAAGTGAGAAGGATTAATGGGAATAAGAATTCTGACGTTCTACAATTTTTTTTTTTTTTTTTTAATATTCCACAATTAACACACAACGCCGTCTAGTCCCAAGCTAAGCAGAGCTTGTGTTATGGGTACTAGACAACTGATAAACATACTTATATATATCTAAATACATACATATAATAGATAAAATTACACCCAGACACAGAACAAATGATCAAGCTCATCACATAAACATTTGTCCTGGGTGGGAATCGAACCCACGACCTCTGGCATAGCAGTCAGGGCCACTAACCACTAGACCAACTGGCCAGTCTCAATTAATCATTTAATAAGATTTTAGAGTGTTTTTCTGTAGTGTCTATAGTTTATCCGGTACAGGTGGGCCTTCCATCCTCTATGTGAGAACTGAGGGCCCAACTCATTTATTTGACTTTCACAAAATCTGATTTCGTTTCTTTAGGAATATTCACTACATATTAAGGAAAATTTTCAAATAGTTTTAACAAACGGGCCCTCATACCACACGGGCCCTCGTACCACACGCCCACTAATTGTAAAACTTTCCATTGGTTCCATACTTAGTCCTGAGCAACCAGCAACCCATGTGAATTTCTCTAAAAAGTAAAATTCAACCACCAAACTAACCACACCCTCTCTTCCACAGCCACAAACACGTGACAATCCACGTCCCCTACAAGGTGCACACCATCCACCACCACCACGTGTCGAAGGTCCACGTCCCAGTGCACGTGCCCGTGGTCAAAGAAGTCCAGGTCATTAAGGAAGTGCCTGTCATCCAGCACGTGCCTGTCCCGGTGTACAAACACGTGCCATACCCTGTTGTGAAGCACGTCGAGGTGGAGAAGAAGGTGTACGTGCCAGTACATGAGGAGCAGCATCATGGGTGGGAGAGCGAGGCGGTGTCGCATGGCTGGAACTGATGAGTGTCTTGTTGTTATAGGGTTTAAGGTAAGAACTTATCTTTAACTGGTTAGGTTTTTAATCAAAAACCTAATTTTGTAAAAAAACCTGCGACATATATAAGCTGCCACATAAAGAACTTTCTGGAATTGTCGCCTTTTACATTATACAAGTTTATAACAATTATTTTTTTGTCCCCAGATTACATAGGATAGGAACTACACATCGTAATAAACAGAGCTACCTACTGAGAGTTTACGAAGTCATCCGAACACCCCCGAAGTTTACCGAAGCATCCAATCGTCGTTTGGACGAGGAAATCATAGTAAACATATTTAGCATACGTTACATTACGTGACAAAAAACTCGATTTTTTGGTGACAAACTTTAAAACGCTATTTTTAATTTAAATGTCGTCCAAAACTGAAACGAATCTTGTAAAAAAAAATATTTTTTATCTTTATTGACTTTTGTTCATAGAGTGACCAATTTTTAATAACTTGTCTTGCCACATAACGTAGCCTATGCTGAATAATGCCGACTTTTTAGACATACTTTATTTTAATAGTCAATGTATGGCGTTTCACTTAAGAGTTCCCTTCGCCGTAATGTTGGCTCCCCTGTCTGTCTACAGTAAAAATAAAAGAGTTGCCAACTCTAGCAAAATAATTGCACAAAATGCGAAACAAAATCGATTTTAACACTAGTCGCAACACTTTATGGAGAATTATGGAGGGAATGGAATTATATTTTTTTTTAAAGCAGGCCCAAAAGGGAGTTGTATGTGTATGTAATGGAGAGGTGCGATATTGTGGCGTGGCATTATCGATATTTGAAAGAATTGCAGGACAATCGAAATGGAGCCAAGCGTTGTATACTATATTCAAAAATAGTTTTACTGTTTGCAAAAGAAAAAAAAAACAATATTATAAGGCAATTGTTAAAAGTAATGAAATATCATTTAATTTCCCTAATATTAAAGTTTTCGTATTACCAATATTACGGCGAAGGGAATTCTTAAGTGAAACGCACTGTACCTTTGTTCTTCATTTGAATTGTGATTGTTATAGAAGCAAAGGTATTGAACATAATCTGCCTCTGCTTAATTAACATTAAAAATTCTTGTAAATATTGTAAAAAGTATTAAAATATATGTTAAGAAATTAAATGAAAATGTAAAAAACGAAAAACTTTGTCCCAAACAACAAATTACAATCAGAAATCGTATTAATAATAGTTACCATAGACGTACACCATGTTATTATTAAGAACCAAAGAGAATAAAAATGATGTGTTTATAGTTTTTTTTAACTAAAGATTTGTTTTATTCTAATCCTATACTTGAACTTATCACACTGGAAAAACATGTAAACAAAGGAGTGGGCTTATTGAGACGTATGAAATATTCACAGAATAATAGTATTCTATGAATACTCGTATATAGGATGTGCCCAACCTTAAAGACCTTTACACACTTAATGGCGACAAACATTTCCGAGAACATTCATAAATAAGCCTTTGAAACAGTTTCTATCTAACCCAGTTGTAATAGCATGGAACAGGTTCCTGGAAAATGTTGTGAAAGGGGGACATTGAATGCTTTAAAAATCGGTTGGATAGACTACACGTTTCCAAATTAAATTAAACACACGCATCAGCTAACAGCCGCTAGTGTGTCTTACCAAAAATAATAATAATATTTTCATATTATGTATTAAACACACTTTAATATCGACAAATCAATCTGGCAAGAATTTAAACTAAATTGCAGATACTATACTTAGAGCAAAGTTACACTTTTCTAGTTTAGACACATCCAAAATGGTTTGGACTGTACTTACGACGCAGTGACTCAATCTATCATGAGATGTCCGCTTACACCATGAAACATCGACACATTTATTGCGAGTTGTCAATATACACAAATTACACATTAATTTGTGTCCATGTGCAACGACAAATAGACACAATTACACTGAGTTGTCAGTATGCACAACGACACACTTTCACATTGACAGTGAATTGTCAGTACGTATAACGTCACATCGATACATTTATAGTGAGTTGACACTATACACAAGCAGACATTGGATACATTTACAGTGAGTTGTCAGCATGCCTAAGACGAGCAAATGTATCGACAATTGTTGTAAATTGTCAATATGCACAACGACACATCGACACATTTACAGTGTGTTGTCACGTTGCACAACGTCTCACCGGCACATTTTCAGAGAGTTGCTAATATGCATAACAACACATTGAAATATTTTCAGTGAGTTGTCAGCATGCCTAAGACGAGCAAATGTATCGACATTTGTTGTAAATTGTCAACATGTGAATTGTCATTTTGCACAACGTCTCAACGGCACATTTTCAGAGAGTTGCTAATATGCACAACGACACATTGACATATTTTCAGTGAGTTGTCAGTATGCATAGCGGCACATTAAATAATGAGTTGTCAGCATGCACAACGATACATCAACATCTTTGCAGTCAGCATTTACATATACAACTAAATATTTAATATGGGATGTCTGCATAAGTTGGCTGTTTATGGGAAGAGTGTAAAGAAAATAAAAAAGACTATACTCGGTATAATTTACTTTAGTAACAGTTGCCAACGTTATTAACAATTTCTTCAGAAACACAGTAATAAATGACAACTACTACTCTATTTTATTATTGTTGATGAATTTGATTTCACTAATATTAAATTAGGTTCTATATAAACCCCTTTAAAAAAATACCCTTACGGTCCATAATACCTACTTCACAAGTACAATATATAATAAGTACATATTTATTCAACAAACATGAGACTAATTTCGTAGACATAACATTTTCAAGTGGACCCTAAAATATAAGTAAGAAAAGGGGGTCTTATAAAATACTAATTTACATTAGGTTGTAAAAACGTGGAATAATAATAAAACTTATTATGGAGGCTAAACTAGAATATTAGGTCGATATGCCCGGAAAATATGGCCTACTTTTTTTAAGCTAGAATAGCAAAAGATTACAAACGATCTCCCAAGTCTTTTTCCAACTAGACTGACCTGTTGGTCTAGTGGTTAATGCCCCTGCCCATATAAGTATGGTTCAGTTGTCTAGTACTCATAACACAAGCTCTGCTTAGCTTGAGACTAGACGGCGTTGTGTGATAGTTGCGGAATATTATTATTATTAATTAAATTGGGGTGGGCTTCCACACTGACCGGATTCCAGAATCTTGTGTGGAGTGACTGCTTCTCTGAACTCCACAACCCAGTTCTTGGGTAGCACGATACCTCTTGGTCGCACTGGTGTCAGATTTAAATGATAATGTTCGTAACAAATTTCCATGTGAATCAAACGACATTTTTCAATATGCCTACTAACAAAGAAATAAATAAACAACGACTGTCCGGTGCCTCGTGGAGGCTGCTTGGTGAATAGCCTAATACGAGCTATAACATAAATTGTGGTGAGGGGACCTCGCGCACTTTTCCGCACTTGTACAGAAAACAGGTAAATTGCGTACTTAAAATCGATAGCTGTAGGAATGGATTTTTAAGTCAGTGTAACAAGCCACGATTTTTCTAGCTCGAAAAAGTAGCCTCGTGTACTCCGGGCATATAACTTATAAATGTATTCTAAACATATTGATTTGCGGTTCAAAAAAAAAAAATCTAGAGACAGAAGAAGAGAAGTATGGAACAGCCGAACCATGGGTTTCCAATTTCACAACCCAACTGGCTGGCCGAACGAAATAAACCTTAACGTTATGAAATTTTCAGTCCAAAAAAGAAATTGGTGGGCATTTCAATTCGGTACTGCGTTTATCTCCCTGGCTGCAAAGCAGAATAGTTCATAGGAGGTGAAGGCAGCCACGCTGGTCAGTTGCGCCTTATACACTGTCACCGCCCAACCTCTGAAGAGGCCTTTTAAGCCCTCCTTCTTATACGCTATCGTCAGGCAATCCATTAACCTGGTACAGCGGATAAGACTTTGAGCTTGCGTAGGCGTCTTATACTTCATACTCGTTCGGTGGGTCTGTAACAATTATTATTTAATTAACCATATAGTAATATTGGGGTAATACTTTTTTAATTAGTAAACCACTTCGTCCAAAAACGCAAACGACCATATACCGAAAGACGCAGCGTAGGAAGGCCTTATTCAAGGTGGACCGATAACCAGGTGAGGGTCGCAGGAATCCGACAGATCTGAGACGCACAGGATCGGTAAATGTAGCGACGCTTCGGGAAGACCTATATCTTTAAAGAAGTTTGGAATACTGTCGCAATTGAAGATTTATTCTTATAAATTATCAACATCATTCTCGACGAATTATCGACGTCCACTTTTGCAGGCCTCCCCCAAGCGTCACCATAACCACCAGTTCAACCATAACCACCACCATCGGATTCCCGTCATCTTCACTGATATTATAAAGAGGTAAAGTTTTTTTTTTATGTTTGTACTATAAAACAAATTGCTATCGATAATAATTCATAAAACATGCAGTATTTATGAATTACGTTATAAGCCTTTTTCTTAAATGCCAGTGAATTCTAGGAATGCGATCGTTGAAACCTTTCTCACAAGTCGGAAGTCAAAGTACTAAGATCAATACAGAATTTTACAAAACACTTGCTAATATATAATGATTAAGACAAGGAAATACGGAAGCTTGTCGGCATCAGAAAATAACATACAATGTTTGTATGACAACATGTGATCAAGTCGACCATGCAGTCGTTTAGTTACATCACTAGTTTTCCTGCACAAGAAAAAAACTGTCTTGGAGACCAGAAATGAGAGAAAATAGTTGTAGGTATGTCGGATCGGAAACTGTTGATCAGATTTAATAGGGTATTTTACTGTATTTGAGAAACAAGCTTTTTATGACCATCAACGATTGCATCACTGCTTACCATCAAGTAGGATTGCGGTCAAGCACTAGTATATATAGCTCGGTATACCTACCCACTGGACCGGTCGTTGTGGCGAGGCTTGGGGGAGGCCTATGTCCAACAGTGGACGTCTTTCGGCTGATATGATGATGATGATGATACCTATATAATTAATAGGTATTCGTCTAGACGTATCATACGAGCCCAAACTCGATGCGGTTGTGTCGTTTACTACCAAGTTCTTATAGCCACCTTCCGGTTCCATCATCAGATCAGCTCCACGTCATAATAATTTTGCATTGTTCTGATTTAGGTACACGTGCATGCAAAATTTCAGCTCAATCGGTAACCGGGAAGTGGGTGAAATTTAATTTGCAAGATTTGATTGTAGACAAACATCGGGACAGGTGGAAGTAAATAAAAGCTTGTAAAAAACCTAAAAGTATATTGAGATAGCTTAGTCTAGATACGATGTCATATATTATGACAGCGTAAATAATGAGAAAGTCGGCCTCAATACAAAAGGCAAGAAGGGACAGGGTGGGATTTTTAGTCAGTAAAAGTCTGACAATATCTCCCGCTCCGCCCAAGGGCAGGGGATGTAATTTGGATGATTTTTACCCACCAAAAAAAGCATAATGACATTAAATATTTGCGCTGTCATTTTCACGATCGATGAATTGAATCGATTGCAATAATTTTTACAACATGTTATATTTCACTTCAAAAACATTTAAGGTCAAGGACACCACCGACACTAAGTATAACACAGGTCACGGCAGGTCATAGCAGGCATTAGGTCCCAGCATACAGCTTGGCGCAAGTACAAAACCACCTCTCAGTCGCGTGGATAACCCGGTGACTATGCAGTATTTTTACTGACATTATAAGCTTATGAAATTTTGTGCATTCTTTACATATAAAAATACTGGACACGTATTTCGGGTTTCACATATTATCATACTAGAAGTAATATTGTAGATAGACAGATGAGGGTACGTACATGGATTTGCAGTCTCCGTTTAGCCAAATCAAATGGGTATGTTAGGGTCTTGGCGACGAACCCTGAGAAGGAGCCAGCGATAGAGCTGGCGATGGCGAGGGTTGCCACTTTGTGCTTGTTGTTCTTGCATTCTTCGGGAGCACAGGGCTTGGCTAAGAGCTTCAGCAGGAGAGGTTGCACGAAATTGAACGTTGCGAACTGTATACCTACTTGTGGACCCATCTGAAATAGTAATAATATTCCACAACTATTACACAATGGCGTCTAGTCCCAAGCTAAGCAGAGCTTGTGTTATGAGTACTAGACGACTGATATACATATGTACTTACAGTTGATATACATACAGGGTGCAAGGGACAGCCCTCCACAAAGTTGGCTGAGTAAAGGCTTGCTTAGTAGACAAAACTGAAAAAAGCCCCTCCATACAAAGTGTCCGTACAAGTTTTTAATTTTTATGATGAGGCTGTTTTTTTTTCGATCCTGAAAAAAAGTCTTCGTGGAAAGTTGTTAAGTTTCGTCAACTGAGCAAGCCCTTATAGTTTGTGGAGGGCTGTCCCTTAAACCCTGTATATTTCTAAATACATAATAATATATAAATTACACTCAGATATAGGACAAATTCGATATACATCATGGTCGATAGGGCCCCAAGTGGAATGACACAAGAGTGACGGGAATTCGATGGATACAAGACGCACAGGCACGTTCGTTGTGGCGAAACTTAGGGGATAGCTATGTCCAAAAATGGACGTCTTTCGATTGAAGTTGACTATACATATAAAATAAGAAATAAAAGATAAAAGACGTAAGCATTTTGCCAAGCTAACCTGCAATAGAGAAGCGCTGAGTCCTTCATAGAACGCCCTGATCCCTCCATATCGATACACGGTCTGAGCTCCATGGAATAGATTTTTATACTGGTCCTTTACCAAGATCTGGCGAACTCTGATGACCTCCAGTGGGATAATTAGCGTGGTACAAACGCATCCAGCTAAAAGGCCGCATACGAAATGTTCTATGTGTCTGGAGAGAAGAAATAAACAAATTCAGCAAATGTACATGATGCGTGGTGTACAGAAATAACAATAGATATAATAATCTTAAAATTGATCACTCCAGGATATGGTCAACTAAAACCGGCCAGATAGTTTAAACGTTAACCTTTTAATGATTATGTCAATCCTCGTTTGGCTTTCTATGATAATAAAAGGTCTAAAGAAAGTAGGCCAAACGAGGATTGAAAACAATCTGGCCAGTTTTAGTTGACCATTTCATGAAGTGATCAATTTCTAAGATCTGGCCACGACATATATCTATTTTTTTAGTAAGTATACAGGGTTATTTGTAAAATACCGGCCTACTCTCAGGACTATGTTACTAACGTTATGACCAACATTTGTTTTAGGACTTTTAAAAATCATCATATTTTAGTTCATCAGGTTTTCATACAAAAATAACAATATTTAAATTGACCGTTCTAAATATTACGAAGTCTATGCAAAACAAGCGATAGTACAATAGTGGAACGGAGCAAGCAATGGGCGGTGAGGGGGGTGAAAACGTTTGCGTCGCGTCATACAGACGTAAGTAGGTATAGCAAAATACAAAGTTGAAATGTGTTAGATAGAAAAAAGAAATCTAGAAAGTTTGTTTTTGGTAAATGAATTATGTTTTGTAAAAAGTCATGGAACAAAAGTTGTTGTTTATGATATTACATTAGTAATACAGTCCTGCAAGGTTGCTAGTGTTTCACAAATAACCCTGTTTATTCTATTTTGTGTTCGAAAACCTCCCCTTTCTCTGTCCAAATCTCTCTGTTTAGAGCGATCTCTGGTCGAGTTAGCCCAAGTTTGTCAACAAATATAGTATGCTAAAATCAAAGTATATATGATGGTGTGTGTAAGTCACGGCTGGTTACGCAAAACTTTTGAATATTTTGCCACAAAAAACATGTGCTGTCCTACAGTAGAGCTACAGCCTTTCTTTTCTCTTTTCATCTCTTTATACCTATTAAAAACAGCTTATGACAAGTGCTTTTTGAAGAAGTCCTCATTTTACGTTTGTGTTAAGTCCTTATTTATTTAAGCGCCTATCAAAAAATATACTGCAACAAATCGTCGTTAGTCGACAGGTTGCTGATAATAGAATCAGATTGATGAAAATTTAATACAGGTCATAATAAAAGTATTATAGATTATATTTTACCGATTCCTCTCATAAGATGTACGTCTTCCACCCTCGTCTTCTTTTCTAGATCTCATGATGGTACCCTATGTGCAATCATATCACATAGGTAGTGGGTGAACTGAGTCACCGTAACAAAACGACTTATTCTCATGATTATTTAAAGCCAGACTAATTTTATTCAGCTATTGGGGATTTCTTGAAAAAAGTAACAATCCCCAGTGGTGGGGATTTATCGGTGGAGATTTCTGGAATAAACCATTTATTGTAAAGTTCTTTTCTTTTTATTAAAGAACAGATCGCATAAGGAACAGTATACTTCGTTCCAAAACACAAATCGTAGACGTAGGTAACTCAGCCGCCAAACTAAAGTGGAACTGGGCAGGTCACATCTGCCGCAGGTCGCAACAAAATTAGGCGAAAGCAACTACTGGCTGGATTTCGAACAGCAGGAGCCGGCGACGCGGTAGACCCAGAAGAAGATGGCGTAACGATTTGGACTCCTTACCTTAAGGATTGGCCAGAAGTGGCTAAGGACAGAAAAGAGTGGTATAACGGAAGGGAGGCCTTTGCCCTGCAGTGGGACACAACAGGCTTATAATAATAATAAATTTGAATGCTGTACGAAGTAGGCGGTGAGTTTGTTGAAACTTACTGAAACTTCCGCGGAACCAGAGAGTTGGCTATCTTTGTGGTGACCTCATACACGTAGAACTGGCTGCTGACGCCCAGTATTGAGTGAAGCTGAAACATCGGGTAGTTTAAACCATAGAAATATTAATAACTAGCTTTTACCCGCGGCTTCACCATATGTCCGCCTCCAGGGTCCCAACTATCTCTGTACCAAAATTCATAAAAATCGGTTTTGCCATTAGGCGTGAAGACGTAACAAACAAACAAACAAAGAAACTCACTTTCGCTTTTATAATATTAGTAAGGATTATATCTATGATTAAAACACTAGATACTAGCTTTTCGCGCAGCTTCTCTCGCGTACATAAAACATGCCTATGCCACTCAGGATTAAAGCAGCTTTCTATCGGTTAAAAAAATTTTAGGGGACCAGTACTTTCAGAGATTACTTCTTACAAGCAAAAAACAAACAAACTTTACCTCTAATAACAAAATAGTCCGGTCTGTAGAAAGAGACAATGTGAATGTGAGGCCAATACCTGACTCTTTTCTGTAGATATTGTGACGAAACTGGAAGGTTCTTACTGTAAGAGATATCTACCATAGAATTTTAGATAAAGAACATGTGGAAAACGCTCAAATCTTTTTTTGACTGGCCTTTTGGTCTAGTGGTTAGTAGACTGCTTGTGGGTTCGATTCCCACCCATGACAAATATTTATGTGATGAGCATGATCATTTTGTTCTGTGTCTGGGTATAATTTATCTATAATATTGTATTTAGAAATGTATAAGTATGTTTATCAGTTGTCTAGTACACATAACACAAGCTCTGTTTAGCTTGGGACTAGACGGTGTTGTGTGATAGTTGAGGAAAAAAAATCCGTTGTCTTAACACTTTTCTGACGGCATTTAGGCTTACTGTCCACGGACGCGTAGCTTCATAGACGCGTGTTCATCAATTAACGGTTGGTGTACGCCTGCTTTATCATCAGGTGAGATAATTGTCACATAAGAACCCATAGGTACTTAATAAAAAAGTTGCTTGTGCTATGAGTAGTCATCATCATCATTTCAGCCGAAAGACGTCCACTATTGGACATAGGCCTTTCTTGAAGTGTCACCACAATGAATGGTCCTGTGCGTCTCGCATCCATCGGATTCCCGCAACCCTTACCAGGCATCGGCCCACCTTGTAGGAGGCCTTCCAACGCTACGCGCTTCCGGTACGTGGTCACCATTACAGAACCTTTCGGCCCCAACTGCCATCTGTTCTGCGAGCAATATGCCCTACCCATTGCCAAGCAATGGTAAGCTATGAGTAGTAGACAACTGATAAACATACATAAATATTTCTAAATAAATACATATCATATATAAATTACATCCAGACACAAAACATATAATATATATAGTTATATAAGTATTTATTAGTTTAATTTAAGACTTCACGAACTCTTCATTACTTATTTCTGCACACTAGTCTACATTTCTTCTAATCTTTCCTTTCGCAGGTCTGCTGGAAGAAATTTCTTTTTGAAATAAGCTTTAAACCTATGTACAAAGTTTTATTTTTGTATTATTTTCTTCTGTATGTTGTGTGTACATAAATTATAAAATAAATAAAACCAGTTATCGTGCTCATCACACATACATTTGTCATAGGTGGAAATCGAAACCACGACCTCCAGTTCTTCCTTCAACCAAAAATCAGCTCAATTATACAGCCCAAGTCGCCGATGGCGCGTAGAATTTCACGCGCGCCTCAAGGAGTATTGTCAGCCCAGCAATGTCGAAGCCTACTGGGGGGGACCTACGAACCTACCACATGGGCGATGCGAAAGAGATCCCCGGGGCCCTGGCACAATGGCAAAGCATAAACAGGAGTGGGTTTTAGGACATACCTGACCAAGACAATGTCCATGCCAGAAAGCAGTGATGCCTTCTTCCCATAGTATTCTCCTCGCTATTCTGTATGTTGCAAATCTTCTTTTTGGCTTCTTAAGCAGCTGCGATCTAATTTTGATCACGTCCATAGGCTGGACGATGAACTTGGTAGTAACCCCTGATAAGCAACCAACTATCAGCTTCTGCTTTTGGGTCATAGAATCATTTGCGTCATACCCCACCATATTACGTGGAACATGATGGCGACGCCGGTGAATGTCCAGTAGAGGTCTAACAAAGTGGCCACCGTCCCATCGCTGGGCTAATTTAATTTACTATTTATTTATTGCTATTGTTTAGTTGTTCAACATTTGACAAATTTAGATATTTGTTTCGACATTTAGACTTTTACAGATTAAAAATTGCATAGTTTATTTTTCCTTTTTAGTGTTTTATAGAGGTCGTATAGTTCGAGGTTCGTTGTTCCTTTTCGTGGTTTGGTCTAAACAATTACCTTATATTACAGCCACTAGACGTTGAATAATAGGCGACACATGTCTGTCAACACATTTGACTTATAGATCATTCCTTCTTCTGCGAAGCAGTAATGCTAGCAAAGGAGGAGGCTCACCGCGCCCTCGCCGCCGCCGCCGGGATTCTGAACCCTGATTTCCGGCCACCGTAGAAGCGGGCTCGCGGACTGCGAGCCATGGGTAGCTCGCTGTCCGACCGTCCGGTAACTGTCCTGACCGAGCCCAAGGCGTCGACGGCGCAAACTGTTCCCGCGCGCCTCTAGGAGTTGTCAGCAACAGGAGGGGCGCAGCTGGCTCGAAGCCATCGAAACCCCTTAGGTAGGAGTACCCAAGGGGGCCACTGGCCGCATCCTATCGCCTGGGTGCACCGTCCTGCAGACTGGCCTTCACTCCAGAAGTATCTGCAAGGGAACTACAGCCTGTGGGCACTCGTGGAGGTTTTCTGTCGTGGCACCCCACTGGGGCCAGGGTTATCCGAAAGGAAACTCGAGCCCCGGTATGAAGAGGCTAGAAGGAACGAGGTGGGTGATGATTTTTGCCCAACGTAAAAAAAATGCGGCTAGTGGCTGTAAGGTCATTGGGTCGAAAGGACATGAGGCCACGTGCTCTTAACGCGATTTATTTGGTTACCTAAACTGAACTGTTAAAGGGATGGAGCTATATGAGGTGTATAGCTCCATCATTGTTTCTCACTCGCAGGCTTGACATTTGAATACGACATGGGAAGGGCCCCGTTTCCATTTAAAAACTATTGCACAATAATAAATAAATAAATACAGCCGAAAGACGTCCACTGTGGGAGGCCTTAGTCCCCTGGGACTCGTCCTCGATAGCCGGTGGAATTTCGGAGAACATTTCCGACGTCTGACCATACTGAACGCCTGCCAGAGGGGCATGGCAATACGGATGGTGCGGGGTTACCGCACGATAGGCGAAGCGGCGAGCCTTCTGGCTGGCCTACCACTGTAGGATCTGAAGACAACAGTCCTTGCACACATGCACGACATGCGCGTGGAGATGTAATGCCGGGGTGAAAGTCCACTGTCACAACATGTCAAGGCATGGCGGACAGAGCTTCGGCGGGATCTCATGGTGAAATGGCGTCAACGACTATCGCAACCCAGTGCTGGGAACGCCACGATTATGGCGGTAAGTCTCCTCTTTAAGGCGCGGCTGGAAAGACCTCAAGGCGTCCTTACCTTCCGCATGACGCAGGTCATTACCGGAGATTGCACGTTCGGGAGGTGCCTGTTCCAGATTAAGCCGGTAAAGACGCCCGGGTGTCGCCACTGTGCCGAACGCCCGGAGGACACGGTGGAGCACACAGTCGAGGTGTGCCCTGCCTGGGCGGACCATAGCCGTGCCCTCGTTGGGGCGATCGGCGGCGGAGACCTCTCGCGCCGGGCCTTGGTTGAGGCCATGGTCCGAAGCGAGGAGAAATGGCAGGCGGTCGCCTCCTTCTGCGAAGCAGTAATGCTAGCAAAGGAGGAGACCGACCACATCAGGCAACGGCGCCCTCGCCGCTGCCGCCGGGATCCCGATCCCGATTTCCGGCCACCGTAGACGCGGGCTCGCGGACGGTGAGCCATGGGTAGCTCGCTGTCCGACCGTCCGGTAACTGTCCGGGCCAAGCCGAAGACGTCGACGGCGCGCACTATTCCCACGCTCCTCAAGGAATTGTCAGCAACAGCCGGGGCCCAGCTGGGTCGAAGCTTATTGGGGCCAGGGTTATCTGAAAAGGAGCTCGACCCCGGTATGAAAGCTAGAAGGAACGGGGTGGGTTTTTAGTCAGTAAGAGTCTGACACTATGTTCTGCTCCACCCAAGAGCGAGGGTTGTCATTGGATGGTTTATTCCCACCAAAAAAAAAAAACAATCTGCCTTTTTTTTAATGTTCCTACTGTTGCCTCCTCTATAGAAGAGGGAATGGGCCGTAATCTACCACGCGGGCTCAGTGCGGGTTGGTGGATGTCATAAGTCTTCGAATTTTTGGTTCTAGGCCATGCCAGCTTCCCACGATGTTTTCCTTCACCGTTTTGAAAGTAGTGGTAATGAAATAAATTTCACAAAGTAATGCGCCTAGCAGGTATTGAACCCGTGACCTGTGTTGCGCCGACCCCAAATAAAACGGGACAAAGGCAGGAAGATGATGATGGTCTCTACATGATATCGTGTGACCTCCCATAATTTTCCAACTCGTAAGTCAGAGCCATTACCACTCAGCCACTACTGCTCTAGTCGGAGCTGTTACCACTCGGCAACCCACCACTGCTCTATCATAGTCTTAATTTAGTTTATGAAATATACACAGTTTTTTTATATATTTACATAAGAATCTTTACTATCTTTAGAATCTTTAGAAATCATTTTGTGTCATTTCTAAAGATTGACGTCATTTCTAAAGATGTTAACAACGTGTCCCAAAATAGGCTAAGCCTCTATCAAGGAGACCCACGAAGTTGCTACGAGATCTTGCCTGCTGTCGCTACGTACAATTTTTTGATAAGAAGCCCATAAAGTGTAAAAGGTATCTCAGGAAACACAGGTAAGTTTTTCTCGGTAAGATCCAATTAAAGACATTAAAAAATATTTTCACCTTTCCTAGAGAAGTTGATGAATTTTACTATTCGCTGGTAAACTGATAACTGATAACAATACTATCATGAAAACAAACTCACTGATTGATAATGATAACCTATCAATCAGTTATCACGGTCATTTTTACGAAATCAGGAAAACGGTAGAAATAAATATTCATAATTGTCGAATGTCCGACCTAATGAGGTATATGTCATCGGTTTGCTTGCAAGCACACATCATAGCTATTGATTTTCTGATTAGAAACAAACAATGCATGCATACATATAATGGATTATTATTGGACATTGAGATAAGCTAGTAATCTTCTTTATATATAATAGATATAACTCTCTGTACGTATGTTTATCAAACTAACCTAACCTAACTCCTTTTACACGGTTTGACCGATTTGAGTTAAGAGACTGCTTTTCCACTCGCCCATCGTCAACATCGAGCATGGTTTAAAAGCTTGTTGCTTCATCTAACGCAAATCAACGTGATGTTCAAAAGTCAACGTGAAAAAAGAGTGATAACGCCTGAAAACTCTGTTAGCATTCGGTAATTCCGTGATTTACTCGAATATATCACAAAACTTGTTCAAAGAATTACATGTATATTTTTAAACCCTTAAACTGGATTAGTTTTACCCAAATTTAAGAACTGATTTCTATAGAAACCTAGATAATATCCACAAGACACTGTGTTTCCAAAATATCTAACGAAAAATGTGTAATAACGTCATAATCGCGTAAGAGCAGTTGAATTAAAAACAGTGAAAATGTATGTCGAGTTGCATCCCCTTGAACTCTGTGTTTTTATTTGAGTGGGTTCGAAGGCATGTGCCAGCCACCAACCCGCACTAGGCCCGCGTCGTGGATTGCGGCCAATCGTCCCTGGATGGTTTGAAAATATAACATTCAATGGCTTTTTAATCTTATCACTCTTGGGAGGAGCGGGGAGCGTGTTAGACTTTTACTGACTAAAAATTTTGAAGGTACAGGAGAGGGTTTCAGTCAGCAACTCGGTAGGTGGCGCTGCAGTTGGGTTTAGGAACATCTTGTTTCACAAACAGGGAATTCTTGCCCTTGAGTTTGTTTCGGCGTTTCTTTTCAAATAGTCAGCTAGGAAACACTGGCTACACCTAGTTATTGACGAAAAAATTTCACGTTTTTAAAAACCTATTTAAGAAATAAATATCATTTAACAAACCACGTTAAAAAAGTCAAAATCGGTAGCGTTTTAAAAGTACGGGAAGAAGGCGTGGTGCTTGGTGAGCATCACAATTAACTCTGTCTGTTATTGTACTCCTTCCTAATCGGGCGAGAAGTACGTAGTTCTAACGGAGGACATTGTCGTCACGTAACTCATAGCCAGTGTAGCATAATTTAACCATAAATTATATGTATCTATTAATATTAGCTGATTTGTTATCTGCACTGTTACCTTTTGGTAAATAGTCTCCACTATTTCAGTCAGTCAGTAAAAAAAAAATTGAATTGAGAACCTCCTCTTTTTTTGAGCCAGTCATATTCATGTCTGTTTTGGTGTTCAAAAAAACATATTTCAAAAACGTATAGTGCTGAAGTTTTTTAATTAGTGGAATACAACTGTCCAGTGAGTGCGCTCCGCAAATAGAGAGCACGCATTTTTTCTGAGCTTTCTGTCGACGGGGAAAATCATCATTTTTTCTGAGCTCGAAACACTCTATCAAAGTAAACAGAAATGCTCCATATTATAATGCCATAGCGCAAAATTGATGACACATAGCCATGGTATGCACATAGTGCTGTATTAACACCATCCACACGTGTTAGTCTATATAAAACGAATACAAATCTATCTATCTTCTTACATAAGTTATCAATATGAACTTTCCGTTATAGTTTTTATCAATTTTATCCTGAAAATTTTGCGTAATCGACCTCTTCTATTATATCATTTCCATATTGTATGATATGCCATGGGCGCGTACTTTATTGAAATTTCTCTGTAATTATCGTTTATTTTTGTCAACATAAGACGTAACTTTGCAAATTAATCACACTACGTTGTGGCTATATATATATATATATATATACATTACACAGTTTAATCTATTAATGTACCGAGGGCCATTAATTGATTGCAAACTAATTTGATGGGGCCTTTGTTTATGCACGCGGTCAAAACAAAGTGGTTATTGTGGTCAGTAATATTGTGGATATCATTGCAGCAGTTACAAGTGGTTAAGAAAATTCATATTAATTCATGAATCCCCAAGCGACCACCGGTGGCCGCGCATCTATTGTCTTACTATTGTGTCTCTAATTGACGGTATCTGAAGGGTTAATATCATAAAAGCAAAAATTTATATGCATGTGTGTGTGACTGTGTATATGTATATAGGTATGTACTTATTTATTCTCGCTCAATTAGCTTTGGATGTTTCGTCTTAGTAGAACATGTTCAGGACTAGTACATATAAATGTGGGATAATTTTATATTTTCACAAAAGAAAAGCAGCTGGCAAAAGCTTGTATTTATTAAAAATGAAAAATTTTAAAGGCAAACTCTAAAAGCTATAATTTTTTTTTTTTTAATTATACTACAATTAGTATACTTTTTCAATTAGTAAACATACCACCTACTACCTACCTACCTACTATTACATTCCTATAAACATATAATTTCAAATTTGAGAATAAAAAAAATTAAACACATTAAAAAAAATTGTTAGTACAAAGTAAATACACCACATTGCCGAAAGTCAACTTTTACAGCAACACACCGACACATTTACAGACGTCAAATTTCACACAAGCGCCTGTAACACGAAAACGACGTGCTACTCCCCCGTTTCGGCCAACACACTTCATTGTGACTCCACGGTGTCCCATAGCGCACGTGCCCATAATAAAATACGTACCATTAAAGTTCTACCATGAATTCGCCTGCTGAAGATGGTGGGCCGAAGGATAATCCTCAGGTAAGGCTAGTTTTTATGTTTCGATTTAAGTGAGACTATATAATTTAGAGGTGGTTTTAATATTTGCTTCGATTTATTAAAAAAAACTACGTGATTTTTGCTCATAGATAGATAAAATGGGTTATTTTTCATTTTTATTATAAACTAACTAACCCGACAAACTGCAGTGGTACAGCCTAACAGTCAATTAATGTAGTATTTAAACAAAGCCTAAGTAATATATTAAATTACACACATTTTTAATATTTAAAAGTTATCGACATCGATTTCGTAAATTTTACGTGATGCACGCATAACTGAAAAATTGCAGTGATTTTATTATATGTGTAAAATATACGTATAAAATATATATTAAACCACTCTATTTTATATATGCTTGCTTATTTATTGCTTAGGGATTCCTCTAATGCGATAATTTAAGGTTTTTCATTCATATTTGCTGGTTGGGCTTTTCATGGATTTTTAAAGGTTAATCGTGATTTTATTATTCATTTTTTTTTTATTGGGGAAGACTCTTGATCGTGTGTGAGAATACTGAGTTCAAAATTATTGTATTCTCGTGGTTTTTGATTTTTTAACGTTAATAATTTGCAATGAAATCAAACCTTTAAGTTGGCAGTCGGAAAAGTTATTATTTATCAATATCCATGCCTTCATCTCGATAGTATTACAATGTCGATTTTTGTAAGTTCTTCTAGCTCATATGTATGAATGGATTTCTTTGTCTTACAGTAGTACCTACATGCAGTCTAAGGATAGTTTTTACGTTTACTCAAATTACGTCGCTGACAAAAATGAGTAAATTAATAGAAGTGTAGTGTTATTTTCCAATTGACTTGAGACACGGTTCTTGGAGAGAAAATTCACGGACGCATAACAAATAAATAATAATGCTAGAACACATGTGTAACACGCCTGATTTGTATGTAGAACGACTATGTCATCATCATCATTTTAGCCGAAAGACTTCCTCTGATGGACATAGGCCTCCCCCATATGGACGTGCGCATTTTTGTTACTTCTGTTTATAGACAAAAGATGCAAATAGTATCTACAAGTGTGACTTTTCTAACCATCATTTCTCATATTAACACTGCGTTGTTTGTTTTAAAACATCGCAGCTAATGTGATGGTTTAATCAAAAACACGTCCGTTGGATTGATGAAGGTTTTGAGAGAGAGAACTAGGGTTATTTTTCCAATAAGTGTTATAGAAAGTTTGAAAGTAGTACTAGTAACTGAAAAGTTGAAGTAGTCCGATACCTACCTGGTCAATGCAGGGCCTAGGCATTAGACTAATTTATTAGGTCCTTAAGGCTCATGGCTTAATGTCAATCTTCAAATGATTATTTTCATATATTCAAATAACCACTATCTATTGAACTAGAACATCATCAAATAACTCCTTCCGCTCTGGGTGGAGCGAGAGGGAGCGTCAGACTTATATTGACTAAAACCCATCTGAGTTCTTTCAGTGGACTTTTGCGTTTTAGGCCTGCAGTAACTTTGGCGTTCTAGGCTGGGCTCGATCTAGCTATTTAGCAGTTCCGGGCAAAGATAATTTTTGCCACCCTTTACATGCACGAAACCATATAAGTCATGAGTCTTAAATATTTCCACTATCCAACCTGAAGTAGGTTGGAAGGTAGCACATAAAATTCTCAACTTGCCAACTTGGTTGTGGATGGCTAGGTTGGAAGATAGGAATAAGTCAATTTTGCCGCCCCTCATTATTTACCGCTCTGGGCAAATGCCCGGCTGGCGTCTCCTTAGTTCTAGGCCGACACTTTGGGTGACCAAAAGACTGGCTCGTTTTCCGCCCAAAGAATTAGCATTGCCATTTCAACGTGGCAATGCTGCCAGTCTTCTAGGCAAATTTCCGGATGACAGCAATGTGGAATACTTCGACCCCTGAGTGTATTTTGTAGTACATGTATTTGTAGGTTTTGTAGGTTTAGTATAAATATTTAGTTTAGTTTATTTAAGCTTCTTATACCTTATATATAGGTACTAGCTTTTGCCCGCACGGCTTCGCTCCCGCTCTTCCCTACTCTACCTTACTCTACCCTACTCTACCCCACTCTACCCTACTCTACCCTACTCTACCCTACTCTACTCTGCTATAACCTTATCTTATCTTATTGAGGGGCCGAGAAACAACTCGGACACTTCGACCCATATGGATCTTTTGTGGTCCTCTGGATAGATTACTCCCCAACCTCATGAAAATCTTACGTGCACAGCATCGCATGTGCACAGCAGGTGCTCCATGCGTTCTGTATGTTCCTCTCACAACCTGCACATGGGAGTAGCGACTAGACCCATTTTCATGAGCATGTCGTTGGTTCCAAAGTGCCCTGTAAAGGCACCCATCAGGTAGCGGATTTGCCCCCTGCTCATATTCCAGATACATTCCCGTGCCTTGAACGTAGAGCCCAGGAATTTTTGGGAGTGTTCCAGACCTGTAATACCGGGGTCGGGGTTATCCGAAAGGAAACTAGAGCCCCGGTATGAAGGCTAGAAGGAACGGCGCGGGGTTTTTAGTCAGTAAGACTCTGACACTGTCTCCCGCTCCACCCAAGAGCGGGTTTCGTCAATGATGATTTTCCCCGTCGAGAGAAAAAAAAAAAAAAAAAAAAGACCTGTAATAGACAGCCAGTGTGTTCTTTGGCTGTGATCTGCAAACTCCCTGAATGTGGCCCTCACGAGGCACTTCGAGATACCTACACATGGTTCTGGTCCCACAAAGTCATTTGCTGAGCCCTCTCTTGCCAGTTCATCCACCATTTCATTACCATGGATTCCTTTATGCCCTGGGTCCCACATCAACTTTACCCTGTTACGCCTCCCAAGCCTGTTCAGGGCCCGGATAGCGTCCAGAATAAGTTTGAAGTCCACCTTGTAGGACGCCATGGCCTTGATTGCAGCTTGACTGTCACTTAGAATATTAATGGATTTACATTTGGTTTGTCTTTCTATATTCTCTTGAGCACAGGTTATTATGGCATATGTTTCTGCTTGGAATACTGTTGCCATCTTCCCTAAGCTTCTACTACATTTGTAGCCTTTTGCGTATATTCCCACTCCTGTACCAGATTCCATTTTGTATCCATCAGTGTACCATACCAGACTATCTTTTTCTGGTGGTTTGAGTCCCTTAGTCCAGTCCTCCATTGTTGGGATCTGGACCTTGAAAGACCTTTCGAATACAAACATGGTTTGCATTTTATCAGATATCATGCTTGTTACCCGATCCAGGTCCTCATTCCTATCGAATCTTGTATGGTTAGTCCTTGGCTTAGAGGCATCCCATAGTCCAGCAACAGCAAGACGATGCACTGCCTTCCTTGCCTCGAGTTCTACCATCATATGCAGAGGAGGGGTGTTGAGGTATTTCTCTATTGCTGCCGTAGGTGTTGTCTTAAAAGCACCTGTTATTCCAAAACATACTGTTCTTTGTAGCTTGGTCAGTGGCGCTTTGCACGTCGCAAGTTTCGTTCTTGTCCACCATACTTTGCTGCCGTAAGTGATAATTGGTAATATCATTGTTTGGTACAGCCATCGTAACACTTTTGGTTTTAGCCCCCAAGTTCTACCATATGTGGAACGACACATACCGAACACCCGCAGGGCCTTTGTCGTTATGTTTTCCACATGAGTTTTCCACCTGAGCTCCTTATCAAGAGTTACCCCTAGATATTTAACTTCGGTGGACCATGGCAGCTTGATTCCATTGACGGAAGTATTTCCTAGATTTCCTAGTTGCCTTTTCCTCGTGAATGGGATAATGACTGCCTTGCCTGGATTGATAAAAATATGGTTCTTTATACACCAATCTTTTGTCATCCTCAGCGCCTGTTGTAACAATCTAGAGACTATGTTCGGGAATTTACCATTAACCATTATAGCTATATCGTCTGAATAGCCTACTGTGTAGAATGGTCCGGTGTTGAGTTTGGTGAGTAGCGAGTTTACTATGAAGTACCACAATAATGGTGACAGCACTCCGCCCTGCGGACAACCTCTTGTCGTTTTCGCGCCACGATAATGGCGGTAAGTCACCTCTTTGAGGCGTGACTGGAAAGACCTCACGGCATCCTTACCTTCCGCATGACGCAGGTCCTCACCGGGCATGGCAAGTTCGGGAGGTTCCTGCATCGAATTCAAGCGGAAGAGACGCCCGAGTGTCGCCACTGTGCGGAACGCCCGGAGGACACGGTGGAGCATGGTGGTGCCCTGCCTGGGCGGAGCATCGCCGTGCCCTCGTGGGGGCGATCGGCGGCGGAGACCTCTCGCGCCGGGCCTTGGTCGAGGCCATGGTCCGGAGCGAGGAGGAATGGCAGGCGGTCGCCTCCTTC
This sequence comes from Mythimna lalbum, assembly GCA_949319445.1. Classification (NCBI taxonomy): domain Eukaryota; kingdom Metazoa; phylum Arthropoda; class Insecta; order Lepidoptera; family Noctuidae; genus Mythimna; species Mythimna lalbum. Next base: position 2,881,463 of record OX439344.1, on the reverse strand, counting down.
TGCGAAGCAGTAATGCTTGCAAAGGAGGAGGCCGACCACATCAGGCTACGGCGCCCTCGCCGCCGTCGCCGGGATTCTGATCCCGATTTCCGGCCACCGTAGACGCGGGCTCGCGGACGGCGAGCCATGGGTAGCTCGCTGTCCGATCGTCCGGTAATAGACCGAGTCCAAGACGTCGACGGCGCACACTGTTCCCGCGCGCCTCAAGGAGTTGTCAGCAGCAGGAGGGGCCCAGCTGGGTCGAAGCCTACTGGGGACAGGGTTGTCCGAAAGGGAGCTCGTGCCCCGGTATGAAGGCTAGAAGGAACGGCGCGGGGTTTTTAGTCAGTAAGAGTCTGATACTATCTCCTGCTCCACCCAAGAGCGGGTTTTGTCATAAGATGATTTTTCCCGTCGACAAAAAAAAAGAAAGGGCTAATACCATAAATGTGAAAGTAACTCTGTCTGTTAGTTATGCTTTCACACTTAAATTACTGAACCGATTTTGATGTAATTTGGTACAGAGTAAACTTTTTTTGTCAATCTGGAAAATCATCTTATGACAAAACCCGCTCTTGGGTGGAGCGGGAGATAGTGTCTCTTACTAACTAAAAACCCCACCCCATCAAGTTTCCTTTCGGATAACCCCGGCCCCGGTAGGCTTCGACACAGCTGGGCACCTCCTGTTGCTGACAACTCCTTGAGGCGCGTGGGTACAGTGCGTGCCGTCGACGTCTTGGCTCGGCTCGGACAGTTACCGGACGATCGGACAGCGTGCTACCCATGGTTCGCCGTCCGCGAGCTGGCGTCTACGGTGGCTGGAAATCGGGATTGAAATCCTGGCGGCGGCGGCGTGGGCGCCGTTGTCTGATGCGGTCGGCCTCCTCCTTTGCTAGCATTACTGCTTCGCAGAAGGAGGCGACCGCCTGCCACTCCTTCTCGCTCCGGACCATGGCCTGAACCAAGGCCCGGCGCGAGAGGTCTCCGCCACCGATCGCCCCCACGAGGGCACGGCGGTGCTCCGCACAAACAGGGCACACCTCGACTGTGTGCTCCACCGTGTCCTCCGGGTGTTCCGCACAGTTTGCGAGACCCGGGCGTCTCTTCCGCTTGAATCCGATGCAGGAACCTCCCGAACTTGCCATGTCCGGTGAGGACGCCATTTCACCGTGAGATCCCGCCGGAGCTCTGTCCACCATGCCTCGACCTGTCGCGGCAGTGGACTTTCATTCCGGCGTTGCATCTCCACGCGCATATCGTGCATTACAGAGTAAACTTGAACCTTAAGGAAGGACATTGGCTACTTTTTATCTGACTTATGCTATCGACTTCGAATTCGCGTCTTTAATAACCAACATTCACGCGAATGAAGCCGATAGTATGGCGGAGTTTTAAACATTATTGAATATGCGCGTAAAAATTGCGCGCATATTTGTTAAATTAAATCATTTTTCTTCAATAAACAATATATAAAAGACTTTTGAAATATCTTCATCAATAACGAATTTATAGAGCTTCAAAGCTGCTAATTAGAAAATGAAGTATAATATAGACTATGATAGTCAAAGTTCATCACACCCGTGTGGGCGCCTCTTAGAAAATAGCGTCTTGGCGAATGAGATAAATTGGTAGGAAAAATCGAGATACAATATTTTTTATACAAGTACATCCCACCAAAAACATTTCATGTAAAATGTTGCCAAGACGACCTCATAAGGTTTGCTCTGTGAAAAAGATATCAGATCTCATGTAGAGCCAAGCTTCTGAATCTACACTGCCTACCTCTACCGAACCTAACTTCACAAATTTTACATATCAGTAAAAATTTATGGCTTAGCTGTTTCGTTACTTACTTCAGAAACTAAAATATTCGCATAACTTCCACAACGGTTTTTGTAAGTTGCTAGGTAGTCTTTATTTTTTCTTCTTTATTTCGGCTTAGCTGTTTCGTTACTTACTTCAGAAACTAAAATATTCGCATCACTTCCACGACGGTTTTTGTAAGTTGCTAGGTAGTCTTTATTTTTTTCTTCTTTATTTCGGCTTTCTAGCACTTCAGGAAGTACCCTAAAATTTTGAAGTCTTATACAAACTTCCACCCCCCATTTTAGGAAATGGACGGCGAAAGTTATTAGTTTATGAATTTTTTTGTTGCTTGTATACTAAACTTAGATTACATACCAAATTTCAGCTTTCTAGCACTTCAGGAAGTAGCCAAACATTTTGATGATCATCAGTGTGTCAGTGACGAAATCGGTGTATTTTAGATATCAATCAAATCTAAAGTATTAGAGCTATTCAATTGAGACTTTGTATGTTTAATTAGTATATTATTGACATCATATTCTGAGAATATGAACTATCTAATACCAACTCTATGAGGGTTAAAAAAAAACGACGAAACACTTCGAGAAAAGGTAGGTTAGTGTCCTAGTGCCCTTGTGCTTCGCTTGGCTTGTCTTTGGCGGGGGCACTGCCGTGCCTCCAGATTTATTTGTGCATTAGGTTTAATTTTTATATATTGATTTAGGATAATCTAGTTTAACTCTGATGTAGTTCTAGCTCTTTAGTTAGTTATTAATTTTGCTTTCTGGTCTTGTAATTTTATTCCTCTTCTTTCTCTTCCGTAATTTTGTCCTATATTTTTTAGAATTATTTAATTCATTATACCCCAAGCGAACGTTCGCGCTGTCATTGTCTTACTGACGTGTCTCTAATTGACGGTATCTGAAAGGAAAAAAATATGTATTTTTTAACAAAAATATTTACATAGCATTGTAAATAGATTTGTTAAAAATGGTTATAATCTCGTTTGCTTTTCTACCAATTTTGAATTTGTTTTCGGTTTACTTTCTGTTTTTGTGTTTTTTTTTTTATTGTTAAACTGGTTTGATAGCATTTTTTTCCTGCATATTTACCTATTCCTTTATTTATTACTGGCGAACCCTTTGATCAACAGAGGCGTGATGTTTTGTCAAAGGTTTAATATGTTTTGCTTTGCGTTTTCATTCCTAATTATATTATCTTAATGCTTTGCGTATTTATAAAATGTTTTTATTAAACTCTTTATTTTCCAAAAAAAAAATAAAACACATTTAAAAATATAAAAAATAATGTCACACCGGTATCGGGAACAGTTTATTATTATAATTCTGAGCCCGTTGTGTCCCACTGCAGGACAAAGGCCTCCCTTCCATTATTCCACTCTTTTCTGTCCTTAGCGACTTCTTTTTCTTTCTTATTATTCCTTCTTCGCTTCTTCTTCTTTAATCTTATACATATATGGTAAATCAGGATATCCTATCGGCAATGTGCGCCACTTTTTTTTATTGATCTAAACTAGTGCTTGACTGCCATCCCACCTGATGGTAAGCAGTGATGCAATCTTTGATGGAAAACTAGGACACGAATCTAAAATTTGGTGGTTATTTGAGCTGTTCTGGTTAGTTTATAAGTGGGACGGTGATGTAAACTAATAATGCAGATTTAACAAGCAAGTGGGCCACTAACGTTCGCCAAGGCTGGCTTACCCTTTACCTAATTATTTACCACTAAACAATGTTAAGCTATTAATCGCGGACCTAGATTAATTTCCAATCCCATACCTATATTTATTGCTATCTCTCCATCATCGTTTATAATCAGATGAGATAGTGGTCAAGCGCGAGCCTATCTATGTAATATGTTACCGGCAGTCTGTATAATTCGGTATTCTATATCATACCTAAGCGATGTTCCGAATATCTAAAACGTGTAGGTAATGTATAAAATATTATTTATTTTATATTTTGTCTAGTTATTCTGTATCAAATATTCAGCCGGTAACATTTACTTATATTCTATATATATATCGATGGCCAGTAATGTGTGTAGAAGAGTGCAGGGAAGGAGGTAACGTTTTTTAGAGCTCCCCGTTACAGACAGGGGAGATTCGAAGGCTAGGGCGGAAGGGTAGCTCCCTGTTTAATCTTTGTGGTTATTTTTTATAACCACCTGATAATAGAAGTCTTACTTTAAACCCCGCACATAGAAATAAAACCTGAGTACTTGTAAGTAAATTAGATATTACCTAGAAGATTTTTTAATTTTAATTTAAGTTTGTAATATATAAGAACTCAAGTAGGTACTAGTTCTGTCCGCGTGGTTTAAAGTAAGGCTATTTTCGGCTGGATATAAAAAAACTACGAAAGCTAAGACGGATGCTCAACTTCCGTCTTAGTCTTTTAACCTAACCTATCTGTGTTGGGGGTAGTGGTGGTTAATATAACGTATAGCGTCACAATATAACACGCTATTTATTCATAGTGTATAGCGTTTGCTAAATTGACTCTGCCTTCGCGCTATAATATAACGTCTTGCTCAACAAAACGCTAAAAGCAGCGGGGCAAAACTGGATAGCAACATAGCACGATAGCGCCGTCCTCGGTAGCGAACTCGGACTGCTGCTGTCGGCTCGCGTCGTGCGTGATTTCTGCCTTGCATACAGTTTAAAATGATTTTTTTCTCAAAGCGATAGTAATACTTAGTAAAATTGTGTGTATTTTATTGTAGACAGAATGTAGGAAAGTTTATTGGTCATTTAAAATGGTTCTTGACATTATTTAGTGAGCAATGCGTTACAAAATAATATTTATTGCACCCGTTTAGCGCGTTGCCGAACAAAATGATAACCTCGCGTTCAGACTACTGTCGAGTTTTGTTATAACGTGTTATAATTATAGCGTATAAAATAACGCGCTATTAAAATATATTTAATAGTCTACAGCGCGTCTATAGTTTATGCGGAATTGAACACACAATAGTTAGGAGGGGGGGGGGGGGGCTAAAATCACATCAATCTCTTCCCTGATCTCATGAATCAATGTGTGATTGATTTTAAGTAATAGAACATGTTTCATTTGCCTGTAATTGTATACGTTAACCAACCTACTCACAAAACATTGATAAATATAAACCAAAATCTATTTATTTCACATATATTATTGCCGGTCGATGAGCAGGACAAGGTGTTCTAGCATAGGGCTGAAATCTATCGACTCTGATTCGCGATACTTCAGACTACGTCGGTAACCTTGGTTCTCCTGCGTATCCATCCATCACAGATAATGTCCTATCATAGAAATCGAAAGCAATTATCATTAAGTTCGCAGAGTTAATACACCCAAATAATTACTCAAATGTATTGTCTACTGAAACGTTGCCGGTTTCAACAATGTGACGGAAAAACCAAAATATTGCTATGGATAATATTATTGAATTGCTGGATTTCCAACTGCATCCATTTTGGTGCATTTATTTATATTTGAAAATAGTAAAATGTATAATGAAGGCTTGCGGATGATGAGCAATGGGTAGCTCGCCGTCCGGCCGTCCGGTACCGGTCCAGACCGATCTTAGTCGTTGATGGCGTGTAGTGTTTCATGCGCTTCTCAAAGAGATGATCTTAATATGAAATACTTTTTTTTTATTATTAATTTATACTGTGATATTGCAGAAAATACAATACACAAAAAAAAAACAATAAATATCTAATTTTGAAAAAGATTAAAGTACCTGTAGTAAAAAGTGTATTTGAACTCATAATTATTCCAAGTCAATCCAAAGGTATAACACTTCAAAGCAACCCGTTTTAAAAAACGTCAATTTCTTTGGTAAAGACATCTACACTAATATTATAAAGAGGGAAAATTTGTATTTTTGTGTGTATAATTGTAATGAATAAACTCAAAACTTTTGTGCGAATTTCAAAAAACCTTTCACCATTGGAAAGCTAAATTCACCCTAAGTAACATAGGCTATGTTTATTGCCCGTGCGAAGCCGGGACGGGCCGCTAGTATTATTATTTTCATAAATACTTTTTAATTATATCGAAGAGAAAGCCCATTACTGCAAAAATGCGAATTGTTTCTTGCGACGTTCTTACTGGCAAGGTCTTATACAATACTGGTATAATAGATAACCCCTTATTTTATTGCCGGTGCCAGTCATTATATTGTCATAAAGTTTCCCCTTAATTGCAATCAAACTAATTTGATTGGTCATTTAATATGATACCTATTACTGGAAACTTGCCTCAAATCTATATTTATTTATTTATATCTATCCTTACATATTCTATAATATAAAAATGAATCGCTAAATATGTTGCTAAGCGCAAATCTCGAGAACGGCTGAACTGATTTCGCTAATTTTAGTTTTTGGTCTGTTTGTTATTGTGAGGAGTAGGATCTTTGAAAAAAAAAGAAAATTAGGGTAGTGTGGGGTAGTGTAGGGTAGTGTAGGGTAATGTAGGGTAGTGTAGGGTAGTGCAGGGTAGTGTAGGGTAGTGTAGGGTAGTGTAGGGTAGTGTAGGGTAGTGTAGGGTAGAGTAGGGTAGTGTAGGGTAGTGTAGAGTAGAGTAGGGTAGAGTAAGGTAGAATAGGGAGAGTAGAGTATAGTAGGGTGGAGTAAGGTGGTGCGGGGCAAAAGCAGTGCACTGTCTTCTGACCTTTTATGAGTGCTCATTTAGGCCCATGTAAAATAAAATAAATTGAATTTGGAATTTAATTTTAACGGATTTTCATGCAATTATTGGCAATATACAGAGTGATTCATAATGAAAATGGTTTTAATGTATAATAGCCGAGAAATTCATTTTCTAACACGCTTGCGAAGCTGGGGTGGATCGCTAGTAGTTTATCTAATATCCAAAATGACTTGACCGATTTCTATGTTTTTTTTTTGTATATACTTGGTAGGTCTGATACAGACCGAGCGTGGGAGTTTCTTTTTGTGTTTTTTTGAGGTTGGAAACGTATTTATTTACTGTTTGGAGGAAAAAAATAATTGTTTATGCTATCTTTAAAGTTCATATTTCACTAACGAAATGGATTCGGAAAATGTAACATTACGTAGACCACAGAAATCGACCTCATTAGACAATATTTTCAACGATAATTCTACGTTATTGGATACTACAATGATGAGTTTGCCGAGCACATCCTTGAATGAAAGCGATACCACCTTCGATCTAAAAGATACAATAAAAAGATTAACCTTAGATCTAGAAAGCGCACACCAAGAAATTGATAATCTAAATAGTGAAAACTTTCGTCTGAAGATGGATATTGGATATTGGACAGTATCAAAAAATCATTGAAACTTATAAGAAAGTAAACTTATTGGAGAGAAAATGTATGACACCAAAGTCTTCACGCCAATTAAATTTAATGAGAACGAGCTGTTTCTCGACGCCTACAAAGATAAATTCCTCTCCTAAGGTGACTGATTATCCACCCGGGAATGTCCAACTGTTGCATAATGCTATTGATAGCTGCGACAATTCATTTGATTCAGCTTTATCTGGACGTATAATGGAGGTAAACGTGGAGCCTAAGTCGCCAATAGATGTCATCAGTAACTCTTTTACAGTCCCGGCCAAGTCAATCCCTGATCAGCAACACATTGATGAGCGTATCCGCACGCTGACGTCAGAGTCGAACATTGAATGTACTCCCACTGAAAACCAGAAATCGACCACTATGTTAGAAACTAATTCGAAAGAGGTAGCTGTTCAACGTGTCATGATCTTCGCCGACCAAGCTGGATATGGTGTTCGTAAAATCTTGCAATACTATCTGGGGCCAAAGTTCGTCGTGACGTCATTTATTAAGCCGGGTGCAACTACAGAACATGTCTTAAAATCATGTGCAAGTATGTGGAAAGACTTTAGAAAAACTGATTTTATTTTTATTACAAATTAATATATCATTCATTCATTCACTCTCACCAAGTTATCGGTTCACTTTGTGGGAGGCACTCTAGAACCTTTCGACCCTATCGAGCAATATGCACAGCTCATTGCCACAAGTATGGCAGAGGACCGCTTGTGGCGATTCTTGGGGGAGGCCTATGTCCAACAGTGGACGGCGTCCTTCAGTTGAAATGATGACGACGATCTACAAATCTAAATGGACCCAATAAATATTTAGACGCAATACATTTACTGTACCAGACGCCGCGCCGTACAAAATGTTTTTTTTTTTTTTATAAGCCTATTATGAGGGTTAAAAGACATCTATAAATAAAATATGAAAAGGTGTTTGATTGTATGAATTCCAAAAACGGAGTATTCCAAGTTATCGAGATTATTTGTTTTTCGGACGATACCACGCAATATGTAGAAACCTATTCTTTGAAACTCAGTCTAGTAGAAAAGTATTTTTCCATTTTAATCGCAATAGCCGATTTACTCAATAAGTAGCGGCCATCGATATAAATGTAACTAGCTTTTGCCCGCACGGCTTCGCTCCCGCTCTTCTCTACTCTACCATACTCTACCCTACTCTACCCTACTTTACCCTAGTATACCCTATTCTACCCTACTCTACCCTACACTACTCTACACTACTCTACTCTACTCTGCACTACTCTACTCTACACTACTCTACTCTACACTACTCTACTCTACGCTACTCTACCCTACTTTACCCTACTATACCCTACTCTACCCTACCAAACTTCACATAAACCATCTACTAAATAGTCCAAACAAAGCCTAAAAATTTGGTTTGGATAGGTGAGCCCGTTCTTGAGTTATAAAATAACAACGAAAAGTGGCATTGATTTTTATATATATAGACTAGCTTTTGCCCGCAAGGCTTCGCTCCCGCTGTTCCCTACTCTACCCTAATCTACCTACACTACTCTACCCTACTCAACCCTACTCTACCCTACTATACCCTACTCTACCCTACCAAACTTCACATAAACCATCTACTAAATAGTCCGAACAAAGCCTAAAAATTTGGTTTGGATAGGTGAGCCCGTTCTTGAGTTATAAAATAACAACGAAAAGTGGCATTGATTTTTATATATATAGATAAGTCCATGCTAACGGCATATACGGGGGGGAGTGTGGGTTGCGCCCACCCCACGGTGTTAGGCTACCGATTTGCAATTTATGATGGATGCGAAAATTCAGATATACATAATATAATTACACAAATAACTAGTCATGTAGAGCTGTGGTGGCCGAGTGGTAACGGCCCCGACTTACGAGTTGTGTAACCCAGCCAAGCGCATTACTTTGTGTAATTTATTTCAACATCACTTCTCTCAAATTGGTGGAGGAAAACATCGTGAGAAAACCGGCATGTCTAGAACCAAAAATTCGAAGACATGTGACATCCACCAATCCGCACTGGGACCGCGTGGTGGATTACGGCCCATTCCCTCTCCTAGAGAGGAGGCCTGAGTCCCAGCAGTGGGAACATTAAAAAGGCTGATGATGATGAACTAGTCATGTCAGTAACAGTTTGGCGGATGGCGACCCATGGGTAGGTCGCCGTTCGGCCGGCCGGTAAGGGTTGACGGTGCGTTTAGTGAAAAATAATGCGCTAAATTGTAAGCTGTATGTTACGGTTAAAATCTTTGGACAGTTTACAATCTCACGAGATAGATTATAATCCAATGGTACTTACAATTTCACGGTGACAAAAACTAAATACTCTCTTTTCAACTTCGTCATGTAAGGAAGTTCGGTGCAAATTTTTCCTTCCTAGCCCCAGTAGTTTTTTTTTGTGGAAAAATTATCCAATGACAGCTCTTGGGCGGAGCGGGAGATAGTGTCAGACTTTTACTGACTAAAAACCCATCCCGTGCCTTCGTGCGTTTACACTGGGGCTTCTTTTTTTCGCGGTGGGTAAATTATATAATGACATCCCGGGTTCTTGGGTGGAGCGGGAGATAGTGTCAGACTTTTACTGACTAAAACCCACTCCTGTTCCTTCGTTGCCCTTCAAATCGTGGGCTGAGCCACCTTTCAGACTAACCCTGGCCCCAGTAGGCTTCGACCCAGCTGGGCTGCCGTTGCTAACAACTTCTTTGGGGTGCGCGGGAACAGTGTGCGCCGTCGATTACTTGGGCTCGGTTCAGACAGTTACCGGACGTTCGGACAGTGAGCTACCCATTGCTCGCCGTCCGCAAGCCTGCGCCTACGGTGGTCCCTGTAGTTTCGTTTTTTCGTTTAGTAAGAAATATTTAAATATATATAAAATATGTCTAAAAAATAAAAAAGGAGATAATAATAAATTGATGATAAATACTGATATCTTATGTGTTTTGGCTAATGTCGCCAAAAACATTATTGGGTACTTTTTGGAAAGAATTATTAAATAAGAACATAATTATTGTGATAAAAAATATTTTTGTAAATAATTCAGTTTTGTCTCATGCTAGCTTAGCAAGCGCATTTTTTTAAACTCATTAAACCCCAAGCGCTACTCTTTAAACACATTTCACGCTTGGCTCATCCCAGCCCATCTGTGCAGCGACCACCTTTCAATTAGATTACAGAGCCGTCCGAGCCACCAAATTCATTACTTACTTACTTTAAATAAATCGATCCGCCATTTTGGTCGTGTCATTATTATCTTGTACAGCTAAAGAGTTATGCCAACTAATGGCTGTTTGTATTGTCTAGCAGAAAGGTAGCTGCTCTATGAAATAGGACTTGTAACTATGTCGGTACATTTTGGAGGAATTTAACGTTATAGGGTAACTTCCGAATGGTGACCTGGTCAAGGTTATGGCAATGTGATCATCATCATCATCATAACAGCCGAAAGACGTCCACAGTTAGACATAGGCCTCCCCCAAGCGTCGCCACAAGGACCGATCCTGTTCGTCACGCATGTATTGGATTCCCGCAACTCTAACCAAGTCATCGGTCCGCCTTGTTGGAGGCCTTCCAAAGCTGAGTCTTCCGATACGTGGTCGCTACTCCAGAACCTTTTGTCACCATCGACCGTCTGCTCTGCGTTCAATGTACCTTACACATTGCAATGTGACGTAAAAAGTACAAGATCGATCGATTTGATGATTTTTGGGAAGATTCTAAAAGTCGTCTACATTAGACCGGCGCACACGTGTATACACGTAGAAAGACGTCGATAAGTCTTTTTTTTTTGTTTTCGATGAGGAAAATCATGTTATGACAAAACCCGCTCTTGGGTGGAGCGAGAGATAGTGTCAGACTCTTACTGACTAAAAACCCATCCCGTTCCTTCTAGCCTCTTCATACCGGGGCTCGAGCTAACCTTCGCTTCGGATAACCCTGGCCCCAGTAGGCTTCGACCCATCTGGGCCCCTTCTGCTGCTGACAACTCCTTGAGGCGCGCGGAAACAATGCGCGCCATCGACGTCTTGGGCTCGGTCCGGACAGTTACCGGACGGTCAGACAGCGAGCTACCCAAGGCTCGCCGTCCGCGGAAATCGGGATCGGAATCTCGGTGGCGGCTGCGAGGCCTGCGGTCTGCCTCCTCCTTTCCTAGCATTACTGCTTCGCAGAAGGAGGCGACCGCCTGCCATTCCTCCTCGCTCCGGACCATGGCCTCGACCAAAGCCCTGTTGCGAGAGGTCTCCGCCGCCGATCGCTCTCACGAGGGCACTGCAATGCTCCGCCCAGGCAGGGCACACCTCGACTGTGTGCTCCACCGTGTCCTCCGGGCGTTCCACACAGTGGCGACACCCGGGCGTCTCTTCCGCTTTAATCTGATACAGGTACCTCCCGAACGTGCCATGTCCGGTGAGGACCTGCGTCATGCGGAAGGTAAGGACGCCGTGAGGTCTTTCCAGCCACGCCTCAAAGAGGGGACTTACCGCCATAATCGTGGCGTGCCCAGCACTGTGTTGCGATAGTCGCTGACGCCATTTCACCATGAGATCCCGCCGGAGCTCTGTCCGCCATGCCTTGACATGTCGTGGCAGTGGACTTTCACCCCGGCGTTGCATAACCACGCGCATATCGTGCATGTGTGCAAGAACTGTTGCCTCCAGATCCCACGGTGGTAGGCCAGCCAGAAGGCTCGCCGCTTCGCGGAAGATCGTGTGGTAATCCCGCACCATCCGTACTGCCATGACTCTCTGGCAGGCGATCAGTATGGTCACCGGTTGCTTTTGAAGCGACGGCGCCCACACCAGCGCCTCGTAAAGGGCCATGGAATGGCAATGTGATCATCATCATCAGCCGAAGGACGTACACAGTTAGACATAGGCGTCCCCCAAGCGTCGCCAAAACGACCGGTCCTGTGCATCACGCATCCATCGGATTCCCGCAACCCTGACCAAGTCATAGGCCCACCTTGTTGGAGGCCTTCTAACGCTGCCTCTTCCGATACTACGTCGCCACTTCAGAACCTTTCGTCCCCATCGACCATCTGTTCTGTGTAGAAAGTGCCCTGCAATGTGATGCGACGTGAAAAGTACAAGATCGAGCGATTTGATGATTTTTGAGAAGACTCTAAAGTTAGAACTACATTGAGACCGACGCAAACGTGTTACACGCCTGACTTGTACGTAGAAAGACGTCAAAAAGTCTAGTTTCCATATAAAATGTATGGAGACCGACACGTCCAGATCGGTGTGCGTGGCACGCGTATGCGCAGTATAGTCGATACCTTTATCAAGTTGGACATGTGTTTCAAATGTAATGTAACTTCCATAGTATAAGCATAATTAGCCTTATAATAATCCCACTGCTGGGACTCAGGCCTTTTCTCTAAGAAAATGAATGGGCTGTAATCCACCACCGTGAGTGTGACAGTGAGTCCAGTGCGGTTTGTCATCAAATTTTTCACAACATATCTTCAAATTTTTTGTTCTATGTTTGGTCGATGTTTTCCTTCACTGTTTTTAGAGCAATGGCGATGAATTCAACATCTGGTGGTTTTTTTTTTTTGATGGGGAAAATCATCTTATGACAAAACCCGCTCTTGGGTGGAGCGAGAGATAGTGTCAGACTTTTACTGACTAAAACCCCATCCCGTTCCTTCTAGCCTTCATACTGGGGCACGAGCTCGCTTACGGACAACCCTGGCCCCAGTAGGCTTCGACCAAGCTGGGCCCCTCCTGCTGCTGACAGCTCCTTGAGGCGTGCGGAACAGTGCGCGCCGTTGGGCTCGGTCTATTACCGGACCATCGGACAGCGAGCTACCCATGGCTCGCCGTCCACGAGCCCGCGTCTACGGTGGCCGGAAATCGGGATCGGAATCCCGGCGGCGGCGGCGAGGGCGCCGTTAGCCTGATGCGGTCGGCCTCCTCCTTTGCTTTTGATTACTGCTTCGCAGAAGGAAAGGCTGATGATGGTGATGAAGACTACGATAACTTTTTTGACCAAACGCGCAGTCCAAGCAGGACATAAAGATACAAAGGTGGACTTAATGCTTTAGGCTTTTCCTGACGGTTGACAGGTTCAACCTACAATCCTTTACTAGCATTACTGCTTCGTAGAAGGAGGCGACCGCCTGCCATTCCTCCTCGCTCCGGACCATGGCCTCGACCAGGGCCCGGCGCGCGAGGTCTCCGCCGAACATCTAGTGGTGACCCATTAGAATAGAATCGAATAACTTTATTTTACTCTAAACCCGTTAAAAAAAAATAACTTACCTCTATGGGTACATTACCTGTTTTATGAAGTCAAAGTGCACGTCAATTAGATCACGCTATGACAAACTAGTTTTTTTTTTTGTATGGAGGCGTATTTTTCCCACTAGGTACAATTTAAATATGATGAAAACGTTTTGGAAACACATTCATTGTGCGTGCAGCTAAGGAATGGAATTCCTTGCCGGAGTCTGTGTTTCCTGATAGCTACAACCCAGGAATCTTTAAGTCGAGAGTGAATAGGTTTCTTCTAGGTAAGCGCGTTCCATCGTCGACCGCATCGTCGCTTTCCATCAGGTGAGATAGCGGTCAAGCGCAAACCTATCAATAATAAAAAAAAAAAATCTAATGAAGAGCTTCTGCTTGCCGAGTTTCTCCCGTGATGGTTTTTGCAAAACTGAGGGGTGGCAAATTGCAAGCCCACTGATATATTTAATTAATTACTTTTTTAGGGTTCCATACCCAAAGGGTTCAAACGGGACCCTATTACTAAGACTTCGCTTTCTGTCCATCTGTCCGTCTCCTTTAACACCCCCCTTTAACACGTCGGACAAGAAGCTGCTATGCGTAAGTTGGAAAGACAACCAACTTGCTACAACAACTTGCTTGGTTGGTTGCGTTAGTTGTTGGATGTTGTTGTTGGTAGGTTGGTAAGTTGGTAGTTGTCTGTTTGTCACCAGACTATATTTCAAAAACAGCGACAGCTAGACAGTTGAAATTTTCACAAATTATATTCCTGTTGCCGCTATACCTACCAACAAATACTAAAAAAAAAATAAGTTGGGCTACCACACAACAAATGCAATTTTTTTAATGAGTTTTCCTAAGGACGGTACGGAACTCTTCGTGCGCGAGCCCAACCCACACTGGGCCAGTTTTTTATCTCCGCTACCGTTTGTCAGATGGCCTGCATCATTCGTGCAATTGTTCCCAGCTTGTTTAACTTCACTGGTTTCTGCATAATTAGTGCAATTGTCCCATGTATGATTCCTGTGTTTTGTGGTTCCCAGCTTGTTTACTTTCACTTGTTTGACTGACCGATATTTTGACAATTCAGGCTGTATAGGCGTATTAGGTCTATTTGAAATTAACGTTTCTGATTCCTATATATATGTGAATTACACAGTAGGACGCCAAAACTGACCCACTAATAGTACAATGATAATGATTTAAGTGGAATTGTGAAGGTTTAGGCACTTAACGCCTGAATTTTTTTTATAGCAATACGTGGTTATGCGGATTGCAGCGGAAAAAAACGTAGGCACATAGTATTTTTGATAACCTTTTTTTCATTCAGCCTATAGTTTCCCATTGCCGCAAAGACTTTTCTCAAGCCACCTCGAACCATCTCTTGCAGTAGGCTCAAGATCATCTCACCAGCTCTTCCCTGGTAGACCTTGGCGTTGACATTAGGGTTGCCAACTTTTTTTACGTAAATTAAAGTATTTTTCTTAACTGAGAAGAATATTAAACAATATTTTAGAAAAATTAACAGTATTTTTTAGAAGTTCATATGCCTCATTCGATTCGTTGTGTTCGAAACTCTCGTGATTGAATAAAAAAAACATGTGTGAGCGTCAAAGTGTAACATTTACGAGTACAGTGTTAAGCATTTTGATACTGCTGAAAACAGTATTTTGTATATTTTATTTTTGTTCAACAGTTAATAGTATTAGTTATGTAGTAAAAAACAGTATAGGTCAGAGATGAGAATGTTGAGATGGATGTGTGGTGTGACGAGAATGGATAAAGTGAGAAATGAGTAAATTAGGGGAAGTTTGAAAGTGGCGTTAGTGACTGAAAAGTTGAAAGGTACTATGATGTCTTGGTATGTTCATGTGAAGAGGAGGGATGAAGCGCATATTAATAAAAGAGTTCTGAGTATACATGTAGATGGATGGAGAGGGAGAAGAAGGCCGAAGAAAAGAGGGATGGATTGTGTGAAGAGTGATATGAAGGTCGTCCTTCCTCAGGTACCCACTTTGTGAAGACATGCTCAGCAGTCAGTGAGAACGCGGCTGACATGACTTAGACCCATTTTAACCTGCCAGTCTTTTTTCCTATGTCTATGATCGGCGTTTTTAAGTGTAGCCGGTTTTCCTTATCTTATTTTAGTTTGATCACTTAATCTTACTGTATACCGTTATGATGCAATTCTGCCTTTTTGGTATAAAATTATCACCAAATGTTTGCAAATATAGCCAAGTGGGGTATCAAATGTGTAAGATAATAACAGTATATTACAAAAAGTTTGAAAGTTATGGGGGTTAAAGGGGGGCATGATTGAAAGGTGTTTTTTTAATCTCTAATATGCGTTTTATTGAGTTCTTACTCGTCTGCTTTATCTCAAAGTCACATACGGGCAATGATGTTGAATTATTTAACTTTTACTTATTTTTTAGGGTTCTGTACCCCAAAAGGGAAAAAAAAGGAACCCTTATAGAATCACTTTGTTGTCCGTCCGTCCGTCCGTCTGTATGTCGGTCTGTTAAGACCATTTATCCTGAGAACGCGTGCAGGTATCGAGTTGAAAATAACCTTATGCTCAAGTCTGTGATCTCTTCAAGTTGTGAAAAAAACAAACTTGTATGTTAACGAAAAAAAAAGATACGGCCGTTTAGGTTACAAAAAATGTTTCGATACTCTCAAATATCGAAATTCATAGGGTACTTCCCGTTGACACAGAATCCTGAACTTTGGCACGAAGCTAGGTGTTATAACACAGGTACATAAATACATCTGAAAACAGCAAATATTCATTAATATAAAAATATTTTTGTAATTTGGAAAAATCTTCTAGACTATTCGAGAATTGTAGTTTGCACGGAACCCTCAGTGCGCGAGTGAGACTCGCACTTACCCAGTTTTTTTTATATTTCAGCCATCCACTTCAGGACGCAACTCTACTAGGAAGGCGAGGTCCCCGGTCCCTCGCTCACCTCGTGTTTTGCCTCCTCTCTACGGAGACGGCGCTGGCGGTTCAGGTAAGCTAAAGTGGACAGCCTGCAGACTTTAAGTTTAGTTTTTGTATTATTATACAGCACGCGCTTGACCATTATCTCACCTGATGAAAAGCGACGATGATAAAGCATGTTTGCTTAAAAGTAACCTATTCACTCTTAATTTAAAGACCCTCAGTTTGTAGTCAATCAGGAAACACAGACACCGGCTGGGAATTACGCACAATGAACGTGTTCCCAAAACATTTTGTGTGTATGGGTTTTTTTTTTTCGACGGGGAAAATCATCATTGACGAAACCCGCTCTTGGGTGGAGCGGGAGACAGTGTCAGACTCTTACTGACTAAAAACCCCGCGCCGTTCCTTCTAGCCTTCATACCGGGGCACGAGCTCCCTTTCGGACAACCCTGTCCCCAGTAGGCTTCGACCCAGTTGGGCCCCTCCTGCTGCTGACAACTCCGACTGTGTGTATGGGTGGGTCCGACATATGCAGGTGGAGCATTGTTGACCACTAGCCGTCGATGGCCACCGGTACATGGTGGGCATCCCACTCATACGTACAAAACGTTTTGAGAATACGTTCATTAAGCGTACAGCCTGCAGCTGAGGAGTGGGTTTCCCTGCCGAAGTCTGTGTTTCCTGATAGCTACAACCTAGGGGGTCTTTAAGTTAAGAGGGGATAGATCACTTTAAAGCAAGCGTGCTCTATCATCGGAAACATCATCACTGCCAATCAAGTGAGATAGTGGTCAAACGCGAGCCTATGCATAAGAATAATAAACAACCTATGATTTGCGGAAACAGGCCACCACTTATCCGTCTATCAGACTCCTAGAGAAGACAGGAGGTCTGAATCCAGGTCTCAGTTCCACAGTGGATGCTGCCTGAATCAGTCCATCTACATGGACTGGTCTTCAGTGAAGACTGAGAAGAAACCAGGTTAGTTTACCTAGACTTAAATTTTTGTGATACTTGTTTTATTGTTTTCTCATAGTCCTCCCGCTGGCAGATTAATTATTCAATCTTTTCGAGTAAGTTATTCCGGTTAATTTGTGATTTCCACCCCGGCGTCCGAATTCTTTATCTTTTTATCACTCTTTGTTCTTTTCGGTGGATCACCATAGAATAGAGCCTGAACCAACACACCTTTAAAATGTTTAAACATAATTAAGAAAAACATTTTCATTTTTATTACATCTATGACGTCACATCTAGGAAAAGCCCGAAATAGTTTATCGGGCAGTTGCCCACCAGACATAACACCCGTCTCGTCGGAGGTCGCTCCCTTTTTAACGGAGGTTTGCGGGACTTTACTCTCTGTTCCGCTTACCTCCAAACGGTCTTGGCTAAAATTTTGGGAGGAGAACGCAGTAAGTTCCCAAAATTAAAAATTCCAAAAATAAAGATTATATAGGTAATCTATTCAAACAATAACGGCCCTACTAGGGCCATGGGGAAAAGTATGAAAGAGATTTTAATGGTCATAGAAAGCAGAAGACAACTGAAGGAAAATAAGTGTGGTTTGTTTCTAGTCAGTTAGATGCTGACTGACTCCTGACTGGAGTTAAATATAACGCTGACAGCACAAACTGTCCTTTTATGAAGTATACAAAAAATAAGAAAATATTCATACGCATGGAAATAACCTTTAAAAAACACTATGATTTTTTTAAAACTAATGTAATATTGTGAAATGAATTTAATGATTTCAGTTACATATTTATCGAGATGATTTCATTACACATTTTCAATTGTTAATATAATTTCTGTAGAAAACATCTCGATCGCTTTATAAAAATTAATCTGGAGTATATTAATTTCCAATATTCAGAATTTCAAAATATGATAGAGAATATTTTTAACTGAATAATTTTATAAAAGTTTGTAGGAAAACATTTCGAAAAATAACACAATTAGTAAAAATTCTCTGTAAATGTTGGAAAATTAATCCGATATTGGGCCCTACTATGATGCCAGTTTTTGATCCTTGTTGTTTCACGGTGTCTGTTCTCTCCCATTCTCTCTTTTTCTCACGACATTTAGCGCGTAATCGCGGTACGCGCGGAAACCGGTGTTTTAGTGCCCCCCACACGGGCTATAAAAAAGCCGCTTGTAGCTTCTTTTTGAGGCACCGTTTTTTTTGTGCTTTGTGGCCGCTCCTAGCTTTGCGTGGACTCTTAGTGGTAAAGTTTTCAAAAAATATAAGGCCTGTTTTGACATTTTTTTATTACAAACAACGTAACCCTGATTATTCATCATCATCATCAGCCTTTTTAATGTTCCCACTGCTGGGACTCCGGTCTCCTCTCTAGGAGAGGGAACGGGCCGTAATCCACCACGCGGGCCCAGTGCGGGTTGGTGAATGTCACAATCATGTCTTCAAATTTTTGGTACACCAATTTATTGTTTCTTTCAGTTTCGTTCCAAGTTACATTATAGAGTTTTTTTCAAATGTCAAAACGGGCCTTATATTTTGTAAAGAGTTTAGTTGAAATATTTATCATTACGGATCTTGTTGGCATTGGCACTATAGTACGGCCCATGACCTGATAATCTGAGTTGCAGAGTTATATTACAAATGAATAATGTTTGTTTTTATATAAATATTGCAGGAAATTTCCCGAGGCGTAATAAGACCAAATCAATGACTTCATTCAGAGGTATGGTTTATTAGTTATGCTTAAAAGTAATTTTAAGCAAAAAGTTTAATTTTATTTTATAGGCTCTCGTTTAGGTTACTATACCGCGCGATGGTAAGTAGTGATGAGGTGACAATGAAGAGTGCAGGTCTAAGAAGAAGAAACAGCCTGGCCGCTAAAGATAGCTGACGCGCGCGACACAAGTTGGTAATTTACTGATCAACAAAAGTCTAAACTCAAGATTTGTCAAAGGGCAATGGAGCGCAGCATTACAGGTGTTCTAAGTGAATAGACGGCGTTAGAAATACCTTTCTGAGCTACACATGTTGTGTAGCTCAGAAAGGTATTTCGGGTAAACAATCAGGCAGAAGTGGGAGTTGTAGGACGTACCGGAAAACGTAGCATTGGAAGGCCTTCCACAAGTTGCACCAAATACGAGACGCACATGACCGGTCATTAAGACGACACTTGGGGGAGGCCTATGTCCAACACCGGACGTCTTTCGGCTGAAATTATGATGATGATAACCTAGTTAATTATTTAAAAAAAAAACAGATGCAGAAAGACAGGATGTGGCTGAGTACTTGGACAACAACAGGGATTTTCTGGATGCTTACGTGTCCGATCGAATCTCTGCCGAGACACTGGAGAAATGGCTGATAAGAAAAACCAGAATGCATTACGTGAGTAGAAAAACGCATGCGATTTAAGGGGTGACCACATGGTTTGCAAAGACAATTGTTATTATAATTTTTAACAAACTTTTATTTAGTTTCACCTGTCCCGATGTTTGTCTGTCATCATCTGTCATGGAACTGGAAGGTGGCTAATTGGCTATAGGAACTTCGTAGTTAAACGACACAACCCCATCCCGTCTTGACGAGTATTCATTATATAGGTATTCCGAGCTATAAAAACTTGCTGGGAAAAAAAGATTTTCATTAAAAAAAATTAAAGTAAATATAGTCGAAAAATTTCAGGTTTAGCGCTCAGGTTTTATGTGCTAAGTCCTGAGAACAAAACCTGACGTGTGTTTTTTTAAATCTTTGTTATATAGGTATACGTTTTTTTTGTATACTAATGCGACGATGTCAATCCCATCGTACCTACGGACAAAAAATAATCTACTTTCTTAAATTTGTAGAAGAATATACAACTTTTGTTTCGGTACATTTAAGTTTCGCTAAAAGGCTATCAAAAACATCTACATCCATTGGCGTGTTAAAATGTCAGCCGTGCAAGCGAGGAAGAGGGATGAAGCTATACACCTTATACAGGGTTATTTGTAAAACACTAGCAACCTCTCAGGACTATGGTATAACCCGGTTCATTAAAGAAAGGAATCTAAAATGGCGGTGCTTATCATGTTTTCTCGCTTGCACACTAGTGCCGTCTATACTCACTCTCGCGTAGCGAAGGCATAAAAAATTTCAGTCTTATTTTGCTTTCACGCATTCTTGAAGTTGAAAAACTATCAAAGAATTTTGTCAGTTTGTAGTAGGTTGATGTACTGGCATCTGGACCTACTGATCCTGTAATAATAGATGGCGCCACGTGTCATTCAAATCTGCAACTAGTTTGAAATAAATACGGCCCGGTCATATTTTTATTATTTTTAATTTGAAAAAATATTAGACATGAAATTTTATATGCTGACTGTACAATCTGTCAACGCAAGTACAAGCCGCCATTTAAGATTCCTTTCTTTAATGCATCGACTTATACTAACATCATAAACAACGACTTTTAAAAGAATATCATATTCATCAGATAATATTTAAATTTAACGTTCTAAATGTCTCAAAGTCTATGCTGGCGTATCAATTTTCTGGTGTGATCAGTACACGAAAATGGTGTGAATACTTGCTAGGTAGGTGTGATGACAATGTTTCGAAAGCCTGCTTATAATTATTACGAGAACAGTGTGCAGGAGGCGTAGGTAGATACGGCAAAATACATATAGAACTATATTAGATAGAACAACGAAATGTTGAAGGTTTGTTTTTGGTAAATGTATTATGTTTTGTAAAAAGTCATAGAACAAAAGTTGTTGTTTATGATGTTAGTAATACAGTCCTGCAAGGTTGCTAGTGTTTTACAAATAACCCTGTATAGCTGCATCCCTTTAACAGTTTACTTTAGGTCATCAAATGGATCGCTCGTGGTAGCACAGATGACCTGATTTAACAACATTGTAATCTTCTTGCAGGTGCCTCCTACAAACCCCAGACAGCAGATGAGTGGCAGGCAGAGGGAACAGACCAGCCAAATAGATGCTTTTGCGGTAAACAGTTATTTATTAAGTTGTTTTAATTTTTTCTGGTGATTCTTTAGAAGGAATCCTTACTATAGTGGTTTATTGGATGAGATCGGTTCCCAACATAGCACAGTGTCTCAAGACGAAAGTCTATAGTGTCTGTTCTGTACCGAATAAAAGTATTTCTATTCTATTCTATGGCCAATGCATGTTGCCTGTGATAACATATGGCTCTGAAATGTGGTCGCTCACAATAAGCCTCATCAGAAGACTTAAAGTCACCTAAAGAGCCACGGAAAGGGCTATGCTCGGACTTTCCTTTCGTGATCACATCAGGAATGAAGATATCCGCAGAAGAACCAAGGTTATCGACATAGCCCGAAGAATTGCAAAATTTAAATGGCAGGGCAAATTGCTTGTAGAACAGTTAGTTGATAGGGCCGAAAGGTTTTGGAGTGGCGACCAAGTACCGGATGACGCAGCGTTGCAAAACCTCCGATACGGTAGAACGATGATCTGGTGACGTTCGCGGGAATCTGGTGGATACGAGACGCACAGGGCCGGCTGTGTTGACGACACTTGGAGGAGGCCTATGGCCAGCATAGGACGTCTTTCGGCTTAAATGATGATGATGTATTCAAATTGTTTACCCATATTTCAAACCAAAAAATAATTATTTCTAGATATAAACTTAAATTAATTAAAACTAACTTAAAAAATTAAAATAAAACTCTAGAGAACTAAAATAAAAAAATAAATAAAAATGGCAATTTAATGTAAGGCGTCGAAAAATTCCTCCGCATCGCTGTCGACTGGATGATGATGATGATGTTGGTTTTGATTATAATAATTACAGACATATTATGGAGTATGGATCAGAATGTCGGGCTGTGAAAAAGACGGATGAAAAAAGATTGTAGCAGAGATGAGAATGTTAAGATGTCCAATTTGGAACCGTGCACTAGCTTCTGACGTTTTATAAGTGTCCTTGTAGGCCTATATGAAATAAAATATTTTGACTTGACTTTGACTTTGATGGATGTGTGGTATGACGAGAATGGATAAAGTGAGAAATGAGTATATTAGGGGAAGTTTGAAAGTGGCGCCAGTGACTAAAAAGTTGAAAGGGAATCGTTTATCTTGGTATGGTCATGTGAAAAGGAGGGACGAAAAGCATATTGCTAAAAGTTATGAGTTTACATGTGGATGGATGGAGAGGGAGAGGGAGGCCAAAGAAAAGATGGATGGATTATGTGAGAAGTGGCATGAAAGATAAAGGAGTTAGTGATAGCGTAATGAGTGACAGGACAGAATGGAAGAAAAAAAAACGTGTTACGCTGACCCCAAATAAAACGGGACAAGGGCAGGAAGATGATGATGAGTTACAGACATAGTATGTCTTTGTAAAAGACTGTTTTTTTTGTTTTGTTTTCAACTTTTTTTGACATGTTGATGTATTCCAGAATCTTCTCCGAGCTATCCAGGAAGATCCTGACGAGCACTCCATCGTCTTGGAGCTGGCCAGCTACATCAGCAGTTCGATGGGAGTGGATGCTCACCGAGTCTACAAACTCTACCCTGATCATCTCAACTACGTCCAGTTTTTCGTAATTGAGATTAAGGTTTGAAGTTTTGCTTCTATTTTTCAAACTGATGGTACTTGACTGAGGCTTTTATTTTTGATTTTAAAATTTTTGTTTTCCTGCTTTTGATTTATTAAATATATCCATATCACGGCTTCTGTTATAGAATGCTTGTAATTAAAGATATTTTATTCACTCAAAAAGAATAAATTATTTTCTTTCATGAGGAAAACAAAAAATGTAGGTATGTGTACAAAAATAATTTAATTAATATTATGTAAAGTTAGTGGTTTCTTTTTACGATTTAAAGCCCTAAAGTAATATAAATTGCTCACGACTTAGTTTAAATAAAACATTATAATATTAGGCTAATTATGCTATGCTATTTGGCTATTATGCTACGAAAATAATGATAACAGTCAGGTGAGATTTAGTACTTCACAAAACTAATATGTTTAAATGTAAAATAGAAATATAATAATAAATAAAATGAAATATGGAAATTTTTAAAACTTTTGACTCAATCTGGTTTAAAATTTTGTGCTAGTGGGAAGTGCCTATGGCTTTACAGGGAAATTCCCTCCACCAGTCAGAGGCGCAGTAGCGTGAACTTATTTAGACGTGGGCGAAGGCACATCAACTAAGCCACTTTAATTCTTTATTGTACGCTATAAAAAACTTATAAAATAAGTGGATAACAAAGTTCATGTACATATGCGAGCTTAACTCAAAGATGAGTTTTTTCCAGCAAACGTTTTTTCGTTAATTAAAAAATAAACCAGACAGCGACTGGCGAAACCCAGTGTTTGACCACATAGTCTCTTACCATCAGTTGAAAAACATGTTTGGATGCTATACTCCTATTTTTGAAGCAACATACGGCGAGTATCCACTCATGCGTTGTTGACCGTACTGGTACGGTCCGGATCCGGACTAAGCATTTTGCCTCGTCGTTTATATCGCGTACGTCGAAGGACTGGAACAATTTGCAAATATAATTTGAGTGTCTTCAAGGCAAGAGAGACACGCCATCAGAGATTGCATCACTGCTTATCATCATGATCTCAGTCAAGCACTAGTTAGGCCAAACGCGAACATATCAATTATAAAAATTCCCGTGATCTTAAAGATCCCCTTACGCGGGGCCTTGGCTCTTTGGATGCGATGCCATGGGCAAGGGGTGGCTTTACCCACGCCTACCACCAGTTCGCGCCACTTAACCCAAAGGTCTTCTATGTCAAGCAAAGATTTTATATATTCTAGTAGGATATATAAAATCTTTGATTTCAAAACGTAAACATGACGTTGACGTCTAACGTTTAAAATTGACAATGATAATGATAAGATTTTGATAGGAGCATGGACCTGACGACTCAATGCTGACATCTGGTGAACGTCGATTTTGAAAACCCTCATCGAAGATCAATATTTCCTAACTGCTACCTCTTCTATCTTCCAGTCGGCACAGGTGGTAAAGAGTTTGATTCGTGCTTCCCCTGATCAAATCTACCAAGTAATGGAAGTGGCCAAGAAAGGCACCTGCCGACGCCTGATCAGAGCTGATAACGAAGCTAGGTTCCCAGAACCACCCGCGGCTTTAGCAAGACAAGTGGTAAGGTCCTCAAAAAAAAATTCTAACCGAAAAATCATGTCAACCACGACGGATGCGAGCTAACTCAACTATAGAAGGCGTCAAATAACCGTGAAATAAAGTACATTGACCTTTTTTAATATCTCTGCGTAGGTACCCGAAAAACAAACTATGGACTGCTTTTCATTACTAGAAAGTGTACGAGGTTGCAAACTAGCGTTCCAACCAAAGTGACCTTGGTTTCTATGTTTGGATTGTGTTGAGGCTACATGGCTGTAATTAGCGTTGCCAGGCGTCCGGATAAAGCGGGACACAGTCAGGCTTTCAGGTGGTGTGTCCGGTCAAATTTGGTGGGATCCGCGAACTGTGCGTTTTTTTTAAATCTGACCATTTTTTAGATTTATCATTGTGTTCTACCTTACCTTGTACTAATTTATTGTTGCTTCACTAGAATTAAAAAAAAAAATATGGTCAATAAAATAGGCGTTTCCAACTTCAAAAGAAATTGTCGGTCATTTTGTCCAAAAGTCCGGCTTTTCTGTTTGGAGCCCTGGCAACCCTAGCTATAATCCAAGCGCCAACACGTTCGGTGGTCGGGAAAACGCGCCCCCCAATCAAGGGCGTTGAAAGTCATGGATTACAACACGGATTGCAACTAGCAAGGTCACCTTGGTTGGGACGTTGGATTACGACTGTGTGGTTACCCCTTAAAGGATCACGATACTTGTCGATGCAAGGCTGCTTAGTCTTTATTTACGTGAATGTCAACAAATGAAGGAGGGTCAATAACCTTGTTTCCACGGTTATCTGGCGCCTACCTTAATCTGCCTAGTGTTTTTCCGGATACGTTACAATGATGTATGCACCAGGATAATATGTGGAGCTACTGCCTATCAGCCTGTCTGTCGTTGCAACTATACTCGGTTTACTATCCATAACGATAGTTCACGATCCAAATTAGTAGCATGCATGACCAACGAACCATAACAGAGTTTCGGTTTGACCTGCAATAATTTATTTTAATCGTTTTGAAGTAGATATGTACATCATCATCATTTCAGCCGAAAGACGTCTACTGCTGGACATAGGCCTCCCCTAATCGTCGCCACAACGACCTATCCTGTGCGTCTCGCATTCACCGCATTCCTACAACTCTCACCAGGTCGTCGGTCCACCTTGTGGGAGGCCTTCCAATGCTGCGTCTCCCGATGCGCAGTCACCCCTCTAGAACCTTTTAGCCCCATCAACCATCTGTTCGTCGGGTAATGTATCCTGCCCACTGCCACTCTAGTTTGGCGATTCTTCGGGCTATGTCGGCGACCTTGGTTCTCCTGCTATCTTCATTTCTGATGCGATCACGCAAGGAAATTCCGAGAATAGCCCTTTCTATTGCCCTATGGGTGACTGTAAGCCTTCTGATGAGGCCCATTGTAAGCGAGCATGTTTCAGTGCCATATGTCATCACTGGCAACACGCATTGGTCATATACTTTCGTCTTGAGACACTGTGGTATGTTAGACGAGAAGATACCGCGCAGCTTCCCGAACGATGCCCGGTCGAGTCATATTTATACATGTTTATGGTAAAAACGAAATAAGGGGGCACGGCAGTGCCTCTACCAAGGCGAGCAAAAAGTGGCACGGATGTAGGTACCATCCATTTCTCGAAACAGTTCAAGCCATTTTCGATCCCCTATAACTTCGTTGTGTATAAAACTAGAAGCCTGAATTTTCAGTAACTTAGTAGGCATTGTATAAACACGGTAGAATTAAAATTTAATTCAATTTGAACCAGTAGTTTAAGAATTATAACTGGTCAAAGTTTCTTAATTCTGTCACTCACTGACTGACCGATCATCAATAAATCTAGGTCAACCAAGGTCCCATATGAACGGACTTAATAAATTAACAGACTGGGTATTACATGGATCTCACAACTCTATAAGATAGAATAACTAAGTTTGGTTCGAGCCTTGGGTTATTTACAAGTTATATTTTTGGTGGCATCATTCTTTCAGAACCAAGCCGACCACGTGCTGTACCAACCAATATTAATCAAGAACGGAAAAACAGCGTATGTAATCGAGATGTGGCGCGCGAAGGACATGTTCAAGGATGTCGACATGGAAATCAGCTCCAACTTCGAGGTCCTCTCCAGTTTGGCACTGTACTACTGCAACCTTTACCTGGACAAGAGCAGGGAGAGGAACATGTCTGATTTCCTTCTGGATGTTGTGAAGTATGTATTATTATTTTTATTGCCATTGGTTGAACGCGATCCCATCTGATAGTACCAATCTAAGCAGTCATTTAACTCGTCATTCATTGTGAAAATAATTTAATTCAACTAATTGATAGTGTAATACTGCCGGTTTCTGAACGAATCCGCGAAAATAAAAAAGAGGGTAATTAGCAAACTCGCGCTGACTGATCATTATAATTTGTTTTCGTTACTTTACCGGTTATTACAATTTTAAATTATGTTGGGCTGTGTCGAAATTTTCGCGAAATGCACTATTTTTTCAGTGACTTACCTATATCCAAGTGTTGTTTTTGTGAGAGTTGAAGAGAAGAAGACTATTCTACCTTAGGACAGCGTAATATTTGTCATAGAGAAGAGTGTGAATCAAGGTCAAACAACTGAAAATAATATCCGATCAAATCATTAAATTCCTTTGTAATATATAACAACAATAATCTTGTTTGTTACGGGAACTGACACTACGTAACTTATTCAATTTTTTTTTGTATTTACACGTTTGTGGACAGTACTATCTCACAGGTTGCAGCTACTGAGACACTACTTTTTTTCATACATCGCCCACTTTCTTTGACGAATTTTTGTAAATAATGCAGTGACAGAACAAAAATCATAATTATACCTGTGGTGACAGTACAACATGCCGTTCTTTATGATAGTACTAGCTTTTGCCCGTGGCTTCACCTGCGTAAACATTATCCCAATGGAACATAATCCCAGGATAAACAGTATCCTATGTGTTATTCTGGGATATGGTCTACTTGTGTACTAAGTTTCGTCGAGATCCGTTCAGTAGTTTTTGCGTGAAAGAGTAACAAACATCAATACATCCATCCATACATAGGAACTTTCGCATTTATAAAATTAGTAGGATGAAAAAGCGGTCGTCGTGTGGTGTACTGATTTTATGCAAGTAAAAGCTGATACTACGTCGACAGGCGTAATTACTTTTAGCTATCTAGACGGCTGTGCTCGTTATTGTCCATAACGCGGACAAGGTATAGTTTATATTCTTTTCAGAGCAATATTCGAAGAGATGGTGTCCCTCGACCAGTTAATCAAGAGGATCCTGGAATTCGCCCAGCGCTTGGTCAACGCTGACCGGGCTTCACTGTTCCTGGTGGACTATAGAAACTTTGAGCTGGTCTCCACGGTTTTCGACCTGAAATTCGAGCCAGGACATGACAGTGATATGGAGAAGAAGGAGATCAGGATGCCTATCAATAAAGGCATAGCTGGCCACGTGGCCTTGTCTGGAGAAACTATGAATATACCTGATGCATACTCTGATTACCGCTTCAATAGGTAAGATTGGTTATTTTATTCAGCATCTGCCAAAACTCGTGGAAATTATACCATAGTCTTTTTCATGATCATCATCATTTCAGCCGTTAGACGTCCATTGTTGGACGTAGGCCTACCCAAGTGTCGCCATAATGAACGGTCCTGTGTTTCTCGCGTACATCGGACTCCCGCACCCTTTACTAGGTCATCGGTCTACCTATGGAGGCCCCCCAATGTTGCGTCTTCCGGTACGCACCTCAGAAACTTTCAGTCCCAACGGCCATCTGTTCTGCGAGCAATGTTCCCTGCCCATTGCCACTTAAGTTTGGTGATCCTTCGTGCTATGTCGGCAACCTTGGTTCTTCTGTGGATATCTTCGTAGAGTTTTTACTTGTTTAAATTAGGTACGTCTGGAATTATATCAACTAGCTGCTATCAGCGGCTTTGCTTGCGAGATAGTAGTAAATCATCCTAAGGGAACATACTCATAATCCCATGATAAAAAGTAATCCCATTCCAGGACCTGGTCAATCTGTATACTAAGTTTCATCAAAATTCATTTAGCCATTCGAGCGTGAAGAAGTAACAAACATACACGAAATAACTAACTAACTTTCGCCTTTATAATATTGGCGTAATTGTAATAAGATACGAGTATGTCGGGTTCAATTTTTCTCATTATTGTATGTAATAATAAATGATGTAGAGGTTACTATTTTTACCGACTTCCCAAAAAGGAGGAGGTACTACGTTCGGCTGTTTGTATGTTTTTTTTTTTTTTTTTTTTTGTATGTTTGTTCGTCGAATACTCCCCCAAATGTGGACAGATTTTCAAAATTCTTTTTTTGTTCGAAAGTAGATAATTCTGAGGTGGTCCCATTATCACCAAATTAGGATCTGATGATGGGATCTTGGAGAAATCGAGGGCAACCCTCAAATTTTATAGGCTCACTTATTGATTTTCGCATATTTTATGAAGTATCTTGTGTATTTGCGTATGGTCGTCACCATCTCAGGTAGCTGGGCTGATGATGGAAGGTACAACTCCTTAACAGTAAGAAGTTACTCGAACAGGCAAGGACTGTTTTAGTAAATTGTTTTGATGTTTGATAGGGCATTTGCCACATTTGGTCTCATGATCATCAAGTCATGACCTGATGCTGCAGTCAGGATAGTCTGCAGAGTACCTAAGTCCTCGACAACAAACAACAGATATATCGAGTTTAGGCTCATTGAAAACGGCTCGATGTGTGGATAAACGTACTGCTAATAAAGAACACCGAAGTACATAGAGACCTGATGCTGAAGCCAGGAGTATCAGGAAAAGTACAAACCTTGAAATTACAGCAACGTAGTCGTGTTTGGGCTCATTTTAAACAGGACTAAATTTTAAGTTCATTGCAATGTTGACATAAATCTGGCCTGATGCTACAGCCGGAATTACCAGCATCTAGTCTAATGACTGATTGAAAGATTTACCTTTCGGCTTCATCATCAGATCAGTTCGATATATCCTTTCCCTCTCCAGCATCTATTCTAATGACTGTTTGAAAGAAGAGGGGGAGAGGATATATCGAACTGATCTGATGATGAAGCCGAAAGGTAAATTAATGTAATCTAACCGTGTTTGGGATTATTAGAACCGTTATGAGATGCGCTCTGACTATAAGGTATTTAAGTTTGACTGAGCGGTACTTTTTAGTGGTGGTACCATAACTAAAAAGTGTAAAATAAAAAAAAACTTTTTACAAAAAAAATATAACCGACTTCAATGATAAAAAACACTGAAAAGTATCAAATAACTTTAATTTTGGAAGTCGGTGTTTCTATAATAGTTTAGTCTCTTCATTATTTAACACCGACTTCCAAAATTAAAGTATAAAGTTTTTTTTAGCTTTTTATAATAAAGTTATGGAACATTTCAAACAATATATACTCATTAAAAAATAAAAGGCACGTTTTGATATTTTAGAAAGAACCTAGAATGTAACTTGGAACGAAACTGAAACAAACAAAATAATAACTAGATAATTTCAAAAATACACTGGTAGGTACATTTTTTGGGCGCGTTGAATAATGTGATGATAATTATATTGCGATTGATATATTTGCGTATTTAAGTATTCATTTTGACTCAAAATGTCACAACGGACCTTTTATTTTTTGACAACTTTAGCAAATCACTGTACCTAATACTGGCTAGAACGTTTATTACTTTTATTAAACGATTTTTAATTCATTTTTATTCTCAGGGAGGTAGATGAAGCCACGGGCTACAAGACTGTTAGCATTCTTTGCATGCCAATCAAGGTTGAAGGTAAAGTGATCGGCGTCGTCCAGATGGTGAACAAACGCACCGAGGACGGCTTTGGTCATGAGGACGAAGCACACTTTGAAATCTTCTCAACCTTCTTTGGACTAGCGCTCCATCACGCCAAGCTTTACGACAGGATCATGAGGAAGGAACAGAAGTACAAGGTTGCTTTAGAAGTCCTCAGCTACCACAACACCTGCAAGGAAAGTGAGGTGGTAGCCTTGTTGACTGACCCTGAACCTGTCAATATAGACCTGAACGATTACTACTTGGATCCTTACAAATATACTGAAATTGAAAAGTGTAAGTGCATTATCAAGATGTTCAGCAACCTGTTCGCCCTGGCTAGCTTCGACATCAGCACTTTGGCGCGTTTCGTCCTGACGGTCAAGAAGAACTACAGAACCGTGCCATACCATAACTTTGATCATGGATGGACGGTTGCCCACTCGATGTATGTTATACTGATGAATGATGAAAGGAACCGCTTTACTCCTAACATGGTGAGGAACTATTTTCTTTTGTCAGGGTTTCTTTTAATATCATATCAAAAAAATATATAATTATGTTGGTGTGTAGTGTTTATGAATGCAGTGCTTATGTGGGATGTATGTAGATTATGTTTGTTTTAAAGCCATCATCTCGGGATAGTACGTTTACCACGACGACCTTACAGCCACCAGACGTCTAACACATATGACTTTTATATATGATGCTGGTCGCCACAGAATAATTTCCGAATAGTCTCGACCAATCGAAGAGAGAAGTGGCCGAGTGGTAACAGTCGCGGCTAACGAGTTGTAGGTCGCGGGCTCAAACCCAGCCAGACATTCATCACCACTGCTCTTAAAACGGTGTAGGAAAACATAGTGAGGAAACCAAAATGTCCTAGAACCAAAACTTCGAGTACTTGTGACATCCACCAACTCGCATTGGTCCCGCGTGGTGAATTACGGCACATTCCGTCTCCTAGAGAGGAGGCCTGAGTAGCAGCAGTTAGCAAAAATAAAAAAGGCTGATGATAATGATGAGTTCAAGCATGAGGCATCTAGTGGCTCTAAGGTGGTTGGTTTACCATAACCAAGCTTTTTACTAAAGTACATTAATCTTCCAGCGTCTAGCCCTGTTCGTGGCGTGCCTCTGCCACGACTTGGACCACCGCGGCTACACCAACAAGTACATGAGCGAGATCGCCTCCCCCCTGGCCACCATGTACACCACCTCTACCCTGGAACATCACCACTTTAATATCACCGTCACCATATTGCAACAGGTAACCAATATTCTATTTAGGGCGCCTTCTAATTAGCCGCAGTGCCGCGCGACTGCAGCGCGGATGAAGCAGTTGCGCATTTTATTTATATGGAACTAGCTTTTGCCCGCAGAGTCACCCGCGTATATAAAATATAGCCTGTCAGTCAGAAAGCTGCTTTATTAGCTTTCTATTAGTGAAAAAAATTTAGCAATCGAACCAGTACTTCCAGAGATCTGCCTGCAAACTCTCCTATAAACAAAAAATGATAAAAACAAACTTTACCTTTTTATAATATCTAGTGTAGATGAGTGCGATGGTGCAAGCCCAACGATTTTCTGGGAAATGAAGGGCTATCCGCTGTTATGCAAAATAGTACTTTGACAAAAAATTATTAATTTTAAGAATTGTTGAATTTTCGATATTGACTTGGTATGCAAGGTTGACGACATTCAGAGGTAGACTTAGCGACAATTAGGCAAAAACTCAATATTACCAATTATGAAAAAAAAAGATAACGCAAAAACAAATGAGGCACGAACTTTTTTCTGAACTTTGTTCAGAATGAATAAATTATTTATTTATAGCTCGACGATGTGGTACAGGCAAATTGGAAAATTTAAAGGAAATTCTTGAAAAACGTGTTATTTATTGTCAACGATAAAATGACAGTTTAATGTAGGAAATAACAAAGACTGTTTAATGTTGATAAAAAGAAATGTGACCATTTGTTGAAGGCGATTGTGTGGGAAATATAACGGGTGTTGGTACATAATATACATTTCTCAACACCTTTCTGATCACTAGGTGCTTTGATTGGCAATAATAAATTATACTTTCAACACCCCATTGCAATCATATTGTTGATTTTTTTACAGACCGATACAAACTAGTTTTGATAAGTAAAAGTAGGTATATAAATTCAAAGAAAAAAGAGGTGTAGGAGAGTAAAAAATAGTTTAGGCCCTATTCTCGGACATACTTAATATATAATTATACATATAAAATTTCATATGAATCGATCAAGCCATTTCGGATGAGTTTTGTTACAAAGGGTCTGGTCACAATTTTTGAATGATCTACTGGCTACAATCATAGCGGCGTGCGGCGCGTGACGCGGCGCACGCAATAAATAATAATGATACTAGATAACTAGATAGACTTATTAACTAAGGGTGTTTACATATCGTGCGGATTTCATCACGCACGCGGATTTGCTACACGGAAGTCCTTTTCAGACAAGTATTTAATTTTATTGTAATGCGGAGAATACACACGCGGGACGCGCTTTGGTCAGGGAAATGCCACGTCATGCGTGATGAAATCCTCATGATATTAACCCTTCAGATACCGTCCGTAAGACAATAGATGCGCGGCCACCGGTGCTCGCTTGGGGATTCATGAATTAAAAACACCCTTATACTTTTTTTTGTTAGCTAATAATTACTTTAGATCGTGAATCATGGTGTGCCAAATAAACATGTTTTCTTTCTTTCTTTCAGCGCGGATGTGACGCATATCTTCCCCATATATTATAATTGTTGTTATTTTTATTGAATGCGTCTTCTTTTCTTCTTCCTTCTTATAGGAAGGCCACAACATATTCTCGCACAT
This sequence comes from Mythimna lalbum, assembly GCA_949319445.1. Taxonomy (NCBI): domain Eukaryota; kingdom Metazoa; phylum Arthropoda; class Insecta; order Lepidoptera; family Noctuidae; genus Mythimna; species Mythimna lalbum. Next base: position 2,848,309 of record OX439344.1, on the reverse strand, counting down.
GTCCAGCGAGGACTACAAGGAGATCCTGGGCTACATCCGGCACTGCATCCTAGCTACCGACCTGGCTGCATTTTTCCCCAACCTGGCGAAGATCAAGGAACTTCATGAAGGCGCCGTCTCGAAGTTCAACTGGGAACTACCGAGTCATACGTGAGTTTAGTCTGAATAACTACTGTGTTTTTAGGTTTCCGTACCCAAAGAATAAACGGGACCCTATTACTAAGACGTCCATGTCCGTCCGTATGTCTGTCTATCTGTCAGGCTGTATCTCATGAACCCTGATAGTTGGACAGTTGAAATTTTCACAGATGATGTATATCTGTTGCCGCTATAACAACAAATACTAAAAAAATGTATAAAGTTAAATAGAAGGGACTCCCATATGACCAACGTGATTTATTGCCGTTTTTAAGTAGGGAACCCTTCGTCCGCAACAATTTGGATTACGGTTTTTACGGTTCCTATACCTTACATGTACTTACACCACCAGAAATTAGTCATGCGCGCTTATCTCTTGCAAATTTTGACGTTCAATAAATGCTGATTTTTACCAGGGTTTAAATATATGACTTTGATTTTGACTGGTCTAGGGAACTAGCCATGGCGATAGCCATGACGGCAGCAGATCTCTCAGCATCAGCCAAACCGTGGGACATTCAGATCAAGACTGTGAAGGTCATATTTGAGGAGTTCTATGAGCAGGGTGACAAGGAAAGAGCAGCGGGCAAGTCGCCGATCCCGATGATGGACCGTAATATGCCGGATCAACAACCTTCCAGCCAGGTATGCGTTTAAGGTTCATAAGTTTCTTAGCGTCTTACTAGACGCTCTAAACGCCTGCTGTAATATTCTGATCTGGATCCAGTTGAGGGAAATAATAATAATAATAAAGTTGATGCAACTCTTCGCACCTTCCTGATGTCATGTATGAGGAAATGGAGGACGGTCCTTCGCTATCCAGGATGTCGAAATATCCAGAGGAACAGCGAAGCAATAAGGATTGAGCGAGGCATATTCCAGGGTGACAGTTTGAGTCCGCTTTGGTTCTGCCTAGCCTTGAATCCTCTGAGCACATTGCTGGAGAATTCAGGCCTAGGCTATCGGTTGAAGAGAGGTGGTCAGGTTATATCTCACCTCCTTTATATGGATGATTTGAAGCTTTTTGCCCCCAACAATCTGCAACTGATGGAACTACTGAAGGTAACTGAAACCTTCAGTAGTGCCATTAGGATGGAGTTTGGTGTGGACAAATGTGCGATCATGCATATAAAGCGAGGGGAGATTGTGGAATCCGTGGGTACCCAACTCTCGGATTCCATAAACTTGAGGTCCCTCTCTCCAACCGAAACCTATAAGTATTTGGGTATGTCGGAAGCGTTAGGCATCAATGCCACTGACATGAAGCAATCGTTGAAGGAGCGCTTCCTTGGCCGCCTGAAGAAGGTACTTAAGAGCCTTCTGTCAGGTGGAAACAAGGTGCGTGCCTTCAACGGTTGGGTCATGCCGGTATTGATGTACGCTTTCGGTGTACTCAAATGGACTCAAACGGAACTTGACGCCCTGGATAGGAGGGTTCGTACACTGTTGACTGCATACCGAATGCATCACCCTCGGTCGTCGGTAATGAGACTGTATATCCCGCGGAAGTGTGGGGGTCGAGGCTTTTTAAATGCTAATACCCTACACAATCGCGAGGTATGCAGTCTCAGGGAATACTTCCTAGCCGCCGACGTGGGTATGCATCGTGATGTAGTGGCAGTGGACAAGGGACTCACCCCGCTCTCCTTGGCTAACGAGAACTGGCGCAAACCTGTAGTGCTTGACACTAACGTACGCAAGGAAGTATGGCAGAGTAAGGAACTTCACGGACGCTTTTTCCGGGCCCTTCATGGGCCCGATGTAGACCAACTAGCGTCCGTAGCCTGGCTGCGCGTCGGTGACCTCTTTGGGGAAACCGAAGGTTTTGTCTGTGCAATTATGGACGAAGTTATCATGACGAATAACTACCGGAGATTTATTGTGAAGGACGGCACGGTTGACATCTGTCGGGCATGTCACCGACCGGGTGAATCAATCCGCCACATTATCTCTGGTTGTTCTCGTCTAGCTAACGGGGAATACTTGCATAGACATAACCTTGTAGCCAGGATTATACATCAGCAACTTGCTCTGAAGTACTCTCTTGTGGAATCGGAGGTGCCATACTACAAGTATGTGCCCGACCCAGTTCTCGATAATGGCGATATCACGTTGTACTGGGATCGGTCCATCATCACTGACAGGACTATTGTAGCCAATAAGCCTGATATAGTGGTGGTGGACCGATGCGAGAGGCGTGCAATGATTGTTGACATATCCGTTCCGCATGACGAGAACCTCGTGAAAGCCGAGAAAGATAAACAAATCAAGTATATTGACTTGGCTCGCGAGGTTGTCGACATGTGGGAAGTGGATTCAGCGATTATTGTACCGATAGTCGTTTCAGCCAATGGCTTAATAGCCAAGAGCCTCGACCAACACCTTAGGAGGCTCTCGTTAGGCGACTGGATCAAGGGCTTGATTCAGAAAGCGGTACTCCTGGATACGGCTCGTATAGTCAGGAGGTTCCTTTCTCTGGAGCCCTGACCGCCGGTGGCTTGGACCCTGTTCCCGATACCGGTGGGACACTATTTTTTATATTTTTAAATGTTTTTTTTTATTTTTTATTGAAATATTTAAAAATATAATTTGTATGTATGTTGAATGAATAAAGGAAATAATAATAATAATAATATGGAACCCAAAAACTATCGGCCGATAACGTGTTTGCCGACAGTTTACAAGGTTCTTACATCCATTTTGAGAGAAAAAATTAACCAACATGTAGATAATAACACCATCATGTCTGTCTCTCAAAATGGATGTAGGAATGGGTCCCGCGGTACTAAGGAGCTACTCCTCATTGATATGGCCATTAGCCAACAGGTTCGGCGTTCCCGAAAGGATCTGTCGACATGTTGGATAGACTATAAGAAGGCCTATGACTCAGTTCCTCATACATGGCTCATGAGGGTGCTGGAGTTGTATAAAGTTGATGCAACTCTTCGCACCTTCCTGATATCATGTATGAGGCAATGGAGGACGGTCCTTCGCTATCCAGGATGTCGACATACCCAGAGGAACAACGAAGCAATAAGGATTGAGCGAGGCATATTCCAGGGTGACAGTTTGAGTCCGCTTTGGTTCTGCCTAGCCTTGAATCCTCTGAGCACAATGCTGGAGAATTCAGGCCTAGGCTATAGGTTGAAGAGAGGTGGTCAGGTTATATCTCACCTCCTTTATATGGATGACTTAAAGCTTTTTGCCCCCAACAATCTGCAACTGATGGAGCTACTGAAGGTAACTGAAACCTTCAGTAGTGCCATCAGGATGGAGTTTGGTGTGGACAAATGTGCGGTCATGCATATAAAGCGAGGGGAGATAGTGGAATCCATGGGTACCCAACTCTCGGATTCCATAAACCTGAGATCCCTCTCCCCAACCGAAACCTACAAGTATTTGGGTATGTCGGAAGCGTTAGGCATCAATGCCACTGACATGAAGCAATCGTTGAAGGATCGCTTCTTTGGCCGCCTGAAGAAGGTACTTAATAGCCTTCTGTCAGGTGGTAACAAGGTGCGTGCCTTCAACGGTTGGGTCATGCCGGTATTGATGTACGCTTTCGGTGTACTCAAATGGACTCAAACGGAACTTGATGCCCTGGATAGGAGGGTTCGTACACTGCTGACTGCATATCGAATGCATCACCCTCGGTCGTCGGTAATGAGACTGTATATCCCGCGGAAGTGTGGGGGTCGAGGCTTTTTAAACGCTAAGACCCTGCACAATCGCGAGGTATGCAGTCTTAGGGAATACTTCCTAGCCGCCGACGTGGGTATGCATCGTGATGTAGTGGCAGTGGACAAGGGACTCACCCCGCTCTCCTTGGCTAACGAGAACTGGCGCAAACCTGTAGTGCTTGACACTAACGTACGCAAGGAAGTATGGCAGAGTAAGGAACTTCACGGACGCTTTTTCCGGGCCCTTCATGGGCCCGATGTAGACCAACTAGCGTCCGTAGCCTGGCTGCGCGTCGGTGACCTCTTTGGGGAAACCGAAGGTTTTGTCTGTGCAATTATGGACGAAGTTATCATGACGAATAACTACCGGAGATTTATTGTGAAGGACGGCACGGTTGACATCTGTCGGGCATGTCACCGACCGGGTGAATCAATCCGCCACATTATCTCTGGTTGTTCTCGTCTAGCTAACGGGGAATACTTGCATAGACATAACCTTGTAGCCAGGATTATCCATCAGCAACTTGCTCTGAAGTATTCTCTTGTGGAATCGGAGGTGCCGTACTACAGGTATGTGCCCGACCCAGTTCTCGATAATGGCGATATCACGTTGTACTGGGACCGGTCCATCATCACTGACAGGACTATTGTAGCCAATAAGCCTGATATAGTGGTGGTGGACCGAAGCGAGAGGCGTGCAATGATTGTTGACATATCCGTTCCACATGACGAGAACCTTGTGAAAGCCGAGAAAGATAAACAAATCAAGTATATTGACTTGGCTCGCGAGGTTGTCGACATGTGGGAAGTGGATTCAGCGATTATTGTACCGATAGTCGTTTCAGCCAATGGCTTAATAGCCAAGAGCCTCGACCAACACCTTACCTTGATTCAGAAAGCGGTACTCCTGGACACGGCTCGTATAGTCAGGAGGTTCCTATCTCTGGAGCCCAGACCGCCGGAAGCTTGGACCCTGTTCCCGAAACCGGTGGGACACTATTTTTTATATTTTTAAATGTTTTTTTAGTTTTTATTTAAATATTTAAAAATATAATTTATATGTTTGTACAACGAATAAAGGAAATAATAATATTCTAAAACTATAAGATAGCGCCATCTTGTCACAAATTGAGCAGAGATTGTGTACTAGACAACTGATAAAGATACTATATATATTTCTAAATACTATTAGGTATAGATAAATTACACCCAGGCATAGTACAAATTCTCGTGCCCATCACACAATAATTTGTCTTGGGTGAGAATATCGACGCACCGTGTTGAGGAGTACTGAAACATTATTATTGTCATATCAGAAAAAACTAAAGTCAATCGCCAAAAATCGCGTTAAAAGTAAAAAAAAAAAAAACTTGTAATGAACGATAATTAAATGAACATATTTTTTTTTTTTTCAAATCAGGTCGGTTTCCTGAGCCAAATCTGTGTACCGTGCTACAGCATGCTGAACAGAATCCTGCCAACCACAAGACCTATGTATGCCATGGCTTTGAGGAACCTGGAGAAATGGCAATTGAAGGCTCAGAGGATCGCACGGAATCTGACCCATCCTGATCACGAACTTAAAGTTAACACAGATAAAGAATCCGAACCTGCTGTAAGAAAAGGTGGAATTGAAAACCAGGTCCTTAAATTGAAGATAAGTGAAGAACCAGCTTTGGCCGAGGATGTAGTACATGATGCCGTTTCTTGGGAAGAATTCTCAGAAGCATTAGATGGTTCTGAATCTCAGCGATCTGGTGAGATGGCTTGCGGGATCTGGAGGAACATCGAGATCGAGGAAGAGGAAGATAAGTGGATTACTGGAACATGGGATGTGTAAGGAATACGGAAAGGATTTATTTTGAACGTCAAGCGCACCGAATGAGAAGTATGCTCTGTAAACCATCCTTTTATTTATGTTATTATACATAAAAAATGCTACATAACCTCTGAGCTCCCCTAGTGTACCGAATTTATTTATTCATAGTAAACAGCATACGCTTTTATGATTAGCTGGCAAAGGCGGTAACTGAACTTAGTGAGGGAAAATTCAAAACTCATATTAAGCGTGTCTAAAACAGCATATTACACATAGTATTTAGCCTTGTAATATGCTCTTGCAGATACGCTTGTTTGGCGATGACTACCTCTGCACATATGGCCCCTGGTAAATTATAAATATCGTGCCTGTTAACTGCTCTACCTTTGTTTTAATATATCTCAATTTTTTTTCTCTATCACATTTTTGAAATATTTATTTTTTTATTATTTAGACTTTAACTGCCTTAAATTTGTTAGTAATTTATTTTGTAACATTTTATTGATAGCTGTAATTATTTTTATTTTTCTGCATTATTTTTTATAAGTACATCCTGAGCAATGCATGGGCACTTATAAAACGCCAGGCCGTAGGACGGGACGTAGGCCTATGTGAAATATTTTTTTTGAATTTGATCCACCTCAGTACCAGCTATCTTACACCTTAGTTTTACGTAATAAGATTTAAGTTAGCTGGTATGTACCGTATTCGGTACACTGGTGTCTGAGAGGTTAATGAATACTATAAGTATCAAGCTAAATTTTTGGTTCCATTTAATTAAATGACATTCGAAGCCGACAACGCTTTACACAATATTTTTGTCTATTTTCTATAATAACAGACTATAATGTAGCACATCCATTTGTCGCTTAAACTTTTCATTGGCGTTCTAATAGATTCTTTGTCACTTATAAGCGTCGTTGGCGTTGAGCGGGTTATTGTATAAGCATTGGAAAGGTTATTGTACCTAATTATGTTACAGGATATCTGCAAACACAGTCTTTCTCAACTTATTGCAATCTATATCGTTAGTGTAACCAATGATTGAGTAAAGCAAGAACTACATTAGATCGACGCACACGTGGCCCACGCCTGATTAGTGCGTAGAATCGCGTTGCGTGGCGTCGCGTGGCAGATTTAATGTAACTCTAGTTGCCATATAAAATATATGGAGCCTAGATCGGCGTACCTGGCCCACTTGTGCCCAATGTAGTTTCTACCTTCAATGATTGGCGATTTTCGCATTAGGCGGTAAGGATATGATATCGTAATTTGGGTATCTTCCAGGCTAGAATGAATAGGCTTTTAATAAACTAGTGCGCCTTACCATCAGAGATTGCATCAATGCTTACCATCAGGTGGGATCGCAGTCAAATACTAGTTTATACGAATAAAAAAAAATCGTCGAGCTGGTTTTTTTTTCAGTGGGTAAAAATCATCTTATGACAACCTCCGCTCTTTGATAGTGTCAGACTCTTACTGACTAAAAGCCCCACCCCGTTCCTCTAGCCTTCATACTGGGGCTCGAGTTCCTTTCGGATAACCCTGGCCCCAGTAGGCTTAGACCCATCTGGGCCCCTCCTGTCGCTGACAACTCCTTGAGGCTCATGGGAACAGTGCGCGCCGTCGACGTCTTGGGCCCGGTCCGCACAGTTACCGGACGGTCGGACAGCGAGCTACCCATGGCTCGCCGTCCGCAAGCCCACGTCTACGGTGGCCAGAAATCGGGATCGGAATCCCGGCGGCGGCGGCGAGGGCGCCGTTGCCTGATGCGATCGGTCTCTTCCTTTGCTAGCATTACTACTTCGCAGAAGAAGGCGACCGCCTGCCCCTTCTCCTCGCTCCGGACCATGGCCTGAACCAAGGCCTGGTGCAAGAGGTCTCCATCGCCGATCGCCCTCACGAGGGCACGGCGGTGCTCCGCCCAAGCAGGGTACACCTCGACTGTGTGCTCCACATCGTCGGGCTGGTCGTTACACTTATTTGATGATGTTGATTTGACATTAACCAACAGCTTGTATGCGTTATACCACCGAACATTCTCGAGTATCTAGTCGTACCAGTAACTTAAGTAATTTTTTTAAATAATAATAATACTTAATTAATTATTCTCCATAAAATTAAAAAATAATTCTTTTTGTTTACGTTGGCCAAACATCATCTAATGTTAACCCCCGCTCTTGGGTGAAGCGGGAGATAGTATCAGACTCTTACTGACTAAAAATCCACCCCGTTCCTGCTAGCCTCTTCATACCGGGGCTCGAGTTTCCTTTCGGATAACCCTGGCCCCAGTAGCCTTCGACCCAGCTGCCAAGGTCAAGGTCCTGTTGCTGACAACTCCTTGAGACGCGCGGGAACAGTGCTCGCCGTCGACGTCTTGGGCTCGGTCCGGACAGTTACCGGACGGTCGGACAGCGAGCTACCCATGGCTCGCCGTCCGCGAGCCCTCGTCTACCGTGGCCGGAAATCAAAAAGAAGTAAAAGATAGAATAGCATACCGGGTGCGTCAAAATAGGTCCATTTCACCATAAATACCAGTCAACTGGCCTGTCGCTGGTTTTTAATGATGTCATGGTGTTTGCAAATATCCGATAGGGACAATAATAGAAGCTAGTTGATAATTTACTCATAATATATTCTAGATTTAAGTTACTCAAAACTTGGAAATAGATTTTAATTTTGGTTAAATAACGGGTCGAGGGAACACAAATACCAAAGTTGTACTTAAAACGGAAGTTGTACCAAAGACGGTGGAAGTCAGGATCCTGCTTGGTTATCATGACGTTCAAAGTAATATTGTGTATAAAACTATACAGGTTATCTAGCGCCATCTCTTACCCACACCTAAATCAGTACGAAACCATTTTACCTGATTAACTAGTCTAAAGAGCCCCACGACCCGAAGTAACATGTTTTTGTTTAAGAGTTAAAAAAAACAACTCGCCAGAATGGGCGAGTCAATTTATTTTAATTATTTTTAAAGAGTAGTCAATTTATTTATTTTTAAAGAAAAGTCAATTTATTTTTAAAGCAAAGTCAATTTATTTTTAAGGAGACGTCAATTTATTTTTAAAGAAAAGTCAATTTATTTTTTAAGAAAAGTCAATTTATTTTTAAAGAAAAGTCAATTTATTTTTAAAAAGAAGTCAATTAATTTAATTTATTTTTAAGAGAAGTCAATTTAATTAATTTATTTTATTCAGAAAATCAAATTATTTATTTTATTCAGAGAAATCAATTTCTCAGACCCATTTTTTGTTTTGGGATTTGGTTTTTATTTAATGCATGACAGTTCAATTTATTAGTATTAGTAAGAAGTAGTGGATAAGTATAGTATCAGTGGGAGTTTTGTTAGTTTCTAAGATGTAGGTCATCTCATAAGTTTAGGTTTTGTGTGTTAGAGTTAATGGATGCATTCTGCATTATGTTTATCCCTAAGATACATTATGTACATGACGCGCAACGCTGTCAAATTGTCCAACAACATGTCTGCGTCATTATGAGCGTCCTTTTCGAGGTACATTTTCATACAACCGCTCTTACGTGATTATGATGTTATTACACAACTTTAGATTTACAGCGATATTATCTAGTATTTTTGGAGGTATGCGGAACAGAGAGTAAAGTCCCACATACCTCCTTTTGAAAAGGGAGGATCCTCCGGCCAAACAGGTGTTAGTCTGGTGGGCGACTGCCCAATAGTTGATGTCGGGCTGTCGTATATGTTCAAATCGCGCGGAGAACTTTGATTGCGCGATGCAGGATTTCGTATTTTCTTCGTAGTTCTTATGTGGCGTCATAGATGTCGCTACATATTCTTTAAAAAACCTCTAAAAACTTGCTATTTTACGTGAACTTTGGCCCTCCATGTACTCATAAAAGTACATGAATTGCCTTGCATCAATCGAGATTCTGAATGATGTCAATTTTTCTAAAACCTAATTAAGGGTTTAAAAAAAAACCTAGAACAATTTTCTGCAATATTCGAGAAAATCACCGAATTACCGAAAGCCAACATAGTTTTCAGGCGTTAGCTCCCTTTTTTGCATTGCCTTATCATCAAACATCGCGTTGGATGGCGTTAGATGAAGCGACCAGCTTTTAATCGATGCGTAACATGGACGTTAGTCGAATGTAAAAGGGCTCTCTTAACAGGCAAGTTTCAGGACATTGAGCAATGTTGTAACATCAGGTGTTGCGTTTGAGCGTTGCGCGTCAAGTTAGGGGACATTAAGTCCCCAGTAAATTTAAAGTTTTATTATAAGAAGCGTCGTAGATTTGTGTGCGTGTTTTTTCTCTCTCTCTCTTTACTCTATAAATCGGTATAAGTTTTTTATCACACTAGTCAATAGAATCTTGAAATCCAGATGCCATCAATCAATGGAAAAATAGATCAGTTGACGTCGATCAATAATTGTAGTACCTCAACAAAAGCTACCAAACCAATGTGGTGACATCGCAATGTCTTAATGATGTCAATCAATTTTTGTCATTCTCTTAGATTTTAATAAATTATATAGACACAACTACTTGCGTTTTAATTTCACTAACAGTACCGTCAAATGGGGCGAATTGGAACACAGGGGTAAATGGGAACAAAACTTTGTTTAAGATTTTTAATTTAGTACTTATAATATACAACTTGTTTTTTATTATATCCTATACTCTTATTATATAGTAAACTCTTAATATATTTGGAAAATAAAGGCAGTTGATTCTTGGATATTATGGTCTCATTCATCAACTCAACCCCCTACCAACTCAACTGCCTTTATTTTTTAAATATCTTTTCTTTTTACATACATAATAATTTAATGAGTTCACAATAAAATATTAATAAAAAACACCCTTGATAACTGCGTAAATAATTATGTAATGTCATTGTTTTCGCTCTCTTATTTTTTCATAACTATAATAATTGATATATGATATAGTGCGTTCACATAAGAATTTGAAAGAAAAACAGTGTTGCTATATTTTTAGCAATCATCATCAGCCTTTTTAATGTTCCCACTGCTGGGACTCAGCCCTCCTCTCTAGAAGAGGGAATAGGCCGTAATCCACCACGCGGGCCCAGTGCGTGTTGGTGGATGTCACATGTCTTCGAATTTTTAGTTCTAGGACATGCCGGTTTCCTCACGATGTTTTCCTTCACCGTTTTGAGAGCAGTATGATGAAATAAGTTACATAAAGTGATGCGCCTGCCTGGGTTCGAACCCACGACCTACAACTCGTAAGTCGGGGCCATTACCATTCGGCCACCACTGCTCTTTTTTTAGCAATTAAATTACTTAATATTACGGAGATTAACTGAAATATCGTTACTTTTAACAATGGCCTTATAATTTTCTTTTCTTTTCTTTTGGTAACTGTGAAAACGTTTTTTGAATGAAGTACTCTCGACTCCATTTCGCTTGTCCTACAATTCTTTCAAATAACAATAACGACACATTACAATATCGTACCTCTCCATTAACAACTTCCTTTGGTGCTGGTGGAACAATGGTGATGTTCGGAGCTTCGGTTAAAGCGCGGTGGTATCGAAGTGCTCTGATCTGTGTGGTATGTATCTCCCTTTAAAGGTAGGCGGAATAGAGAGTAAAGCCCCACATACCTCCGTTGAAAAAGAAGGATTCTCCGACCAGATAGGAGTCTGGTGGGCAACTGCCCGATAGTTGATTTCGGATCGGAGAACTTGATTGCGCGGTGCAGGATTTCGTATTATCTACATAGTTCTTATGTGGCGTCAAAACTCACTCCACTCCGGAGATCGGGGTTCGATGGTTCTTGATGCGTGGCAGGCCAGTGGTCGGTTGGTTCCAGTGAGTCGGAACCAATGCCGCAAAGTTCTCGGTGAGTCCGAACTGTCTGCGGTGATGCCCCAGTGAGTCGGGATGTTACTATCCCAGTGAGTCGGGATAGTGCCCCAGTGAGTCGGGGTGATGATGTCCCAGTGAGTCTAAATGATGCTGCAGGCTCCAGTGAGTCGGAGTAGTGCTGCTGGCTCCAGTCAGTCGGAGCGGTGCTTGTGCGACGTAGGGCTTGATTGCTGGCGTCGACCAGGAGAGGTTCTTCATGGCTCTTCATATGACTGGGCGAAGGTGCGGTGTGCTGACGCGGCTGTGGTAAGGCTACCCCTAGCCGTGGGTGCTGGCTGTATGGCTCGTTGCTCGAAAGCTTGAAGAAGTGATGATGATGTCACGAAGTAGTAGCTGCACGAAGGTTGCGCTGACATTCTTTGTCGAGGGTCACCCGTTTGGAGGTATGCAGAACAGTAAGTTGTGTGTCATTATTTATTACATTCTCTCTATAATATTTTTATAACACATGACACTTATTAACATGAATTCACGCTTTTTACCAATGTTATGTATTAATTATTATTATATTTTTCCAATGTTTATACGTATTTTATTATTTTGTTCCGATACCTACCTATATAGTTTATTTAGTCTCCGTGAGTGTGACCGTGGCATCACCGCGGCCCCTAACAGAACACCAGCGCTGCGTTATTTATCTTTATAGATATCGCAGCATATGCTGAGTTAGGTGCCTTTTTGACCTTGCACAAATTCTTCTGTATTTATCGTATTTCTACTGTTTTTTAATATGTGTGAGGTTCAAATAAATGTTTTTCTTTCTTTTCTTTCTTTCTAAGTAAAGTCCCGCAAACTTCCATTGAAAAGGGAGGATCCTCCGGCCAGACAGGTCTTATAGTCTGGTGGGCAACTGCCCGATAGTTGATTTCGGGCTGTCGTATTTATATTCAAATCGCGCGGAGAACTTTGATTGCGCGATGCAGGATTTCGTATTTTCTTATGTGGCGTCATAGATGTCGCTACATCTTAATTTTTAGGGAATCTCCGGTCAGATGATCATAAGTAAATTTAATGGCGACGCCTTCAATGATGCGGTCTCTTTCTTCAGTACCTGGAGCTGAGTCGGTCTGACTCCAGCGTATCCCTCGCACCACATACATGACTGTGGTTAGATGCGACGCGATCGAGTGTGTGATTTTGTCGTAGTTCAGGAGATTCATGCGGATGTTGGAAAAGTCTACCCGGCACTCGATGACTACGACTATTTGTGGTTTGTAACGGTCGGCTAAGGATTGTAGCTCGAGGAATTTACCTTTTAGTCCTTGCGCATTGAGGTGCAAAATGCGCAACTTATGAAATTGATTTCTTGGATTATTTGTTGAGAATTTTAATAAGGATTTTGTGTTGTAGCTGTATCTGGTGTAATATTTATTTCAAAGTTGTTTGTAGCTCTTGCCCTAAGGGCTCCACGCTGTATTCGTTTGTTGCGTGTTAATTTACCTAGTCAGGTCAAATATTTTGTCACATGTTTAATATTAAATAATTGAGATAAGTTTATTCATTATGTAACCATATACAAAATGAACTTAAAAAAACATAGATTCTTATGTTAATAAAGTTTATTCAAAATGACCTCCGCGATTTTAAATACTGAAGGCCTGCTTCAATCTGCGCGGCCAGTCGTCTATCGCAGCACGAACGAGGTCCATGTCAATATCGGCGGCTGCCTTAATCAAGGATGCCTTGAGTGACTCCAAATCAGAATGAGGCTTTGAGCAGGCCTTTTCCTCTAAGTGTTGCCATAATATCTTGTAATCTAATAAACTCAAATCTGGACTGGAGGAGGGCCAGTCTTCGTGCCGGATGAAGTCGATCTCTTCGCTCTATCTTGCTGGACTACCCAGTGCCCGTTATTGAACATGGTATTCGAAATAGGCTCCACAAGGTTCGTCAGGACTGTATTTTGATACACAACTGCATCCACCTACACTCTTCTCACAAAAATATACCTACCTCAGTTAAGCCCCGATAAGAAAATCCCAACCATACCTTGAGCGAGGATGAAAAATGATATCGTTGGACACGTGGAATACGGCTGCTCGCTACTTCCCAACTGTGTGCGTACACCTTATCATTTTGTTTGTTGTAGCTGTCTTCTACGGTAAAATTTTATTCATCCATCGGTGTTTTACAGGTTGCATTTTAGAGAGTGTGCGCAGGAATTACATGACTTGATTCCACCATCTCACTTCTACCATCGGACAAGCCGACGAACGGCGAGTATCCACCCTTATGTTGTTGAAACCTCTACGGTCTGGACCAAGCGTTTCGCCTCGTCGTTTATACCACGTACATCGAAGGACTGGAACAATTTGCCGGCTGCGGTCTTTCCGTCCGATTATAATTTAGGTGCTTTCAAGGCAAGAGTGAATAGGCTATTAATAAATTAGCGCGCCTCACCATCAACGATTGCATCACTGCTTACCATCAGGTGGGATCGCAATCAAGCACTAGATTATACCAATAAAAAAACCTTTTTATAAAAAAAAATAACCGACTTCACAAAAAAAATTAATTGAATTTGAGGAGTTCCCTCGATTTCGTCAAGATTCCATCATCAGATCCCAACTTGGTGACTATGGGACCATTTGGGAAGTGTACCTTTCCAACAAAAAAATATTTTTTCAATTCGGTTGGCAAGCGGCGAAATTATGCGCGAACAAACATAAAAAAAAAAACGAATTGAGAACCTCCTCCTTTTTTAGAAGTCGGCTAAAAACAAAAACAAAAAATGCCGATATATTTTTACCGCGTATCGCTTCAACAAAGCGCGGCATCTCTTTTCAGTTTCAGGTCCCTTAAAAGAGCGTTAAAACGATGTTCTGTTTTTTTTCGATATATCCGAAGCCAGTCTTAACCTTTTCACCGTGGTTCTGCTTAACCCCATCTGAAGGGCCAACAGTTTCTGTTTACGTTTGGCATTTCTTTGAATTCGCGCCTTCACATCTTTTGGTTATATCAAAATTTTCAGTACGAGTATATCAAAACTTTTCATTGGCACGTAACAGCAACGATGCAACAACTTTAAAAATGAGTAAAATTCTAAAAAGTACACCTTTTTATCTTCACGAACAATTCGAAATTCGAATTCAATAAACTTTTTTGTGGCCAGCATTCTAAAAAAAAGTTTTTACTGTGTGACAATACTTATCATTGAACTAGATAGTTACAATGGAGGCTAGCGTTGCGATTGTGATTGACGCGCCTGTTTTAGTGCAACGGTGGAAATTGTGAAGGGGAGGCTATGTTTACGTAAGAGAGGTTTTCCCGACGGTATCTCGGTGCTGCGTGTTCGCGTTCAGCTTCTTCTCTTCTTTTCCTTTCTTTTTCTTTATGTTGTGCCAATCGACTGTCCACTGCCATCTGGAACTTCTCACATTTGGCTTGGTTGGCCCCATGACCCGCTTTTTTGCATGCTATGCATATTTCTATATATATGCCTTCGTCGTTTTGAATTATGGAGGTGGGTTGTTTCTCCTTACCGTGACACGCTGATGTCGCATGCGTGAAGAGAAAACATTTTTTACACTGTACTACTCTTCTGGGGTCAACTATGTATTCCTGAGGCGTCATACTGGAAGCCCCGAAATACGCACGCTTTGTTGTTTTCATTAGGGTCGCAATGTCATCGTATGAGTGGGCACAATCAAAGATAAATAATTGTAAGTTACCTTTAATTGTTCTTATTTTGATAGGTCTCACACCGATGCACCTCTCCATTTCCTCAAGGCATGCCTCATTCGTCTCATCGTATATGTTCGTGTTAAGCAAAACCTTCGTTTGATGGGTTTGCTGGGCTTTGGGGACTCGTGCCACGAAGCGGAGCCCGTCGTCTAGTTTCCTCAATTCTTCTATTATTTTTTTTCTCATGTCCGCGGTGTATAGGTGGATTGTGAAGGTTTTTTTGTTATTAGCTATGGAGTATCTTGCTCCATGCTCTGCAGTTATTTTACTAAGTTTGTTGAGGTAATCCGGATTGTTAATTATCTTGTCATCTGTTATAATTAGGTCAGGGATGCGAGTCGATGATGTCATGACTCTTGGTGGTCGCTGAGTCGCTGTCGAGCTAGGAGTCGCGTATACGTAGTCTTTTTCGCTTTCCATTTCTAGTTTTTGTGCTCCTCTTCTGTAGAGAGCGAGGAGAAGTGGTAACTTGTGTTATACTAGTGTTATACCGTGATGTTGTGGCGTGGCCACTTCCAGAGTGCTGGCGCACGCTTGCACGGTCGCGTCACTGTGCTGAGTCGCGGAGTCGGCGGGTACGAAGTTTGTGAGTTCGCGCTAGAGCGGTGTTTTCATTCGGTTTGGTTCGCGCGGCGTCAGCGGTTACACTGCCGGGCGCCGTCGCAACAGTCGCGCCTCCCAAGGCGTGACGCGGAGTCCGGCGAGCGGAGCGCCCGGCCCCCACTGCAATGGCTCAGCCCTTATACTTTAGGTCTAGGAATTATCTTTATACTTCGATACTATTTTGTTCCACATTCACAGGTTACGTTTTCTTCACATTCAAGTCCTATAATTGGCACGTACTTAACATGTAACTGTCCGTTGCACCGTTGTCCGTTATATTTCACGAATATTATTATACATATTGAGTTCGTTTACCAGGTGTCCATTTGAAATAGTTGCAGAAGTTTTTATAAAACATTTTACGGCACTTCTCTTGTTACATAATCTACAAGTTGATTGTTTGATCTTATTTTGCAGTCCCTGCCACCCATGGAGTTTTTTAATTACGTTATTTTATTCGCAGTACCAAAAAGTAACTGCTTATTGTCCTTCATAGTCCGGGGAAAGTTTACTTACACTAGTTAATTTATAGTCACTGTTTTTTTTATTGCTCACAATGCATTATCCGTGTCCATTTCACTAGTTTCACTGTTTTCGGGAGAGCCTAAAGGGCTTCCCGTAGTCTCGACACTTATTTGAGCGCAAACTGATGTGGGTATTCTTAGAAAAATATTGGGTCACTCGAGGCAACGCAAGGAGCGCGCGAGAGAGCTCCGCGCTCACGTCCGTTTGTCCCGCTCGTCCGTTCACCCCGCACGGGTCGAGCGATTCGGGACACGAGACGGCGTGGAGTGTTCCACGCATGCCTCAAATAAATGACAGCAAACCCAAGGGGCCCATCTGGGCCAGTCCACAGAAACCCGTCTAAAAAGAAAACCAGTGGTCCTTGAGTGCAAAGACACCGAAGGAACATAGGTGTAGTTTTAATCAGTAAAAGTCTGACACGCACTCCCACTCCGCCCTAGATCGTGAGAAGTCATTAGATGATTTTCCACCTTAAAAAAGCATGTTGGGGAAAATGATGTTATGCAGATTGCAGATCGATACTCTAAGCCCTTTTAAAGAAAACTTTCTCCTCTTCAGAGAGTACTTTGCCATGACATGGGCAAAGAATCTTTTTCCTTTTTTTTTATTTGATTAAAGCACTTTGTCGCATAGCGACCACATCGCCCAGTACAGAAGACACAAAAACTTACAATCTACTTAAGAGGGTCCTTCTCCATTCGCTTATCGTAAACATCGAAAATAGTTTAAAAGCTTGTTACTTCATTTAATGCAATCCAACGCGATGTTTGACGAAAAGGCAACGCAAAAAAAGAGAGATAACGCCTGGAAACTCTGTTAGTATTCTGTAATTCCGAGATTTACTCGAAAATTTCACAAAACTTGCTCCAGGAAATAGCTGTTAAACCCTTAAAAGTTTTTGGAAAAAGTTGTCATCATTTAAAATCTTAATAAAATTTGCAAGGTCTTTAGAGGATTACTTTTTTGACTTTTTTAATTTTTAGGCAATTAATGAAGTGTCAAAGTTCATACAAAATAGGACATTTACAGAGGTTTTTACTGGATTAGTTTTACACAAATTTAGAAATCGGTTTCTTTAGAAACCTAGATAATATCCACAAGATACTGTGTTTCCAAAATATCTAATGAAAAGTGTGTAATAACGTCATAATCAGTTATGAGCGGTTGTATGAAAAACAGTGAAAATGTGAGTCGTGATGCACCACCTTAAGGCTAACTCAAACAATTGTTTAGCTTTATCGGATATTGGAGAAAAGAGGATTGTATTACAAATGCCAATATCAAACGTTTTACGTAGTCCAAAAATATTGATTCTTGTACAAGATTAAAATAGCCACAACGTGGTGCGCGACGGCAGTGCGGCTGCAGCACTGCCGCCGCGCTGCTTTGTTATTCCTTGTAGCGTGCAGCGCGCCTGCAGCGTGCAGCGCGACTGCTGCGCTCCTCCCGCGCGTTTTTGAAGGCGCCCTTAAAATCCTGATATTTACCATGAAGCAGGGCCTTATAACACAAACATAGGAAAAAGTCAGACACTAGTTTTTTTTTCTTATGTAACTACAAAATTGCCTTTTATGGTACCTACTGGAGAAATCTTCGAGATTCGATTCGGGAATTTAACTACACATTTACACAGTTAAGTTACAAATTTAGGAAAGCAAGTTTTTAATAATTATCATTTTGTACTTGCGTACTGGAAGACGCAGCGTCGGAAGGCCTCCTGCAAGGTGGAACGATGACCTGGTGAAGGTTGCGCGAATCCGATGGATGCGGGACGCACAGGATCGATATAATTGTGGCGACGCTTGGGGGAGGCCTATGTCCAACAGTGGACGTCTGTCGGCTGAAATAATGTTGGCGATGATACTTTTGTAATATTATTTACATATTTATTTAGTTATATTGTACTTAAATACAAATCACCCTTATAACAATGAAATAGGTATACCTTTACAAACTGAAAATAAAAATATGTGCAAACGCGTACACAAAGGAAACATTGAGCATCACAAAATGCATTCATGTCGATGTCAATGGGAAAAATGCTCAGAACGCTCGCACTGGCTGAATAGCCATGTCGGATAGCAAAACCGATTCGTTAGCTATAGAAATACCGAGCCCTCTGGACACTGAAGAGTCGACTTTTATCATTTTTATTAACTCTTATAAACTCGGTTTTTAATTATGTAATTTAGTTCATCATCATCATATCAGTCGATAGACGTCCACTGTTGGACATTGGCCTACCCCAAGCGTCGCCACAATGACCGGTCCTGTGCGTCACGCATCTAGTCAATTTCATCATCATCATTATTTCAGCCGATACACGTCCACTGTTGGACATAGGCCTCTCCCAAGCGTCGCCACAACGAACGTTCCTGTGCGTCTCGCATCCATCGGTTTCCCGCAACCTTCACCAGGTCATCAGACCACCTTGTTGGAGGCCTTCCAACGTTGCGTCTTCCAGTACGCAGTCGCCACTTCAGAACCTTTCGGCTCCAACGGCCATCTGTTCTGCGAGCAATGTGCCCTGCCCATTGCCACTTAAGTTTGGCAATTCTTTGTGCTATGTCGGCAACTTTAGTTCTCCTGCGGATGTCTTCATTTTTGATTCGAACACACAAGGAAACCCCGAGCATAGCCCTCTCCATTGCCCTTTTGGCCTTTTGATGAGGCCCATTGTGAGCGACCACGTTTCGGAGCCATATGTCATCACTGGCAACACGCACTGATCATAGACTTTCGTCTTGACACACTGTGGTATGTTGGACGAGAAGACACCGCGCAGCTTCCTGAACGCTGCCCAGCCGAGTTGGATTCGACGGTTGGCCTCTTTCTCGAAGTTCGACCTACCTAACTGGACTGTCTGTCTTAGGTAGACGTAGTCTTCCACAACTTCGAGTGTAGAGTTTCCGATCTTAATAGGAGTGGGCGCTACATGGTTGTTAATCATGATTTTGGTTTTATCCATGTTCATTTTAAGACCCACTCTTTCGGAATCTCTATTGAGCTCATTGAGCATTGTGCTGAGCTCCTCCATAGTCTCAGCCATGACTACTATATCGTCGGCAAACCGAAGGTGAGTGATGTACTCGCCATTAACATTAATGCTTAGTCCATTCCAGTCCAGAACCTTAAAGACTCTAGTCAATTTAGTTCATAGTAAATATAATTATTATAGCTTTGCATATGTATGTGTATTAAAAAAAATAAAAAACTTTGCCCTACACCGGCAATTGGATAATCTCAGTGTCAAAATTCAAAATAAAATATTTTTATTTCACTTGGGCAATATTAATAAATCTTCAGAAGCTAGTGTAGTGTGGCCAAGCACCCTTGATACAGGGGTATCTAATGTAAGGGGTTCACCTATCTGTAGCCAATAAAAATATTTGTTGCGAGCGGGAACCGAACCCTCGACACGCAGAGCTCGCCTAACGCTCGACCATCCAGCAACCGTGTTGTTACTAATTGGAGTCTGATAGCGAATAATTAAATTGACTGCATGAATAACTCTGCAAACATGCAATGCCAAAGGTTTTTGAATATTTCCATCACAATGTAATTGGGATTTCAAATGAAATCGCAATTATTTTGCCTCTCAATTTCTCTATGTCATAATGTTTTGTGTGCATTGCGATGTAGGGAGGCATCTCCCTGAAATTCATATGAAATGAAATTCGAGCTGCAAACATTTTAATTAATACGAATAGGGGTATGTTTGCAAAGTTTATTTGTTATCTAAAACAAAATGATTCAGAATGGAATAATATGAATAGAGTGAAAACAATATTGGAATTGGTAGAAAAGGAAACGGGATTTAACAATTTTAAATAAATGTATTTAAAAACATAGAAAGGAGATCGTATGAGCTGTTTTTGAATAGCTGGTCTATATAATTATTCTATACTATATTGTGGAATAAACGGTCTGGCTTGATAAATATACTTTTAAGGATTTTGTTTTTCTAGAATATGTTTGATAGGAAAAAAAGAATTGTGTTGTTTTTTAACCGACTTCAAAGTTCTATGTTGTCACCCAAAGGGCAATGGTAAGGGCTATGCTCGGAGTTTATTTGTGTGATCGAGTCAGGAATGAGGATATCCGCAGAGGAACCAAGGTTGCCGACAGCACGAAGAATCGCCAAACTTAAGTAGCAATGGAAGCATTGCTCGCAGAACAGATGACCGTTGAGGCCGAAAGGTTCTGGAATGGCGACCATGTACCGGAAGACGTAGCGTTGGAAGGCCTCCTATAAGGTGGTCCGATGACCTGAAAAGGGTTGCGGGAATCCGATGGATGCGAGACGCACAGGACCGTTCATTGTGGCGGCTCTTGGGGGAGGCCTATGTCCAACAGTGGATGTCTTTCGGCTGAAATGATGATGATGATGACGGACTGTGTAATCTGGTTTGCATCATAGTCACTCGCGTAGTCCCGTAATAATTGATGTACAATAATTTTTTTCTTAGTTTTAAATATTAATTCAATTGATTTTTTTAATTTACTTATTAGAATTCAATTTGCCTTTAGTTTAATTTAAATTTGATTTGGTTTAATATCGATTTCATTTTATTTTAGTGTTTGATATGAATTTAATTTAATTTAATATAATTTGGGGGAGGCCTATGTCTAACAGTAAACGTATATCGGCTAAAATGGTGATGATGATGAATATATGTAATGAATGTCCAATTTTTTTTATATGTATCATTTTGTACTTTACGTAGGTACTCCTTTATATTATGTATAAAATGTTGTTGGTAGTACATTTATCAATTTTTTGATTAAAATGATTTACTGTAAAATTATAATACACAATTTATAATTTATTTGATCAGATAACTGAGATCCATCTTATAAACAAGTTAAACTAATATATAATAGTAAGCAGCGACTTTGTCCACTGTACTAATTTCCACATTAGATATAGCACTAGTGCAGTAATGTACCACCGTTTGTTTTCCCAGATAAATAAAACAAATCACACAGGTACGCGTTTATGATAATTGGGAACAACAGTTGGCGCGCTTTATATCTAAATTCATAAGCCTGTAAAGTATGAAGAAAAGTTTCAATAATTTTTTTTAAGTGTTCTAAAATATAGATCATCGTCATCATCATCATCAATATCAGCCTTGTTAATGTTCCCACTGCTGGGACTCAGGCCTCCTCTCTAAGAGAGGGAGTGGGCCGTAGGTAATCCACCACGCGGGCCCAGTGCGTGTTGGTGGATGTCATATGTCCTTGAATTTTTGGTTCTAGGACATGCCGGCTTCCTCACGATGTTTTCCTTCACCGTTTTGAAAGCAGTGGTGATGAAATAAATTACACAAAGTAATGCGTCTGGCTGGGTTCGAACCTGCGACCTACAACTCGTAAGTCGGGGCCATTACCAATCGGCCACCACTGCTCTCCAAAATGTAGATAATATATATAAATAGCTACGTAGTCTAATAATCCATAAACCAAAAATACGCCTGTACTTGATAGTTTCAATATTACATAAACGTACAAAGACGTCAATACGCCGAAACTTCAATACACTCGAAACGCCAAAAGACGTGGAAAAGTCAATAAACTCGAGGAGCCCAAATACTCGAGACACCTAGGAGTCTCGAGTATTTGGGCTCTTCGAGTACTACCTCTGAACTTCTGTACTTCGAGTTTCCAATAATATTCCAATAACTGGGTCCACGTGTATCTAGATACACGTGGACCCAGTTATTGGAATAAGTATTTGAGCGGGCGCGTACTTCTATAACTGTCCCCGTACACGGGCCTCAAAAAAACGCCGCAACAAAAAAAACGCTTGTAGCGGCCATAAAAAAAGCTAGAAGCGGTTGCAAAAAACAGCTGAAGCACGCGACACCTCTTATGTCCGGTGAAGTTTGAAGCCGCTTCAAGTGTTTTTTTTTTGTGGCCGCTACAAGCGTTTTTTGATGAAGCTTGAAGCGGCGTTTTTTCGAAGCCCATATGTGAGGACAGTAGACTCAGTACGCATTTTACCTCACCTCTAACCCAGACCCAACCCAACTCTTATGCAGTCCATACAGATATTGGTTCCATGTGGGAATTTAAAATCCGCGACTCGCAGTGTGCCATCTAATTTTATTTGTAGCTCTTGGTAGGCTTGCAATCGTCCGCAATCTCACCTGACGGAAAGCGATGATGTGGTCGACGATGGAGCTCGCTTACATTTTACTGACCTGTTCACTCTTGACAACAACCAAGCGATCTTTCAGATCGCTTGGTTGTAGCTATCAAGAACATTTTTTTTGTGATTTTTTTTTTCATAGTAAATTTTTATAGCACAATACTTATATAATTAATATTCGACAAGACGAATCATACGAGCCGAAACTCGAAAGGGTTTGTCGTTTAACTGCCGAGTTCCTATAGCCACCTTCTGGTTCTATTATCAGATCAGTTCCATGTCATAATAATTTTACCTAGTCACATGCATGCAAAATTTCAGCGCAATCGGTAACCGGGAAGTGGATCAAATTTAATTTGCAAGATTTGATTACAGACAAATATCGTGACAGGTGAAACAAAATAAAAGCTTGTAATAAAAACAGATTCTGGCAGGGAATCCCAATCCTTAACTGTACACATTGAATGTGTTTCCGAAACGTTTTGGGTGAGATATCCACCAGGTACCTACTGGTGGCACATCACTAGACGTCTAATGGTCTGATGGTGGTGTGGGCGCGGCAATAGAGGGAGTGAGGGTAAAAATAGCATAAGACTTATTCTTAGACCTACCTCAAATATACAAAATTCATAAAAATTGGAAGTCGATTCGGAGAAGTTCGTTAACAAATACTTTGATGAGAGTTTTTTATTGTATCTAAAATTAGAAGATATATTTTCATATCTATACTTAAACTTATTATTATCTGCTGTTCTTTTTTCTTTTTTCTCATGAGGTTCGTCATAATTCGGTTCTCAGACTATTAAAAAGGTTACGGATTTTTTTTTTTACACTTACAATTATTTGTAGTACTCAATCAAGTACCTAGATGGCGCTAGTAGTAGGCAAATCGTATTCTCTACCTTTTTCATTTGAGCAGTGTTTGCTGTATTAGATTTATTGTAACATCAAATATTTTAAAATATACTTTGGTTCAAGACGTATCGAGGGATACGTGTTATTAAAATTATAGTACATAATAGTCAGCTGTTATGTACTTACCGGGCGAACTTCGAATCGTACCGCCTAACAGTCAATGAATGTAGTATATCTTTCGACATAGTCAACCGATTGCAATGAAACAAAGCTTAAGTAATTTAACAAGTTACACACAATTTTAATGTACATTCAGTCAAAAAAGTATCGGGAATGGATGATTTGTTTATGGTTCCAAATTAAAATTTTTGTTTTTTTGTAGTTGTTAGATTGGCACAACTGTTTTTCATTTTGGCGCGGAGTTTGAGTTGCATCTGTTATTTATATTAAATACACTGCTGGTTTTAGCAATATCATATATAGTGTGTATTGCGAATTTCATAATGGACAAAAATATCGAACAAAGAGTTTGTCTTAAATTTTGCATCGCCAATGGAATTTCGTGTTCGGAGTCACTGAAAATGTTACAGAAGGCTTACGGTGAATCGACTTTATCAAAAACTCGTGCTTATGAGTGATTCAAAGCGTTCAAAAGTGGTCGAGATGTGATGGAAGATTTGCCTCGCTCTGGTAGGCCGTCAACGTCTGCAACTGAAGTTAACATCGCAAAAGTGAAGGAAATAGTGACTGAAAATCCCCATTCAACTCTGAGAGAGATAGCCCCAAAAGATCTGAATTTTCTCCAAAAACTCAATCGCATGAAAGTCGCTGAGGACATGCTAGAACGAGTCAGTTCGGACCCAACATTCATGAAACGCATTGTTACTGGTGACGAGACGTGGGTTTACGAGTTTGACATGCAAACTAGTCAACAAGCTTCGGAGTGGCGCCTTCCAACTGATCCGAAACCGAAAAAACCACGCCAAAGTCGATCAAAAGTCAAAATCATGTTGACTGTTTTCTTTGACTATCGCGGTGTTGTGCACTCTGAATTCTACCGGAAGGTCTAACGGTAAATAAAGAATATTATTTGAGCGTTATGCGGCGTTTAAGAGAGCAAATTCGACGAAAAAGGCCAGATTTGTGGAAAGAAAATTCTTGGATTTTGCACCACGACAATGCGCCTTCGCACAAGGCTATCATTGTGAACGAATTTTTGACCAAACACTCAACAAATACCATCCAGCAACCACCATATTCACCAGATATGGCTCCTGCTGACTTTTTTCTTTTTCCTAAACTCAAATTAGCACTTCGTGGCACCCGTTTTCAATCGATAGAAGACATAAAGGAGAATTCGCGGCGAGAACTGAACTCAATTTAGGAAGCAGCGTTTAAAAAATGTTTTGATGAATGGATTATTCGTTGGCGCAAGTGTATCGTTTCTAAAGGAGCATACTTTGAAGGTGATAAAATAAATTTGGACGAATAACAGACATTTTGTGTATTATTGATCTTTTCCCGGTACTTTCTTGACAGAGTAGTATAAAAGTTATCTACATTAATTTCGTGCAGTTTACGTGGTGCGCGCAAAACTAAAAACTGCTACAGATTAAATAGATGTACAAGTCTAACAATACTCGAAAAAATAAGACTCATTATTATGCTAACATTGTTGAGCAACCTATTGTACATATATATACGGTTTGTCATCCTGACCAGGACGGAGTCGAGTGCTATAGTGGCTTTCCACGTTTATCAAAACTACACTTATGAAGAAATAAATAAGCGAAGGTTGACCGGCGGCTCGTGGGGGTTGCTTAGCACCCAACCTGATACGATATGGTATCTAATAAATGTGGTGGGTACGAGCACCAGAACTTTTCCGCACCAGTGTGGAAAATTGTAAATTGCATGCCTAAAAGCGGTGGGAATAGGTGCGGGTTTTCGAATATATTTTTTTAAGTCCTAGTCGGCCTTATAATGTTCCCACTGCTGGGACTCAGGCCTCCTCACTAGGAAAGGGAATAGGCCGTAATCCACCAAGCGGGCCCAGTGCGGGTTGGTGAATATCACATGTCTTCGACTTTTTTGGTTCTAGGACATGCCGGTTTCCTCACGATGTTTTCTTTTTGCACTCAAAACGGTGAAGGAAAGCATCGTGTGCTTTCCTTCACCTTTTTAAGTGCAGTGGTGATGAAATAAATTACATAAATTAATGCGCCTGGCTGAGTTTGAACCCGCGACCTACAACTCGTAAGTCGGGGCCGTTTTCACACGACCACCACTGCTCTCTTTTTGTTAAATAAATGTTTTTTTTTTTTTTAATACAATTGATTTTTTTATTTTGCTCATGCTGCACGAAAAACATAAATAGATATATGGTCTGTCTATAATAATGTAGAATTATCAATAAATCAAAGATAAGTCTACAATCATTTACGTTCTGATAGTCCATGTATTTTAATAGACTTTAATTTTCCATAGACGGGTCAAAATAAAACTCCCATAGACAAGTGATATTTTTGTTTAATTAAATATTCTGTGGATATTATAGTCAATAGCAAATAATGGTGCGATTTACATTTTTGGTGATACAACTTTATATTAGATATTAATTAGGTGAGGTAAGTTTAATAAATAGCAATTAAATCTACAATAAAAAGAAGTGGTTTATATGTTACATAATAAAACAAAGTTTTACTTAAATATTTGTTAGTTTCATTTATCCATTAAATAAATAAATAATAACTGTTTATTTGTTAAAGTGGCATTCTATGGTATTCAATAGGGTAGTTTCCAGGGTCAAAATAACAAAATTTTCTTTTTTCGATTAAACAAAAAATAACAAAGATATAGCCCTTATTAAAGCTACGTGTGACGTCACCCCATGCGAGAAAATGCAGAACGGCGTGACGTTACACGTAACTTTAATGGGTTATATATTTGTCATGTGTCCCTTATTTTTGAATAATCCAAAAGACGGACTAATTACATTTTTTAAGTACCTAATGGATCTTCGAGAGGCCTGATTGTCATGCTAATTACATTGTGTGGTTAATACATTTTACTATGGATATTGTAGTTAGTCTATGGTTTCAAAAAATAGTCTTATGGAGTCTAACCAAACGAAACTCCTCCTTTGACGATGTTTTTGCCCGCGATGTCGTAGAATGACAGGAAGAAGCTAAAACAAATAATTTTATCAATTAAAAAAAGCAATGACTTTGACTTGCTTGTTGGTCTAGTTATTAGTTGCCCTGACGTCGTGGGATTGATTTCCTGTTGAAAAAAGTTTGGATGATGAGCACGATTTTTTTTATGGTAGAAAAATCATCCAACACCTCACAGACAACCCCCGCTCTTGGGCGTAGTGATAGTGTCAGACTTTTACTGACTAAAAACCCACCCCGTTCCTTCGTGCCTTCATACAGGGCCGGGCTTTCTCTTGAAGCTAACCCTGGCCACAGTAGGCTTCGACCCAGCTGGACCCCTGCTGTTGCTGACAACTCCTTGAGGCACGTGGGAACAGTGCACGCCGTCGACGACTTGAGCTCAGTGGGACAGTTACCGGTCGATCGGACAGCGAGCATTTGTTCTGTGTCTATGATATATATGATGTTGTTTAAATATAATAAATATGATAAGACAAGCTTTGCTTAGCGTGGGACTAGACGGCATTGTGTGATAGTTCTCGATTATTATTATTATAGTTATTTGGTATAAAAAAGGACAGTACCTACACCAACAAACATTATTTTCCCATTAACATAAGTATCTACAACCACTCAACTTTCTCTCAATATTTGCGATGGATAAATACTAAGTGCACTTTATCACAGAGTACGCACCCTAGATAATCATAGCCCTTATATCCTAGCGATAGACGATAGACAAACACGTTCATGGAAACGATTTGTCAAAATAGTGAAATGTTAAAACAAAAGTTTGTTACCGTACTACACTTCTAACAGAAATATTAAAACATGCAAGATAGCTTTTAGAGAATAATTTTTTCGCGACCAAAATGTCGTAAGCGCCATGAATCTCGTGGTACTTACGCGTTTCGTTCAACATAGTGTAACGTTCGAGGTGCATGGACTACATTATACCTGAGTCTATTGAAGTTAGTGTTCAGCATACGTAATCAAGTGCGTAGTATCTACCTATACACCTCTAGGCTAAGGGAATTAAGGTAGAACAACACTGACTGTGCACACGTAAGCCAAAAGCCACATACGCCAACCTAGGCGCTGTGGTCTCCATACATTTCATATGTAAACTAGATTTATAGAGCTACCCTTGATACAAGCTACGCGACGTCCTTCTGCTTACAAATCAGGCGTGGTCCACGTGAGCGTCGGTCTAATGTAGTTCTAGCTTTAAAATCGCTGCTGCGTTTACAATACTGTACCTATTCCCAGCCAAGTTGATAATCCGCTAGTAGAAAACATCAAATATACGATGATGTCATCTCAACGCTCAGTCACGTGGTCTGAACAAAAGAATCAGGGCTGTGGCCAACTCAAGGCGATGACGTAAGAGGAACGGTTGTAACTTTGCTAGGAAGGGTGATCAGCTGCATCATTATTATACTAGAAGTTGACCTCAACGTAGTTGGAAGTTATCGTACGCGTGGGCTTGAGGAAGACGAGCATTAGGTAGCTCTCCTTCCAGCCAACCAGTAACCGTTGGAACCGAGCCAAAGTCATCGACGACGCTTAGTAGAGTGTCAGCTAATCCTATGGTCCGGCAGGGTCGAAGCCTACTGGGGCCATAAGATAAGTGAAAGTGAACCCCGAGGACCTGAAACGGAAGGTAAAGAAGGAACTAGAGTGGGTTTTAGTTAGTAAAAGTCTGACACGCCCTCGCGTACCGCCCAAGAGCGGGAGAAGTCATTGGATGATTTCACACCTAAAAAAATCTTGGGACCACAAGAAAAAAGTAGTACTTACTAAATAGTAAATACTAATAAATAAAAAATTATTACCTAGGTTGATTTTGTGTGGATGTTTGGGACTGCGGTCCCGGTCAAAACAACCCCACAACCCAAACATTTACTGCTAGACATGGTCCCCCCAACATAAACACGTGCGTACTTGCTTGTCGCATCTAGCAAATTCCACGTCATCGATTCTCAGTGAGAGGCCCTCATGCGAACCCCTCTCCGTAACCTTCCGGATGCAATCGGCTCTATAGTGTAGTATGTATGTTCATTTGATTTGATACGTCCCGTCGGATCCCTTCTGTTTCATAACACAGCCCACACTTAGTGTATGATTTCGTTAAATACCGAGGGTAAAACGTCCCCCCTGTTCCATGATAATAGTCTACACTTGCTTTATGGTTGCTCTGTATTCATCGAATGACGCAATATTGAATTTCAACCGTGTTTAGGGTGATTTATGTTTTTGAAATTTTTTGTTTTTGATTTTGCTCGAATTATTGATAGCACTCAGTGTTTTTATACCAAAAATCACTATATTCGGATAATATTTAGGGGTTGGTTTTGTTTGGTTGTTTTTTTGTCCAATGGTATATAAAAGTTTAGTTATTAGTAGTCACTGTTAAATTCGTACATATCATTATTTTTTTATTGAGATTTAGACCTAAGATAGAACTTGAAATTATTAGTGGTTGAATTAATTAGCAAGCGTTACGTTAGTTGAATTACGAACAACCCGACGTACGGCGAGTATCCACCCATACGTTGTTGAAACCTCTACGGCCCGGACTAAGCGTTTTGCTTCGTCGTTTATACAGCGTACATCGAAGGACTATAACAATTTGCCTGTTGCGGCCTTCCCGTCTGATTATAATTTGGGTGTCTTCAAGGCTAGAGGCTCTTAATTGCATCACTGCTTACCATCAGGTGGAATTGCAATCAAGCACTACTTAATATCAAAGTGATGTGGATGCGGGACGCACAGGATCGATCATTGTGGCGACTTTTGGGGGAGGTCTATGTCCAATAGTGGACGTCTGTCGGCTGACTGATGATGATGATGACATTAGTAGTTCACACAAATACCCATGTAAGTTATTTTCTTCTTACCTTTTTTTCTCTATTCTTTGGTAGTTTATCTTTTTTTTGGGCTTTTATTTTTTTTGTGTTTAACAAAGACCTCACAATTGCGGCAAAATTTTTAGTTGTAGGTTTGGTCTAGGAGTAAGGTTTCTCGGATAGTCAAGTTTTTTTTGAACATATATATTTCGTTTCTAAATAATCCTCAAATATTAGAATAATTGAGATTGCTTGTTCCAAACAGTAGGCTACGCTCAAGACCGGAGGAAAGGACGGATAAAGTCCCGGTAGTTCGCGCAAATCTGTTAAAGTTTGCATCCGTGACTCGGGCGGTCGAAATACTCAATAGTGTCTCTTTACGGTTAGATCCGATGCGTGACGCACAGGACCGGACGTTGTGGCGACGCTTGGGGGAGGCCTATGTCCAGCAGTGGACGTCTTCCGGCTGATATGATGACGATGATAGTTAGATACTTTTTCTAGCATATGAATTCGAGAGGGTGACACTAAGTGTGTTGTCCTCTATGTAACTTGTGCCGATTCTCCATGGTGCTGATTCAGACTGACCATCGATTATATTATTTATCTATGTATGTTGCATAATATATACATAAATAATGTAATCGATGGTCGCTAACTAATGGATATTTGATCAGTTTGTGGGTGGCATCTCTGAGGGCTAAGCTATTTTGCGAGTACTTTTGTTACCTTGGGATACTTGTTAAAACAATTGTATTATAATAATAAATAAATAAATATCCGAGAGAAGTTATATGAAGTACTTACTTATCCGGTGCAATCCCAAGTTCCTTTTCAATAAAAGTGGTGACTTCTGAGCCAATGATCTTGTTCTCTTCCAGCCCTAGATGTCCAATGGATTCCAGGGTTGCCACAGCGCTGGGTACCGTCGACTGACCGCCGAAAGAGATCGCACAGTCGCCTGACACAACGCAGACGAATTTCTAAGAATTAAAAAAAAACAACAATTTGTTTTAAATCTACAATAATATAGATCTAATTCTGTAAAGTATAAAGTCAATGGTTTGGTTAGTTAATTAACCTACAATAGTAGATAGAATACTTTTTATTTTAGCAGTAAGTATCTTAAAATTATCACTTGGGATACGTTTCTTCTATAACACGGGTGAAGTCTCTGGCAGCAGCTAGTTTTTTTATTTTATTTATATAAACTAGTGCTTGACTGCGATCCCACCTGATGGTAAGCAGTGATGGAATCGTTGATGGTGAGGCGCTCTAGTTTATTAAGAGCTTATTCACTAGTTATTGACATACCTGTCGACTAGTCGCCAGTCATGTGCCTATCAAAGTTCCGCAACCCAGACTTAAGAGGCTGCTTTTCCACTCGATTATTGTTAACATCAAGCATGCGTAAAAGCTTGTTATTACATCTAACGCGATATTTGACGGAAAGGCATAGCGAAAACAGAAAGATAACGACTGAAAACTCTGTTAGCATCCAGTAATTCCGTGATTTACTCGAATAATTTATAAAACTTGTTCTATAAATACGTGTTTTTTTTAAACCATTAAAAGTTTTCGAAAAAAATTGCCGTCATTTAGAATCTTGATAAAATCTGCATAGCTTCTATTGTAACACTTTTTTAATTTCTGAGTAAATCATAAAGTGCATAATTTACTCAAAAACGTAAAAAAGAGTCTTTTATTTTAAAATCTTTTAGTCAAAGTTTATACAAAATACCACATTCTCAGAGGTATTTACTGGATTAGTTTTACACAAATTTGTAAATTGATTTCATTAGAAGCCTAGATAATATCCACAAGATACTGTGTTTCCAAAATATCTAATGAAAGCTGTGTAATAACGTCATAATCGTGTAAGAGCGGTTGTATGAAAATCAGTGAAAATGTGAGTCATGATCGTCCTCGCTCATCCTCTTAAGGCGTATACACATTTTGCCGGAGTTAAATGCACACAGACTCGTAAGTACTTATGCCTGCGCCCGCATAAAGCCCCGATGACCTTTACAACCATTTTCTTTGCGAAACATTAATTGGTTTAGAATATACCTAGCATATGTAAATATGCTACGTATATTCTCTATACAGGTTGGCCGAGCGTTGCCGAGTGAAGACCAATACAAACATCTAGACAGTATATTTGCCTTGTCTAGCTATCGCTCGGTGTCGCTCGCCTAATTGGTTGAGTAAAGACAAGCGCCAACGTGCATAGATCTCATTTGGCATAGCTTGTCACGACTCACAGCCGCTCTTCATTTAAGGGGATGCAACTCGATACACATTTTCAATGTTTTTCATTGTATGAAAAACGGCTCTTATCCGATTATGACATTATTACACATTTCTCATTAGATATTTTGGAAACACAGCATTTTGTGTATATTATCTAGGCCTCTATTGAAATCAATTTCTAAATTTGTGTAACACTAATCCAGTGAAAACCTCTGAAAATCTGCTATTTTGCATGAACTTTACCACTTCATAATTTACTGAAAAAATTAAAAAGTCAAAAAAGTAAAACTATAGAAGCCTTGCAATTTTATTAAGATAACAATTTTTTTCAAAAACTTTTAAGGGTTTAAAAAAACAGCTATTTCCTGGAACAAGTTTTGTAAAATATTCGAGTAAATCACGGAATCACTGAATACTAACAGAGTTTTCAGGCGTTACCTCTCTTTTTTTGCATTGCCTTTTCATCAAACATCGCGTTGGATTGCATTAGATGAAGCAACAAGCTTTTAAACCATGCTCGATGTTGACGATAAGTGAGTGGAAAAGGAGCCTCTTAACTCAAACTACCAATCAACAACTAACCAGCAATATTTTTTTGTAAAAAAAAATCTTAAGAACAAAAGCGTTTATAAGAAGTATGGAAAACAGACTAAAAATCGCATGTTGTTGCATTTTATGTTTTAGGTAAAAGTATATGAATTAGTCACATGATTTTTCATATGACTAATTAATATGAAAAAATCACATGATCATAATGTTGTACATAAATCTGTAATAAACATATACTTATTTTTTTCAAATCTATTAACCGAGCCGTTACCGAGGAGTAGGCTTCAGAAAGTCACTATTTTATGGCACTGCTCGGGTACCCTAACTCCCGGGTCGTAAACACTTAACATGTTTGGAGGTACGTGGAACAGAGAGTAAAGTCCCACATACCTCCTTTGAAAAGGGAGTATCCTCCGACCAGACAGGTGTTATGTCTGTTAGCAAACTGCCCGATAAATGATTTTGGAGCTGTTCTATATGTTCAAATCACACGGAGAACACGATGCAGGATTAGTTTTTATGTGACGCCATAGATGTCGCTACACATAGAACCAATGGCACAAATAGTGTCAAATTTCTTGGTGTCAAAATTCTGGCTATCTGTATCGACATTCAAAGACCAGTCTAGTTACAAATATAATTTTTCGAAGCAGTAAAGAATAATAATGGAATTGCATAACATTGTATTGTATATTCCGTATCGTATATTCCGTATCAGATATTCCTAATCATATCAGGTTCTGCCAGTCATGCGTGATCAGGTGTTGGATAGTGCAAGTCACTGAATCAATGTTGATTGAACAGACTGGTTTGTTTGTCTATCTATTAGTCCCCTTGATTGCTATGCCGGAGGTCGTGGGTTGGATTCACACCCAGACAAATGCTTGTGTGATGACCACGATCATTTGTTCTGTGTTCGTGTCATGTATACCTAATATGTTTGTATTTAAATATATATATAAGTATGTTTATCAGTTTTTACACGCTTTTATTTAGTTTCACCTGTCCCGATGTTTGTCTGTCATCAAATCTTGTAAAAAACGTGACCCACTTTCCGGTTGCCGATTGAGCTAAAATTTGGCATGCATGTGTAAATCAGATGACAATGCAACATTTTTATGACATGGAGCTGATCTGATGATAGAACCGGAAGATGGCTATTACTAGTAGTTAGAACTTGGTAGTTAAACGACACAGTCCCATCGAGTTTGGGCTCGTATGATTTGTCTTGACGTGTATTAATTATATAGGTATTCCGAGCTATAAAAACTTGCTATAAAAACAATATTGTCATTAAAAGTTCGTTTAGTACTAATAACACAAGCTCAAGTGTTGTGTGATAGTTGTGGAATATATTATTATTAACTGTCTTGCCGTTATCCTAACTTATTTATGTTCAGTCATATTGTATTTTTCTTGCGTTGGAAGGCCTCAAATAAAGTGGACCGATGACCTGGTGAGGGTTGCAGAAATCCAATAGATGCGAAACGCAAAAGACCGTTCATTGCAGCGACATTTGGGGAAGTCCTATGTCTAACAGTGGATGCCTTTTGGCTGAAATAATGGTGATGATGAATTTTATTTCCAATTACGTATATTTTTCATCACAAGATATTTTTACGCCGTTAAATTTCAACACGTCATATCTCCGACAAATTAAAGAGTGGCAACGAATAATTAAAACGCATTACTGTTCGAAAGCTCTAGAACCAAAGTACCTACCTAGCTTGGCAAGATCTGGAACATTCTGTCATAAGTACTCGTTGTACCTACTATTTAGTAGGTATGTAATCTGTAGGTATCTATAGGTGGATAAGGGAAATGGTACTTTCCGCCATTAACAATAGAGTCGAAATTCGCGTGAGTGACTCGCGAAGGACAAAGTAATAAAATTGATTTATGGCCCCGCGACGCGACTCTAATGTTCTGGATCTATCCCGAGACGTCAGTATCTAGAATTTTCTTTGCTCCGCGTATAAATGCGAGCCCCCGAACGGACGTGAGTCAGTTCTGATTTCGACTGCGATCAAGAGCGATCTACCTAAGTGTGCAAAGTGATTTTATCTAACGACCGAGGTGATAGTATAACGGAACTCTAGTGCTAACTGTGATTTGGATTATTGTTGACTGGACTAATTACTGATTGTTTGTGGTAAATAAAGTTCTTTATTGGTAAATCGGCATTTAGTTACCCACGTACGTAACAATATCATAGGCAGTCTAAAAAAAATGTTGGAATGTTTTAAAAATGTTAGCGTGTAGCCATGAAAAATATACAAAAGCATATACTATAGATTACATTTTTTAAATATTTTGTCTTAGACATTATTACTTGTATTAAAAATATGAGTCCGAGAAACATATATACCGCAAGCACATTAGTAAGTATATTATATACACAGGTATTTTAATACAAATCATGATTGATGATTTAAATAGCAAACTCTATGACATGAGATATTTATTTGTTACAATTATGCACCAATAAACGAAACATTTATGTTGTCATATTTTCAAACTAAAAGTTAGTGCTGAAATTATTCAAACGTTTCCTTGAAACCTCCTCCGGTTCATTAAAACCGGTAGGCAATAGAATATAATTATTATATTTTTCTATCTAATTAGCTTTTAATCAACTAGCTTTTGCTCGCGACTTCGCCCGCACATACACACAGTTTTCTATCAGTGAATTAAACATTTCGCAATCAGACCAGTACTTTCAGAGA
This sequence comes from Mythimna lalbum, assembly GCA_949319445.1. Classification (NCBI taxonomy): domain Eukaryota; kingdom Metazoa; phylum Arthropoda; class Insecta; order Lepidoptera; family Noctuidae; genus Mythimna; species Mythimna lalbum. The sequence goes on along the minus strand of OX439344.1, from coordinate 2,813,440 downwards.
TTACCACCTACAAACAAAAAATAAACTACCTTTAGTGTAGCTAAAAATAATAATAATTTATTTGCGTGCTACTTTGGCATACTGCGATTACTGTATATTTTAATTTAAGTTTAATCGCATCCCAATCTGTAAAAACACCACTAATTTTATTATATTGACATTTGACATTAACTGTCGCTGATATGATACTAAAGAAGTACAAAAATTAGGCTTCTATCGCAATCATCATCATCATCATCTACTAGGGCTAGGGTTATCTGAAAGGAAACTCGAGCCCCGGTACGAAGAGGCTAGAAGGAACGGGGTGGGTTTTTAGTCAGTAAGAGTCTGACACTATCTCCCGCCCCACCCAGATGATTTTTACATAGCGTAAAAAAAAAATATCATCATCATTTCAGCCGACAGACGTCCACTGTTGGACATAGGACTCCTCCAAGTGTCACCACAATAATAATTGGTGGTAAAATATTTAGCCGTAACAGCATGCGCTTGACAAGCATAATGCAAGATGAATGATGGATGGTGCGTACCTACGGCACTTTACCTAGCCAGCCTATCAGCTAAACTTGTTAAAAATAAAAGGCCCATTTTGACATTTGAGCTAAACCCTAGAATATAACTTGGAACTAAACCGAAAGAAACAATGAAATAATAATTAGGGGTCCTGTGTAGTAGTAGCTATTTTAGTAGTAGCTAGACCATCTGCACCTTACAAGCCGCTAGGTAGACACAATACAAATGTCAAATGGACCTTTTATTTTTTGAAAACTTTAATAAAAGCAATAACCTAAAAAACATCTTCATCGATATTACATGAGCTACGCCCCAATGAATAGAAGTGTGGAAGCCGCCAAATCAATTATACGCTTGTCGCTTACCATCAGATGGGTTCGCAGTCAAGCATTGGTTTACTTACATCATTTAAAAAAAAATAACAATAATTTCGCGAATACTCACATCTTCCGGCTTCCTCACAACCCTCGCCAACAGTGGAAGGATTTTATTAACAAAATCATTAGGAATTTGAGAGCGAGGCAAATTTGTCAATATTTTTAAACAAGGCATTTTAGTACAAGTTGCTGGCTTGCTCGTAAGAAGGTTACTGATACCAGCCGCGAGTGATAAAGCGTCATTATTGTTATCAATGTTATTTCAAGTGCACACATTATCATTTATATTTTATTCTCGTTCGTTTTTAGGGATAAGCAGTTGTTGTTATATTTTTAAAGTACAGACAGAGCACAGATAATAGTATCTACTGACGTTCATAGATAAGATTTTCTGTATCAATATCCATAGATTTTTCTTGCTAGTTTTTAATATCTTACAATTTTGTGATTTGATAAAAAAAAAACTTTAGTCTTTAGTGAATTCTTCAATAAATGATAGCAAATCTTTCAGACTCGCTTGTTTATGAAAACCATTTCATATAATTCAACAATATTCTTAGTATACTTACGCGAAACCCGAAACACCGGTCTAGTTTTTTTATGTATAGAATCTATTTACAAAATTTAATGACTGTGTCATGAAAAATCACAAAGTTATAAGCTTGTTCTGTATCCGAATAAATACATGACCACCAGCCCATACGGACTACTGAGGGGTTGTTTTGCTCCCGCATACAGTTCTGCACAGGCGCCTAATGTCCGCTGTTACCTGCCGTGACCTGTGTTGTACTTAGTGTCGGTGGTGTGCTGCTTTTTTGAATATTTTTGGGAATAAATCTAACATGGTGTAAAAAGTATTGAGATCGTTTCTTTTGCTGATTCTGTACAAACTTTATTCAATTTTTACATTTGAAAGATAATGTTGTATAACAGTATAATATCCGAACTCCACGTTAATGAATCTATCAATTTTGGAAATACTTTAGATTATAATTATTTTGTGCAGGGTGAAGGTATTGCTCCGTGGTAGTCCTATTACTAGTGTTTAATTTGCCGATCACAAAGAGTGGGTATTATGTCACTCCTATAGGTAAAAATACAGGTTCTTACCAGAAAAATTCCTTGTTAGTTGTAAAAGAGCAAAGAATAAAAAAAAAAACTTAGAATAAAAAATATAGCAAGCAATTGTTGCTAAATGAATGCAACATTAAATAAAAAAAATAACTCACGTGCATTAAAAGACACACTTCCAATGGTTTCATTAATAAAACTAGCAACTTTCAGACTAGAAAATCGTGCAAAGTTATCCGAAGCGTACTATTTGCGCCTGCGTTAATATTAAGGAGTGCAGTGTACGCGTTTTGTTGCCTTTCTAAAAGGCAAGGCGCCCGCGATGCACTGAATGTGATTTTTTTATTATTCATTCGTCCACCTACATTTTACTGTGTCAAAATTGTGTTATCATTACAACCATTATAATTATGTTACTCTTTATGTAACTATACTCTTTGCTTACTCTTTGCAATTTTCTCTCTGGTTATAAAATTGTAAACAATCAGTATAATAAAATATACATTAATATTCCTCGATACGGGAGTTTCATTCATCATGTAAAGAGGAGGGTTGAAATGCATGTTACTAAAAGAAAGAAAGAAAAACAGTTTATTTGCACGAAAAAGACGCAATCTTATAACTAGCTAACAAACATAATAACAACTTGAAATTGATAGGGGAATGCGTCGCATCCGCGCAAAACGGTCGAAAGCTCAGCATAAAGCTGCGGTCTCACGCATAATGCGATGAGCCCACGGCGCTGGTTTTCAGCGTGGGCCGGTCGCTTTGTAAATGAGTTATGAGTATACATGAGGATAGGTGCAGAGGGAGGCTAAGGAAAAGATGATGGATGGTGTGACGAGTGACATGAAAGAAAAGGAGGTTAGTAATAGCATGACGAGAGATAAGGTACGACCCCAAATAAGATGGGATAAAGCAGAAAGAAGATACGGGAGTTTCATTAATTTAAACCCAAGCGAATGCTCTCTCATTGTCTTTCTGTTGTGTCTCTAATTACGATATTCGTAAGCTTAATTCATGAATCCCCAAGCGACCACCGGTGGCCGCGCATCTATTGTCTTACTATTGTGTCTCTAATTGACGGTATCTGAAAGCTTAAAGTCCATTGAAGTCCCAACTCTTACAGACAAAGGCGCTTAAAATTACACTTGGTTTTTTCTTTTGTGTCGATAGCAAAACTATTTCGCTGACGCTGTTATTAGATCTCTACATGAACAGGTTCAGGTACACTGGCGCAAGATTGAAGGTGGGACATGGTGTGCGAGACAGACGCTGCACAAACACTGAAGAACGGAACCATCTGAACCTCCATCTGTGGAGATAGTCTTCGCTGCACCCAACCTGGGTGCAGAGTCCGTTTAAAGATTTTCTAGATTGGCCATGGCTAGTCGTGTCTAGGCGAGAGGTTCTTCGATGGTGTTCGTGTTGACTTGCTACCTAAACTTTCAAATTGAGCTTGTAGTGGCAGTGTATACGTCGAATTAAAAATAAACTACAGTCGCCAAAAGCCCTCCTGGCTTAAAAACTAAACTGCAATTATAAATACCCGGGCTTTAGAACCCGCAAAAACTCCCCACTAACTGATTTCTTTGAAGTTGCATTAAAATAATATTCCTCCTATTACATCATACTAATCGTAATCTGCAATCTGTTTTTAATCTACAAGCTTTTCACTATTCATACACGTTTATATACGACGCACTTCAAAAATCTTTTCAACATCAAAACAGAATACATTCTCTCCCCCTAAATCCGCCATTTTGATCCGTCAATTATCTCTGACGTCGCGCGTCGTTGAAATCCCTTTGTACAAAGGGCTATGCGCACAAAGATTTCCCGCTTGCAACATTTTAATTTGGATGGCCGGCCGGCTTCACTGAATGAAATTGGCAAGCTGACAGGTAGAAATTCAATCAAACGCCCCCATTACCTCGTGTGGGGTGAATTTATTCCCCCTAAATGCGTATCGTAGTCTAGCAACGCCCTTAAGCCGGGCTGTAGCGGCTCATTCAACTAGCGACCCACCTGGACAATCAATGTGCTTGCAAACTTAATTGGGATCCCCAATTAAGTTTGAGCTCGCAGCATCGATATACACGTGCCGTATTGTTCGGTTCGCCGAAGTGCAATTAAGAGCATTTAAGTTCTCATGGAGATCGTAGCCGTGCAGTAATAATAAGCTCTAATAAATCACTAATAATTAGCCTTAGTTATTAGAGCCAAGTAATTCACTTAGGAAAATGGTTTTGTGAGCGCTATTGTAATACAGAGTGATCGATACGGTTTCCATTCTAATAGTTGTTATGCATTGTTTAATTCGTTAAAAGTTAGGTATTGAGAAATCATTCAATTACATTCGTACATTTCCGTCCACCGAAGGCGTGGGCTCGCGGACGACGAGCAATGGGTAACTCGCCGTTCAGAGCGAGCTCAGGTCGTCGATGGCGCGTGGGGAGTTGTCAGCATCCGTAGGGGCTCAGCATAGTCGAAGCCTACTAGGGCCATGAGTAATGCGACAGAGATCCCAGGGCCCTGGCATATTTTTATGTGCTCTTTTCGGATTTCAACCTGGACACCTCAGCAAAGCTGGCCTGGCGCTTTTACGCCAAAACTACTGACTTTATGAAGAAAAGATTCAGATGTAAAGTAGATAATTTTTAGGCACCATTTTCCAATATGGCGGTGCGGGCGGCAAAAATGCAACATTGAAGACCACACCAACATCCATGAAACTACCAATTAGCTATAGCTATAATAATAATATTTTTTTAACAATAATTAATTTACGAGTATTTTTTACTCAGACTGCTTTTAATACTGTATGATTTTGATTATTCTTATCAATGCCGCACTAACAATAAATTACAAACAATAGCTCTAGAGGATCTTTTGTTGCATCTACTGGGGAACAGGATTAAACTACTATTGTCCTGAGTAACGCAGTGGATTCGCTATTGATATGAATGTCAAACAACGTTGCATATGGGGGTGACGTCATGCCTTTTACACGCGCTATAGCTGCAGAAGAAAACAATGGTGCCAGATTTGTAACGAAGTGGTAAACAAAAGACTATAGAGGGTAAAACCATCCCTTGCTATTGTATGGGTTCTTGTTGACCAGCGGCTCTTTGTTCCTTGGAAAAATGTTGAAGGGCTTTTACGGTGTTTTCAATGTCGTGCAGATTTTATCACGCATGTGGGTGTGCAGATAATTTCAAAATACAAAAAAGCGTCCCGCGTGCGTAATCAACGCATTACAATAAAAACTTGTATGAAATGGAAATTTGCGGGGGTAACGCGTGAGGGGCAATCTTGTATGCTCTTGGAAATGGCCCTTTTAAATAAATCCGCACATGCTTTGATAAGCTAGGTACTGGCAACAGTAAATACCTAACGAAGTTGAATTATTTGGTATGACGAAACATTATTTATAGATATCATAGGTACAAACAGGCCATGGCTCCGGCGAGGAGGAGTGGCAGGCGGTCGCCTCCTTCTGCGAAGCAGTAATGCTAGCAAAGGAGGAGGCAGACCGCATCAGGCAACGGCGCCCCCGCCGCCGCCGCCGGGATTCCGATCCCGATTTCCGGCTACCGTAGACGCGGGCTCGCGGATGGCGAGCCATGGGTAGCTCGCTGTCCGATCGTCCGGTAACTGTCCGGACTGAGCCAAGGCGTCGACGGCGCGCACTGTTCCCGCGCGCCTCAAGGAGTTGTCAGCAACAGGAGGGGCCCATCTGGGTCGAAGCCTACCGGGGTCGGGGTTATCCGAAAGGAAACTAGAGCCCCGGTATGAAGGCTAGAAGGAACGGCGCGGGGTTTTTAGTCAGTAAGACTCTGACACTGTCTCCCGCTCCACCCAAGAGCGGGTTTCGATGACAATGATGATTTTCCCCGTGAACAGAAAAAAAAAATATGTACAAAGAAAAGCAATTTTTTTAACGCATTTTTACTACTTTGTAACTAATTATCTGCAATGATAAATATAATATCATTTATTATATAGAAAGCAGTGATGGCGGACTGGTAACGGCCCCGACTTACGAGTTGTAGGTGGCGGGTTGAAGCGCATTACTTTGTGTAATTTATTTTATTAACACTGCTCTCAAAACGGCTTGGAATAGGCTCATAAACTAGTGCGCCTCACCATCAGAGATTGTATCACTGCTTACCATCAGGTGGGATCGCAGTCAAGCACTAGTTTATATCAACTAAAAAACAAAAAGGATTTTCTCCAAACCCACGATGGCAGTAAGTAAGAATGTTGCCGTTTTCAAATTTATGTATTTATAAAATAAACGATGTAGTAAACCGTTTTTAACCCTTCAGATACCGTCAATTAGAGACACAATAGTAAGACAATAGATGCGCGGCCACCGGTGGTCGCTTGGGGATTCATGAATTAAGGAGGGTTTAAAAGTCGAGGTAACTATGGACTACACAAAATAATTGAATGCACTACAGTACAATACTATACCGTTTAATTGGTTTTTTTTTCAGACGTCCACTTGTAAAAAGTTTGATGTGCCCCTTTTAATTTCAAATTCCATGTTAATAGATTTATAAATTCGCGCATCACGATTTTGCTTGTAATGAATCGATCTTATGTTTACTATAGAATAGAATAGAATAAACTTTATTGTACACCAAAAAGGTTTTTTTTTTATTTTTTTTTATAATGTATCGATCTTTTTTTTCATATTTTTTATAGTAGATCGATTTTTTACTATGTATAGGCTCACGTTTGACCACTATCTCACCTGAGGGGAAGATTACTACCATGTACATACCTTGTTGTTTTAGGTTTGTAACAATGTAATTAGTGCCAAGTATTCTCTTTCCGTAGCTAAACATGCTTACCAACTTGACAGCGTACATAATCGACCCGACAATACCTTACCTTCGCTTCCCTCTGAAATAAATTTCATGTTCAGTGATTTTAAGTTCAACGTCAAAACACAGCTGAAGTTCGAGACGTCAGTTCGGCGGCGAGCATCGGGGTCGACGAGACAGTACAGTCGCGTGCTTCAATGTGTGGCGAACATTTTATGGCGTCACCTACGAAAACGGAATTTTTAACCACGCAATTTTTAAGCTCTTTTTTCGTACTAATTTACTAATAGGGTTTTTTAATTAGTGCAAAAAAGGAGCTCTATCTGTACGTCATATCCATATCATACTTGTTTAGTCAAAAGTAAAAAAACCGAAATACAAAAATTTTTCACAGACATTGGTCATTCATCTATTATAAATGGGAAAGTGTGTGTGTCTGATTGTCAATCTTTCACGGCAAAATAGAGTGACGAAATTAGGGCATAGGCTACTTTTTGTCTCTTTCTAACGCCTCACTTCCCTAAAATGGAGCCGGGAAGTTTGTATGGAGCATTCCGCGATTTTCAAGGAAGAAAGCTAAAATTTGGTATGCGGACTATTTGTGATTAACAAAAAAATTTTAAATATTTTTTTTTGGAAAACTGCCCTTAACCCCTTAAAAGAGGGGGTGAAATTATATAAGGGACTTTTCGCAGTTTTCAAGGTAAGAATAAATCGGTTCACAGACTCTTTGTTACTAACGAAGAATACCTGCTTTATTTTTTTTTGGAACTCTTCCTGCGGCGCCTAAAATAGGGGATGGAAATTTGTGTGAGACTTTCCGCAAAATCAGTACAGGTTCTATGATACAAACGAATAATAAAATAATTTAATTACAACAAATTAAATAAAACAATATCAAAACATTAAATCTAATCATAAATCAATCAGTTTTTGAAAAACATAAATAAGTGTTACTCATATGGATTCCAAATAGATGGTACTGATAGGTTTCTAAAACACGCTAACGTTGTGTGCTCTCTACCTGTACCTAAGTGCGGGCATCGGCCCGCGCTTCACACTATAGTGCATACGGTACCTATACTCTGTTATCTGACTAATGATTTGCTTTCGATTTTTAGATATTCGTGTTTAGCTTTGCGATTTGGTATTGATGTCTTGGTTTGGTTTTCCGATTTGCGAAAACGAACTCGGTTTCGGATTTGGTTTTATTAGTCGTCTCAGTCATGCGTAGGGAATGCAAATCTCGCGAGTCTGGGGCTCGAGCGAGATCCCGCGAGATTGTGAATAAAAATATCGCGAGATCTCGCTAAATTCGAGGTCTCGCGAGATTGGCAGTTTTGTGTTTTTTTTTTGCAAATAATCACAATATTTGAATAAATTAGGAAAAAAAATATTAAATATTATAAGTATTATAAAATAACCATAGGCGCGGGCTTGCGGACGGCGAGCAATGGGTAGTTGGCTGACCGACCATCCGGTAACTGTCCGGACCGAGCCCAAGTCGTCGACGGCGCGTAATAGTCTGACACTATCTCCCGCTCCGCCCAAAGGCGGGAGATGTCATTTGGATGATTTTTACCCACCAAATAAAAGTATTATAAGATAAACTTTTATTTTCATGAATTTTTTCAATGCATTTTTTGCATTAAACATTGTTTGACGTATCTGTCTATAATTTTTTAACGTCCGTGTCTATCTGCGCTTCGAATAAGACGTTTTTATGCTCGAGTACAATCTCGTTAAACTCGCGAGATTTCGTCCTTTTTTCGTCCGAGATCAATCTCGTCCTTTTTAACTCTACAGACTCTAACTTCACAAATTCTACATATCAGTAAAAATGGCTTGGCTGTTTCGTTACGTACTTCAGAAACTAAATATTCGCGTCACCTCCACGACGGTAGCGAAACGGCGAAGCCATATTTTTTTACTGATATGTAGAATTTGTAAAGTTAGGGTCTGTAGAGTTAGGCCGTGTAGATTCAGAAGCTTGGCTGTACATGAGATCTGATATCTTTTTCACAGGGCAAAATTTATGTGGTCGTCTTGGCAACATTTTACATTAAGTAAATGTTTTTGGTGGGATAATTGTTATTTGGTAATCTACAGATTGTATTTCCAGAAGTATGCCCAGTAGCCACCACCAGCATATCTCCCTTATACTCAGATTCCCGCGACCCTCGCCATGTCATCAATCTACCTTACGGGAGGTCTTCCAACGCTGCGTATCCCGGGTGGTCGATACTCTAGAACCTTTTGTCCCCATCGACCATATGTTACGTGAGCGATGTGCCCTGTCCACTGCCACAGATATTGAACTCATCAGAAATAAAAACAAACTATGTAATCTGAAATGTAGTGTATTTAGTCTTTTTATTGAGTTGGGAAATTATTTAATGACTTCTTCCGTTCTAGGGTGGACAGTGAGGTGACAAACACACATGCAGAAGATTTGTATATAATATAAAGATAGTCTCCTCTATAGGTGAGGGAGAGGAGACCTGAATCCCAGCAGTGGGAACAATTAAAAGGTTGATGATGATAAAGATAAAAGAGGTGTGATCGGGATAGCTCGTCACCCAGCTCTCTGATAAGGACACAGCACAGCCGTATCATCGACAGCGGTAGTGTTACACGCGCGCCTCAAAGAGATATACGCAAAATCGTAAACCCCTAATATGCTAATGAGGCTAATGCCCTTGCGGGCTTGCCGCAAGGAATTTCCAACCGTAGTCCTGGAACGCAAAAGGCAATTAAAGAACACAGGTGGTTTTAGTCAGTAAAAGTCTGACACCCTCAGTCAGTCAGTGGATGATTTCCCATCTAAAAAAAGTGTAATGTAAGTTTAGCTTGTGACTGTACCGATGTCGAAGGGTCTCTCGGAACCCTACACGCCTATTGACATTGACTTCTAAAGTACGTCAAGGTAGAGGGTGCCTTTTCAATGTTAGGGTCTCGAAAGTTCAAGGGTATGTTTATGACAAATCGAGAGACTGGAACAACGTGCCTTCTGCGTCTTCCCGTCCGATTATAATTTAGGTGACTTCAAGGTTAGAGTGAGTGCACCTCACCATTACTAATTGCGTCACTACTTACCATCAGGTGGGATTGCAGTCAAGCACTAGTTTATATCGATAAAAAAAAACTATTTTTGAAGAGAAAATCCTCCATTCCAGTCAGCCCTGTCACCAGAGACGCTTCTTTGTATGCTGCTATAAGAAAGTCATCAGGCGCTCCAGTATGTGGTTGTGCGCTGAAAGATCCTTTTGAAGGTGGACACTCCAGATAAGGCAGACAATTTTAGATATTTGAAAGTTTTTCAAAAAACGTCTACTCAGCGACTTGTGGTCCAGAGAAAGGTTGAGGGTACCAACCACGAGAAAGATCCCCAAGAGGTGGAATGACCAGATATAAGCGACAATAAATAGCTCATCATTACTGAGGATTGGAGGATCGAAGGATCGGAGGAGGAAGGATCGGATAGTATGGGTGTCTCAGAAATAATTCACGTTTGTACTTTTTTTTACGGAAGACGCTGCGTTGGGAGGTCTACCCACAGGGTGGACCGACGACCTGTTGAGGGTCGCGAGAATACGAAGGATGCGAAGCGTATAGGACCGTTCGTTGCGGCGACACTTGCGGTAGGCCTTTGTCCAACAGTGGACAGGACTGTTAGTTGCTTCCACCTTTTCTATATCTAACAGTGGACGTCCTTTGACTGAAATGACGATGATGATGATGATTTTAGTTTTGTAGATGAATTAATAATTAGAATTTAGCTTAGCTTTACATGGCATGTAAGGTGCTAACAGTACGCCAATTATTACATGCTGTTAAAACACACTCAACTTTATTTTAATCCATCCCTCAGATAGAAGAAGAAAAGATCTGGCTTGTGCTAACTCTCGGACTAAACATGCTTTTGCGAATCAATTTTATATATTTCTGGGACCTTATTTATATGTATAACCAATTAAACAGAGTACTCGCAGTCGCCCACCAGACTATAACATCCTGTCTGGTCGGAGGATCCTCCCTTTTCAACGGAGGTTTGCGGGACTTTACACTCTGGTCCGCATACCTCCAAAACTACATTAGACACACGTGTGCCATACCTGGCTCTGGGCGCGTCAGTCTCCATACATTTTTATTATTATTTTATAATAGCAACTAGACTTGTACAAGTTATATCAGATTCACGCTACGCAACACACCATGTGTTGTGTGTCGGTCATGTAGTTCCGGCTTCGGTCCATCCGGTTTAAAATGTTATATTCAACAGAGTTTATTAAAATCTTTTATAGCTGTCCGTTCAACCGATTATGACATTTATTACGTTAGTGGCATGACAACTGAGTACACAGTTGGTATTGTAACCACTTTTTAGGGTTCTGTAGTCAACTAGGAACCCTTATAGTTTCACCATGTCTATATCTGTCCGTCCGCGGATAATCTCAGAGACCGTTAGCACTAGAAAGTTGAAATTTGGTACTATTATGTATATCAATCAGTTGGAAGTGATCATTTAACCCTAATGTGTGATATATTGTTGGATAGGTATTCAAAAATAAATATGGGTTAATTACCATAATTTTTTGACAATGTTAATTTTTTTTTTATTTAAACTCTAATGTGTGATATATTATTGGATAGGTATTCAAAAATTAATATGGGTTAATTACAATAATTAACCCATATTAATGATATACTTATTTGACGGGCAGGCTAGTGGGTCTCAGATACAGTCATTCTAAGAGGCAATGGTTAAACGCTTAAACTCGTCCTTGAAGGCGCTCTCCTATTGGAGCGATGCCAATCTGGTCAAGTTTAATGCAGTTAAAACCCAGGCGTGTCTTTTTTCCGCTAAACAGAGTCAATTCTATAGTTCAGAGCGTTCTACAGTTGTAGAACACACAGACATTCTTTTAAATCTGTGCTTAAATCAAAGATCGTTCAAGCACACACTCATAGTGTTTCTCTACAACTACATAAAAAACGTTATTAGTGTCCTTACGGTGACAAATATAGTCGCATGCTTGAGTAATTTGCTCCAAAAGTGCATTTTCTACCATAGTAGAGCGCGCGACCACTCACGTGATATTTTTATTGAGCGTTGCGGTCGATGTTTGTGAATTGTAAGTATGTCTGTTACCTTATTTTGGCTATTACTATGACGTATATTATAAATTTTAAGGTTAGTGTAAAACCGGACAACTATTTTTCTCAGATCAATGGGCATACGGAGCAAATAGGAGAATTTATCGATAATCGGAAGATGAAAGCACTGACGACAAATATATAATTAAAAGTGACGCTGATGATGCGTGATCAGAAGAAAAAGACTGCTTGCAGAAATCCTCACATAGTACGGATACAGAGCAAGAAGGAAATAGCACCGGGTCGGACTCGGAAAATCGGGAACGGAACTGACTTTGAAGATGATGTTCCTCTATCCATCCGCGTACCGGCCCAGTGTGCTGCTCGACGAGGTAGGCAAGCTCTTTGAAATGAATTGTTGTACAATTTCCCTAAAAAGTATGAGGAGCCTGCAAGGCATCTACGATGGTAATCGAACGCCAAGCTCAGAACGAGTAATTAATTGATTCGCCCACCAAGACAACAATACAGCTACTACCAAAAAACAATAAAAATATAAAAACTTAAACTAACACTTCACTTCACTTGTGTGTGGCAGGTAGCCTTTGAATACAAAAACAAATTTCATAACTTATGTCTAGATGGTAACAGGTAAAATAACGAGCTTGGACACTAGTCTCTTTATGATAGAATCCTTAAATTTTAAAGAAACAACTCGCGTAAGATTGTCCTCACCTATGTTTGTCAGTTATAATGCCATATAACCATCTTGCCGGTGGCAGATCATCCTCTTTAACCAACACAATATCTCCTACTTTAGGTTCCGGAGTTATGTGTGACCATTTATAACGGTGCTGTAATTGTGTAAGGCATTCATGCGACCATCGACGCCAAAAGTCTTGCACAAGCCGTTGAGTAAAATGCCATCTTTTGAGAGTACTCATGTTCATATTTTCATAATTAGCATCCGGTACCAGTACTAAAGGCTCACCCACAAGAAAATGTCCTGGGGTGAGTGGGTATGGGGATCTTCGGGATTGAAACTAAGTTGCGTTATCGGCCGTGAGTTTAGACATGCCTCTATTTGGCACAAAAGAGTCGTCATCTCCTCGAAAGTGAGTGTACTATTGCCGATTACACGTTTTAGGTGATGTTTCGTGGACTTCAATCCAGCTTCCCATAGTCCACCGAAGTTTGGAGAATGGGGAGGAATGAAGTGCCAGGTGGTACCGTTTGTTGCAAGCCAATCAGCTATGTCACGTGCTGCTACTGAACTTTTTCGTGGTAACACATTTTTAAGCTCTCTATTCGCTCCAACAAAGTTAGTGCTTTATCACTTCACAAATCTGCACAATACCTTCTACGAGCAACAAAACGCTTAAATGCAGCGAGAAATGCATCCGAGATGAGATCACTCACCACCTCGAGATGAATCGCACGAGTGGCCATACAGATGAATAAACAAATGTAACCCTTAGTGGAGCGATAACCACGTCCTTTTGTGTTTCTGACGGCGATAGGTCCGGCGTAATCAACACCACTTTGGTAAAAAGGCCGGCAAGCAGTGACACGGGCTGATGGTAATTGGCCCATCAATTGTCGGTTTGTTTGAGCGGCATAACGAACGCAAACAACACACTTCCAAACATGCTGCTTCACGAGACTCTTTGCATTCATGATCCAATACCGAGTTCTTATGTAAGTCAGCATTAACTGAGGGCCCCCATGTAGTACGCTCATGGGCATCTGCAACAATCAATTTTGCCGGATGTGAATTATAAGGAATCAAGATAGGATGCTTCATTCCTTCTACTACGTTAGCCTTCTGCAATCGACCACCAACTCTAAGGATATCTTTGCTATCGAGAAATGGATTTAGCGAGGTAAGTTTGCTGCGTTTATTTACGAGTACTTTACCTAAGCCCTGTAAAGTTTCTATTTCTTTCAGGAATCCTTCCCTTTAACATAACCGGATACAGGTAAGTAATGACTCATTCAATTCCTTAGACGTTAGCCAACATGTAGTTGTAGATCTAGTGTCAGATCTATTTATTTTTAGAAACCTTCTACAAAATGAAATCACCCTTATTAATCTACTCAAACTTGAAATTATATCAATGCTTTCAGTTGCTGTGTGACATAAGACCTTATTTTTTCTTTCTTACAATTCAGTTTGCTTAAACTTTCCCTTACTATAGTGGACTGTAGTTTCTTGTAGCCATTTAGGGCTTTTTTTCCAAATTTGAATTTCAGACATATCCCTTACGCAACCTGCGATACGCAATCTGCTGGATTCTCGTCGGATTTGACATGCGCCCATTGAGTGTTGTCCATTATAGTTAATATTACGCAGACCCTGTTGGCAAATGTCTTCCACTTCCTTGGATGGCTACTTAGCCAAGCAAGAGCAACTCTAGAGTCAGTCCAGGCGTGCATGTTTTCCTTTGAGATGCCCAATACTTCCGAGGCTTTTAGAAGCAATTTAGCCAATAAAACAGCTCCGCATTTTTCCAAACGAGGTATTGATACCGGTTTTACAGGGGCAATCCTTGATTTGGAAGCTACTAAGTTCACATGAACCTTATCGTTACAATCTACTAATACGTAGACTACGGCTGTATATGCTGCGTTAGACGCATCAGAAAACCCTTGTAGTTCCATGTGAACATTATCTCTGCTTGTCTCAACCCATCTTGGAAGTTGAAAACTAGTGAGATGAACAAGATCCTCGCGATATAAAAGCCAATCTTTAAGAATGTCACTTGGTATCTCGTCATCCCACCCTATGCCAGCAAGCCATATTCTCTGGATAAAAACCTTGGCTGTTGTTATGACGGGTGCAATCCATCCTAGTGGATCAAATAGCTTTGCAATATCTGATATTACCTTACGTTTAGTTACAGGTGTTCGAGTGGCGGAAGTTGGACAGTATACTGAAATTCATCGTTAGGTCTGTTCCAGGTTAATCCTAAAATATTCAAAACAAAATCTAACTTTATTTCTAGGTTTTCTTTCCTATCCTTACTGTCTTTATCAATTTCTTGCAATAAACTATTGTTATTGCAAGACCACTTCTGAAGCTCAAACCCCCCGCGACTAAGAAGGTTATTCATTTGATGAACTATTTGTATAACTTCTTCAATGCTTTCGCAGGCTGTCATAAGATCGTCGACGTAGAACTCTCTTAAAACCCTATTTGCTGCTAAAGGGTATTTATCACCTTCATCATGTGCAAGTTGTTGCAAAGCTCGTACAGCTAAGTAAGGTGCCGAAGATGTACCAAATGTTACACGTAATAACCTTAGAGGTTGAAGTTCAGACGTTATGTCTTTACGCCAAAAAAGGCGTTGATAATCAACTTCTTTGTCAACCTTTACTTGTCTCTACATTTTTACTATGTCTGCAACAAGACATATTGGATAACAGCGCCAGTGCATGATGATGTGCCTCAGTTCAGGTTGTAGCCTTAGACCAATCATCATGTCTCTATTTAATGATGAGCCATTATTTAGAATACATGATGCATCGAATACAACCCTCACCTTTGTTGTAGTTCTATCGTTTTTAACGACTGCGTGTTGTGTTAGATAGACAGCACTAGGATTCTCTTTTTGTAATTCTGAAATCACCTTCATGTGACCCAAGGTTAAATATTCTTCAATTACGTCAGAATATTTAGTCCGAAATTCAAGATTTTTAAGCATCCGTTTCTTGAGTAAATAAAACCGTTTTCGCGCAATTTCAAAAGAGTTGCCATATTTACACTCCGGATCATTTGACTTGAAAGGCAATCTCACTACATAGCGACCTGATGAATCTCTTGTAATAGTTTCTATAAAGAAGTCCTCACAGGCTTCCTCTTCCTCTGATAAAAGCTTTTTTTTCAGAAGAAGATTCCTCTAACTTCCAAAACTTCTTTAACAATATATCTGTCACTATCGCAGTGTGCATTTTCACGATTTTATTTCACGAAAAACCTTGGTTACTATTTCAGTTTATACAGCCAGACAAGATCCATCTGAGTTTGGTATTCTGAGCCATGGGATACCCAGGTAGACCCTTGATAACACCGTCCATTAAGATCAGGCAATATACTTCTGCTCCAAGCAATATATCAATTTTGTTTGGAGTATTAAATGAAGGATCAGTAAATTTCAGATCCGACATTTGAGGTGACAAAGCTGTGAAAACAGATCTAAGTCTAAGAGAGATCTTAAAACAAAAGTACCTGTTCTCGCTTCTACCTTTACCAAGGCAGTGGCCAATAACACTTGACTGTTCACGTTGGAGAAACAAGATACTGTGTTGTTTGGTGACCCGCTCTGTGAAGTTGCTGGCACAGTTCGATCTGTACCATTATCCTCTTGATCACGTGTGACGTAATTCCTTTTAGGGACTGATTTTGGATGAAGAAGAAAGTGGTGTCTCTTCCTATAAATACGACAATTGGTTGAAAGATGACATGAAACTACCGAATGATTTGGACAGAGACAGTTAAAGCACAACTTATTGGTTTGCACAAACTCACGACGTGCATCAACGTTTTCTTTAGTAAACTTCTTGCAATTCATGAGGTTATGGCTTTCAGCACAAAACTCACACGTTGCATTTGAAGTGAGATGCATAACTTTAGTCGGGCGAGTACTAGCATTATTTGACTTGTAATTAACTTTACTAGCTAAACATTCAAGAGACCTGAATCGCTGCTCTAGGAATTCCTGAAAATCGCAAATTTTAGGTAATTCGTCATTGAATTTACAGATTTGAACTTCCCACAATTTCCTAGAATCAGTATCAAGTTTTAAACTAACAATATAAATTAAAATAATATCCCATGAAGACATATCAATATCTAAATTTTTAAGGGCGTTTAAACCTTCATTTGTTGTATCAAGTAATTCTTTAATGGCACTAGATAATTCAGAAGTTATGTTCTTTTGATCCTTGAAACGTTTTAAAGTACAAATAGCAAGGCGTAATTTATTATTATAGCGATGTTTTAATTGATCCCAATAGACTTTGTAATTATTGGCCGTGATAGGAATATCACGTAAGAGCTGTTCGGCCTCATTCGTTAAGTAAACTTTAATTCATGAATCCCCAAGCGACCACCGGTGGCCGCGCATCTATTGTCTTACTATTGTGTCTCTAATTGACGGTATCTGAAGGGTTAAGATAATGTATTCGTTGAACATCGTCCAATGCTTTGTTGCTATGTATTAACGAAATGAATAAATCGCGAAAACTCGTCCATTCTGTGTATTTACCGTTAAAACTAGGAACGGAAGTTATGGGTAACCTAACACTAAAGGATTGACCAAAGTTTGACTTGACTTAAGAACTAGACAATGCCACGGTACTAGAATCTAACTTATACTTAAGCAAACAATCCTTTAACTCTGTTTTACATTCTGTGTATAGTTCTTCAGTCACGCCGTATGCATCCGCTGTACAATAGCTAGATTTAGCCAATTCCTTTGGAGCAAATTCCGAAACGATAACTCTATGTGTATCGCGATACGAAGTCCAATAATTTTCTAATGTTTCAAGCCGAGTTTCCAAATAAGATTGTGTTAGTTTTTCTTTAGGCGATTTTTTAAAATTAACTCTAGCCTTTTGCACCTTAGTTTTCGTATCATCTTGAATTGCAAAATACGTTTCCATTTTTACTAGCTTCTTAAATTAATGTTGTTTAAATTATTTCAATTAGTTTTCAATTAACTTGAATGCCCAATCTAAAAAAAAATTACAAGTCCATGAAAGTTCTCATGAAGTGTTTGGCACTTCTGTAGGAAAACCGGCGTGGATTCCCCGTCTGTTGACTTTTTCCGAAACTATTCTAAGTCCAAACAACTTCTAAATTTTTCTTAGTCTATTTCTTCTTGTATTGAAAGTTCTAATTTGCTTGAATTTTTATTTTTAAGCCAATATTGCAAAGAGTAGGTTTTGCACTTTATACTTCACTGAAATAAGGTCCAAAATTTAGCTCAGTCCGATACCGTTTCCTTTATTGGTATGTCGCTGCGTGGCTCAACTTCAATCAACCAATTTATCATCCGGCTCAAAGGACCATGTACAATTTCCCTAAAAAGTATGAGAAGCCTGCAAGGCATCTACGATGGTAATCAAACGCCAAGCTCAGAACGAGTAATTTTATTTACAATATAGTAGTTTCACAAATATTTACAAACAATTTAAAAATATCAGTAATAATAACAATTTTAAGTTATTTTGACACAACATTTCATAGATCAGTTACAAGTTATAAGGAGGAACACAGGCAGGTTTTAGTCAGTAAAAGTCTGACAAACCCACTCGCTCCGCCTAAAGCAGCAGGACTCATTTGATGAGTTCCATCTTTAAAAATGTTAGAAAAGTAAGACAACTGGATTTCGAAAAACTTTGGCCACAGTTAATGAGATTTTGTCAAACATTTTAAAATATAAGACTAGTCTAATAAATTAGTCAGAAGATATTTACTTAATGATAAGAAAATAACAAAATATACTAGGTAAGTACCTTATAATTGATAGATTTTGAACTTCAAATATGAAGAAAATAGTCAGAGTTTCTGATGTCTGATACCTTTTTTTCAATGTTTGGGAAAAAAAAGACTCCATACAAATCGGTTCACCTGTCTAAGAGCTACGATGCCACAGACAAGACATACACATAGTGCCGGTCAAACATAGCAGCCCTCTGTTTGTGACGGGACGGAAGTTAAAACGTATTGGTTAAAAATCTGGTCACAAAGTTTTATAAAATTATTCCATAATATTTCCCAAATCTGTATATCACAAAATTGTATAATTATTATTAAATTTTTATAAAATCATTACATATCACAATTTTATGAATGCTCTATTTTTTTTATAATACAGTTTTCAAAATTGATTGAAAAAGTCACAAATACTACCGCGACTTTACAATATGCTCCTTAAATAAAAGTTCTTTGTAGGACATTTACATTGACAATTAAAATAACTTATAACAAATAGTGCAATAAAGTTTATTCTATTCTATATTATAAAATTAATTTCCTAATATTGAAAAATATTAAAATATTTAAAACAAATTATAGTTTCTGCCCAAGATGAAAAAAAAATTGTACCCACTACCTGTAATAGTTTTGGACAGTCATTGTTGAGCATAAATAAAATGTTAATTGCACTGGCCGGATTTCCGCAGGTCGCGGTGGATCACCATCGCGACGCGGGGACGTCGTAGGTCGCGATGGATCATCGCGTCGCGGAGATGGGTCACGGCGCGGTGAACCATCGCGGCGCGAGGACGTAGCCGGTCGCGGTGATTCATCTCTTCGCGGGGTCGTCGCGTGCGTCGCAGGGGCAGGTCGTGTGGTCGTGTGTCGATGGTCGTCGATGAAAATATTGATATTTTGTGATCCGCTTTTCGTATTATCAATTCGTGGACGACCATCACGTTGCCGGGACGAAGCAAGTTGCGGTAGATCATAGTCCTCATTGCGTCGCGGATGGTCCTCCGCGACGCGTTGCCGGGACGTAGCGGGTTGCGGGGGATTATCTTCCCGCTGGGACGTAGCTGGTTCCGGTCGGGCATCTCGCGGAGGACCATCGCGTTGCCGGGACTTAGCGGGTTGCGGGGGATTATCTTCCCGCTGGGACGTAGCTGGTTCCGGTCGGGCATCTCGCGGAGGACCATCGCGTTGCCGGGACTTAGCGGGTTGCGGGGGATTATCTTCCCGCTGGGACGTAGCTGGTTCCGGTCGGGCATCTCGCGGAGGACCATCGCGTTGCCGGGACGTAGTGGGTTGCGGCGGATCTTCATCTCGTGGGGACAAAGTTGTTTGCCGAGAATAATAGCGTCGCGGTGGTGATGCGTCTTCTTTTGAAGATGATGAACTGTTACTAGATAGCAGGATTGGGTTCATGGTTCTGCTAGTACCAGGCACAGGGACTGCAACCCGTTTCTTTTTCGTCAGACTTCTCTGAAAATTACAAAAAGCGTCAGGGTATGTGTTTTGATTATTATCAGTTAAGTAATAAATTAGGTGCAATTGGGACGAATCGGAATGCCAGAAACTAAAATAAGTAAATTAAAAATTCCGGTGTTGGCGGTTTATGTAAATAGGTACACTACGACCAAGCCTCGCTTACCAGGGCGGCTGATAACTTCGCAGCCTAAGGTACTTACCGATAACTCAACGTCTCCCTATTAATACCACTAATTGCGATACTCATCGTTCAAAACAAATTACTTTTGGATCAAGTAACAACACCGTGTAAATTGCGGCAGATAGCACAAGAGTTACAGATTAGTAAAGAATTATGGAATTGGAGAGCTTTTGCATCACCATTTATTAGCTCATGAAAAATTTAGTGCGCGTTGGGTGCCGCAAATGCTCGCACCGTTTGACAAGCAGCGACGATAAGGCATCTTTAAAGATTTTTTTATTTGTGCCAGCCTAATCTGGATAAAAAGGCCACCGAAGAAATTCAAAGTGGAAAAGTCGGCATCGAAGCCAATGGCTACCATTTTCTGGGACAGCAAGGAAATTTTAATAATTGATTATTTGCCTAAAGAGACTACAGTGAAGAGCCTTTACTACGCTAAGTTACTGAGCCAGGCACCTGAGGCAGTCGTACAGAAAAAATGTGGCCAACGTTGGCGCGCGGAATGCATTTTCTGCAAGACAACACGCGCGTTCCCACAGCTCGAGTTGCGAGGGATGCCTAGCTACGGGGACGAAGATGAGAAGATGGCGGCTGTAGACAGGCATTTTGAAGACAAATGAAAAGAATGTTATTTCAGTGCTATAAAAACATATTTGTATTCACATTGAAAAATGGATGGATTGTGTGAAAAGCGATATGAAAGAAAAGGTGGTTAGTGATAGCGCGACGAGTGACAGGACAGAATGGAAGAAAAAAACGTGTTGCGCCGACCCGATAAAATAGGACAAGGGCAGGAAGATGATGACGATTCACATTGAAAAATATAAAACTGTATATTTCTTTCATTATGTACCCTTTTACCGCGAATTTATCAGCCACTCTTAAACTGAATATTTTTAGTTTATACAAACTAACTGTAAACCAAATTGGATTTAAAATCAGGATATTAATGATACAAAAATTAAATTAAGTTTTGATGAGTATATCGACTGTCAAACACTCGAATCTGAAAACGTGCTTTTTTAATTTCTGTTTAAGCTTAACTTAGAGGTATTTTTAATGTGCGTGCTAAAAAACCGATACCGATAATTCATCAGTGCTCATAGTTTTTTTTTAGGAATAAAATAATATCGGAACGCTACAGTTAAGACGTCGTATATGAACGAAAGTTAAGTATCGCGTGTATACGCGGTAGTGACAAGTGACCCAAATGAGATGGAACTACCAGTTGCATACCGTCGCTTGCCGCCGCAGTCCGATCCCGGTTTTATTTAAATTATACAATAAGTAATGGCATTAATAAAATTGTTTTCACTTATTCTCAATATTTTGAGGATCTGGTAGATTCGATATTTTTCGGCGAGGTGCTTATTCAAAATTATATTAAAAATGCTGCTTCTGATTATTATGTACGGGTAAACCTAAACCAAACCTTCGATTATGGTACCTATAGTATATGATAGTACCTAACTCATTTTTCATCAAAACTATTCATGAATAAATAAATATCATTTTTAACTACTGCACGTGTCTGCAGTACTATGTGCACTCGCTTCTGACGTTTTATAAGTGCCCATGTAGGCCTACATGTTTTTTTTTTTTTTAATTTTACCTTAATATGAAACCAAATTTACATACAGATAAACTTAATGACAAATGACAAAGTTATACATGAAATAAACTTCGAACAGCTCTCCTGTAAAGTACGCTTTTTCAATTTTAATAGTTTACCTAGGAACAGTCGATTTATTTAGTTCGTCATTAGAAATCCCATTGGGTTTACAGATAGTTGCATTAGGTAATAAAAAACTTTTTACAAAAAAAAATTTAAACCGACTTCAAAAAGCACAAAATAACTTTAATTTCGGAAGTCGGTGTTTCTATAATAGATACCTAATCTTGTCTCTTCGTTATTTAACACCGACTTCCGAAATTAAAGTTATTTTGTGCTTTTTGAAGTCGGTTTAAATTTTTTTGTAAAAAGATTTTTATTTTTCACTTTTTAGTTATGGTAGCACCACTAAAAAGTACCTATCCTTCAGCTAAACACAAATTACCTTATAGCCAGAGTACATCTCATAACGATTCTTATAATCCAAAATACGGTAAATATTACATGAATTTACCCCCTCCCCCTTTCCCCTCCCCTTTTTCTTTGAGTCAGTCATCGACTACACGTATAAACAAAGCAATTTTACTTGTTACGACAATTCTGCTATGATTCTAAGAGGAGTTCTGTTCCATATCTTCGAAGTTCATGATCAGATCATAACAATATTTCTATGGGACCAACTTGGAAGCATAACCTTTCAATCAAAAAAAAAAAATTTTCGTAATCGGTCCACCATTGACCGAAATATCGGTGAACGTACATACAAAAAAAAAAATATACATTCAGCCGAACATAGAACCTCCTCCTTTTCGAAGTCGGTTAATAAGTAGCTAGTTACCACTTCTTCATCAGCTGAATCTGATGTTTCCCCGCTTTTCTGTTCAGGAGACTTTCTGGCTGGTACTCGTTTTCGCTTTCTTAAAAAATATTTTCCGGTCATTTTTATCTAAAAAGAAAAAAAAAATTAAATCCAATCATTCAACAAAAAGGCGAAGCTGGCATTTTGAAAAAATATTTTTATGCATTTTGTGACTTAAAGACTAGTAATATTATAGTCATTTCAGTTTCAGTTGTTGATTTTCGTTTTGTGTCACCATGCTAGCAACTAAACAGTAAATTGGCATGTCTACTGTCATCATTTTGACTGGCCTATTGGTCCAGTGGTTAGTGGCCCTGACTGCTATGCCAGAGGTCGTGGGTTCGATCCCCACCCAAGACAAATGTTTGTGTGATGAGCATGATCATTTGTTCTGTGTCTGGAAACTTTGACATTTTGACTTGACTACCAGTACCTAGATCGCCGAGTCTACATACCACAAGTCGACCACCTCGTAAGTCAATGTCCTGGATTCGTTTTTCTTTCTCGACTTTCACTAGGTTCTCGTCACGCGGAATGGATATGTCAACAATCATTGCACGCCTCTTCGTTCCACCTCTACTATATCAGGCGTATTGGCTACAATATATAAAAAAAAGTTGCCCACCGAAATCGGGAACAGGGTTATTATTATTATTGATTCGCCAGTCTAAGAAAAAACACAACATTTGACTAGCACGGGATATTAGGGTAAGAGATCTATAGGTAACTGTCGCAATTCAAAGCGGAGCTTTTTTTTGCAGTAGTAGCACTGGTACATTTATTTGATTATTCGCCAGTACGCTAAAACTAGTGACATATTATTATATTGTACATATTAAATTCGCTGAGAGGCAATGGACATCCTTATTCTCCATATTAAATTCGCTGAGAGGCAATGGACATCCTTATTCTCCATATTAAATTCGCTGAGAGGCAATGGACATCCTTATTCGCCAGGATTCTAAGCGTGTGCGCAAGAGTTCCTATATGACAAATCTGAGTACAAAAAAAGTATAGCACCGCTACAGCACGGCGTGTAGCTGTGCATGGTCTTTTACTTTTTTAAAGGGTTGCGGAGCTCCTGTCTAGACGATGGCCTCCAAAGTGTCCCTACACCTGCTCTTTAAAGGACCTAAAAACGCCACTGACGCCGCTATAAACGTGGCAACCTACTGGGCCCAAAAACTTTAAGGGAAAAGAAAACTATGGATTCGAGAAGAAGAAGAAGACAGTTCTTAGTCATTTTTGTACAACCTTAAAGATCTAGCAAACTTGAAGACTGAGCGAAGATGATTACAAAAGAAAGGTTCATCGAAATATTTTCCTTCATTCGAATCTAAGTTTTTATGAAAGTTTGACAATGAAAAATCCCATGGGCATCAAGTACATTCTAGAAAAAAAAAAAACCAGGCACAAAAGGTTTTCGGACAAGTCAGTAGCCGAGCTAAACCATCTCACCAGCAAACAATCGCAATGGGCTAGTTGCCTAAAAAAATTTAATTAGTCCGTTTTTTAGATTATTCAAAAATAAGGGACACGTATTTTTTATTTGTAAATTAAACGAAAAATGACAAAGATATAGCCCATTAAAGTTACGTGTAACGTCACGCCGTGCTACATTTTTTCGCACGGGGTGACGTCACACGTAACTTTAATGAGCTGTATCTTTGTTATTTTTTGCTTAATCTAAAAAAGAAAAAATATGGATAAATATTTTTTTATAATCTAAAACACGGACTAAATAAAATGTAGTTATTTTGACCCTGGAAACTACCCTATTAATAATTAAAAAAAAACACGCACACTTATCCGAGCAGAACGCGTCGAGCGAATCGAAAGAAAATAATATAAGAATTCTTCATTCTAGACTCCTTACAATTGGACGCGGTTAGATGTGCGGCGTTTAATAGAATGTCTTTATAGAATTCTAAAATTCTTTTCTTTCGATTCGTTCGACGTGTTCACTATGAGTAATTAATATAAATAACAAAACTCGCACGCTCTTATGACATCAATATACCAAGGCGGCTGATAAGTTCGCGGCCTACGGTACTTACCGATAATTCAACGTCTCATTACTAATATCACTAATTGCTGTAATAAACTGCAGTTATTTTTATAATTTAGTTCATCAGCGAATTACTTTTACAACACCGTTTCAACGTAAACTGAAAATCCTCGCAATTTGGAACATCTCGCTGCGATTAAATTCCGTGTTAAAAAAAAATACGCCCAAAGAAATTTTTGAAGAGATGTCATGAGTATTTCATATTCCGCTTCTTATAACGATGGTTAAATAATAAGATCGGCTATTTTAACAAGGCACAGAGGCACGTGACAACGACACTATCCCGGGTCGCCATTTTTAAGACAAATATAAAGAATATATTTTCAATAGTATTAAAAAATTATATTCACATTGTGAAAAGTGTATTTCACTCGAGGAAGATTATATTGAAAAATAAAAAATATAAACTGTATATATTTTTTCATTTTAAGTATTTTAGGCCGCGAACATATCAGCCACCCCTCATAAATTACATAAATGTTAAAAAAAAAACAGAAAGTACGGTCCCGATTTCAAAAAATCCTTAGACTTTCAGCGATTGTATCTCATGAAGCTGCATGAGATACAATCGCTGAAAGTCTAAGGCCTAAATATTGTTACCTGAAAAAATGCGCTGCGTCTTCTAGCACGCGGTCGCCACACAAGAAACTTTCGGTGTTAAACTTTTACTGACTAAAGCCCACCTGTGTTTCTTCAGATGCCCTATGCGTGCTTTTATACAAACCCGCAGTTCTGTAAATCTGTCTGCCAGGAACCTTTTATTGTAAGTGTATGTGCCCAGTAAAAACAAAGAAAAAATATTTACATTTGTGTTGAACCGAGGTTTGAAGCACAAAAATGGGACCGAAGAAATATCTGTCACTTCTGATAAATTCTAAAGATAGATTTTCACTAAATCGTGATTTTACGCACTTGGCAAATAACTTCAGAATGGTCGCGATTACTACGAACAATAAGTACGTCTTCGCTTGGAGGGCGTGGGCGCCAGAATGGCTGCACCCCTCTGTATGCATGTTGTACGAATAAATGAAAGTTTTGGGGGTTGATGTTATTGATTATTTTTAATATATAACAGGGCAGAATAGAATATAACATGTTGCGCCGACTCCAAATAAAAAAGGACAGGGGCGGGAAGATAATGAACTTTACTAGCTTCTACTCGCGACTTCGTACGCGGTCCTGTTGCTTTTGCCAGCGACAACGGGGTCGTCAAAATCGAAGATCTAAAACTTTTGATGTCGGATCGAAGATCTGAAACGTCTGATATCAAATTCTGAGAGTCCGGGGACGGGAAAACGACGTAATGCGCGAGACGATTCGAGTCGTTCCAGATCTTTCATTTTTGAAAGTCAACAGGAAATGGCCATCAGACTAAACAATTTTTGCTAATAACTTTATTTTATTATATATTTATGTTATATAATAAATCAAGGTTACTTTCTTTGTTTTGGTAAATTTTACATTTGGAACTAATTAAATTATAAATCAAGTGTTAATATTACTACCTAATGTAATTAAATGAATTAGTAGTGACACGATTGCTTGGTAAATATTTATCGAATTAGAAGTTTTACGGTTATTTATGATTAAGTATGTGTTAGTTACTACAGCTTTTCATGGCATGCACCTCAGATTTGTTACGGTGGGCGGGGTAACATGTGTACGCCCACATACCCTGAAGCAAAATAAGGATATTATACATTTTGGTTCTTGGTTGTATTATACATTTTTATAAGTATTAGCTTTAGTAATTTTTTTAATCAGTGTTTTTTTTCTATATTATTTTAAAGTACTTCCAAGACCCAAAATCTTTGATCATGTTAAACATTACTTTATCAAAATTCAATTACAATAGTTTAAACTAATTTGTAAACAAATATATTCGAACCGTTTTTCCCATTTCCACCCCAAAAGGGAATACGAAAAAATCGTTTGACCGATTCAAATAGAATTTCATACACGTACATATGAATTCCACTAAGGATAGCTTTTTAAATGTTGATTTCGCAAAATCCTTTCAACTATGACTACTGTCATAAGTCAAGTTTCTATTTAACGTTTTGGATTACAATCGCGCAAATAAAAATGTGTTTAGGTAAGAGATGATTTCCTACAAACATCTTACATTTGACACCAGCTCGGCAATATTAAAAAATTATGGTTCTTAGTATTTCTGCTAACTTTTAGTTGTAATTTACTTTAACCATAATATTTCATGACGTCACCGTAGGTCGGCAGAATAATTATTGTTTAATATCTTCTAAACTCCCGAGTACGGTACACTGATAGCGGTAATTTCTAGTTTCCATGGAAATTATTTTCAGTGTTAGAGAAATTTATGTAGTGCAGAATCATAAGTTTGTAATAATATTACACCACTAAAACCAAACAAAGTAACTGTGCTGTGTTACCCCCGTCACAAATAAAAGTTCCAACTTTATTTTTTTTATAAAACCGAAATGTAAGTCAATATACTTGTACAGTCAAAATATATAAGTCACAGAACACAGGAATCATACAGTAGTAATCACAATGTTACTAATTCTCATTTCCGGAAAAATAATATTTATATTTTTTTCACTATTGTATTATTTCATATAAAACTTGCAGCTCGATTTTTTATGAATAATATTTTACAGGTTTCTTATTGAACTGGTAAGACAACATAATTTAACTATTACAAAAGGATTTGAGGGAAAACAAATTTACCATTTTCTTTTTTTTGTACCGATTTTTGTAATAATAGGTCTGATTCGTAGTCGTAGGTGGCGATTTAGATGTCGTCATATAATAACTTGTACCGTCCCAGTTGGTGATATAGAGACTGTCTAAAAAGTCAAACGACTTGGATAATTATTATGGCAAAATGAAATCTGATGTAGTCAACACTGGTTCAATAATCAAGGTTGATTAAGAGATCTTGATCATCGTTTACTAATAGAAGAACCTTATAAAAAGTATCGAATATGATTAAATACTCGTATTTATACAAAATTCCCAAGTCGTTTGACTTTTTAGACATACTATTGACATTAGTTTGGGTACTCAGCCTAACCACTTCTTTTTTCGCTAGAACAACCGATTTCACTAAAAAAAACACTGAATCATATAAAATTAAATTCATTCATTTGGAAGTTGATGTTTCTAGTTTTGTTTGTTCGATAGCACCAACTTTCCTAATTAAAATTAATTTGAATATTCCAGCTTTTTGGTGGTATACGAGACTTGGTTACGTACACTTGATATTTTCTAACTGTAGATGCTTGAGTTCTCGGTGAAAATATCGAAATTACTATAAGTATAATAATAATATGTTTATTTCACAAAATGAGGCGCAGTCTAAACAGTTTAACAGTTTACAATAGTAGTGGCAGTAAAAAAAATAATTCAAGAAAACAAGCGAATTACATACAAAGAGATTCAGCATACACTGCAGATTGTTTGGGGAAGCGTTCACAAGATCTATACGAACACCTTCGTGTGAGGAGGATAGTTTGCCGCTGGGTGACGTACTGCCGCACAACCTCACCGAAGCTTAGAAGCAGCCCCGTGTGGAGTGGAGCCGTGATATGATGAAAAAATTTGAAGCTGCCTCGTCTCGTTGTGCTTACGACATTGTGACAGGCGACGAATACAGGATTTATCAATATGATCAGGAAACAAAGAGTCAGTCGACAGTGTGGCTGTCTCAAAATAGACCAAAGCCTACGAAAGAGAAGCGCAGGGAAAATTTAAGAAGCTTGAATTGATTATAGGCTAGAGTGAATGAGTTCTTAATAAACTAGTGCGTTTCACCATCTTCGATAATATTATATCATCACTAATGATTATATCATCACTGATAATATAATCATTAGTTGGGACCGCAGTCAAGCAGTAGATTAGGAATAGGTATCATATAAAAAAAGCTTAAGGCGAAACTTATGTAGTTCTGTATAAACTATAAACTAAAAAAAATAACTATAGTATAAACTACATAAGTTGATACAAAATAATAATCAATGTAATAAATGTTCAAATAATTAATGTTCAAGGTCATGTCTATCAAAGTACTCAATCTGTCTCTACCTATTAAAAAGAACGTCATAATCCCCTCGGACCTCGCATGATGGCATGATCAGTACGCGAAAGTTGATAATAATAAAGTCCTGAGGCTGACGTGTAGGGGATGGATAATCGAAAGGGTGAAAGGGAACGTCCCCTAGGGCTAAGCTTGCAGCGTTCTCTCGTATCAAAGTGCATGAATTCAATTACATGATGCAATATTTCGACATCGTGCTAATTGCTATCATTTTTTTGACAGGCGTTGGGTTTGTTTACTTTTTGCAGTATTGTAGGTACAGTGCGTTCCACTTAAGAAGTTCCTTTGCCGTAATGTTGCCAATACGGAAAAACAGTGTTGCAATATTTTTAGCGATTAAATTACTTAACAGTAGGGAGATTAACTAATACTTCGTTACCCACTTTTAACAATTGCCTTTTTTTTATTGTTTTTTTAAACTATTTTTGAATAAAGTATGGGATGCTGGGCTCCATTCCGATTGTCCTGCAATTCTTTCAAATACTAAAAACGCCACGTCACAATATTGTACCTCTCTATTAACAACTTCTTTTTAGATCTGCTGTTTTTTTAAATAAAATCCCATTACCCTCATAATTGTCCAAAAAGAGTTGCAACTACCGTTAAAATCGATTTCGTTTCGCATTTCGGGGAACAATTTTGGTAGAGTAGGAAACTTTTTCCTTTTTCCCTTCTTCTTTGTGTAGACAGACAGGGGAGCCAACATTACGCCGAAGTAACTTCTTAAGTGAAACGCACTGTTGATGTTTTGGCATGACAAATAAAATAGATAGTTATAATATCTTTTTATTAAGGATAGGTACTTATAATAAATAGTATATACAGGATTTTGGTCCCTAACAAATATACAACATTGTTTTGAGATAGAGTAGGGTATTATGTCTAATATATTGTCTAATATAATGTCTAGTAATTCTAATAATTATTACACCATGTTATAATTTATTATGTTTTCCCAAAAAAACAACTAAACGAGTTTTCATTTAAATATTTTTTTCATAGCAAGCTTTTATAGCGCGTTATATATCAATACAATTATTGATAGTCATCAAGACCATTCTAAAAAGCTCAAACACAATAGAGCTATCTGAGTTCTTATGGACACCTTCCGGTCATTATAATTTTACATTGTCATCTGATTTACACATGCATGCAAAATTTCAGCTCAATCGGTAACCAGGAAGTGGGTCAAATTAATAATAATTAATAATCCTCCTAATTTACAAGATTTGACGACAGATAAACATCGGGAGCAGGTGAAACTAAATAAAAGCTAGTAAAAAGGTCATAAGTTGGACATCACCGATACTACGTACAACACAGGTTACGCAGGTCATAGCGGGTATTAGGCCCAGTGCAAAGCTATGTATTTTTACGGAAAACCAGATATTAAAACAAACTTTGTGATTTTTTGATACTAGACTTTGTGATACTAGACACAAATTTCAGGTTGCATATACTTATTGTATTTGTGAACCCTGGAAATATCGACTAGTTTAAAGATTATTATAGAAAAAAACTTATAATTTTATTATGAAACTTATTACCGTCATTTAAACTGGTTGTCAACTAAAATTAAGTACATAGTAGCAAAGTAACACAGTAACTTAACTCTATCGTTAGATAATATCATTTATTCCTCAAGAACAATGGACAATGATTACTGTTTTAATTACATCAACAGTAAGATGATTTGTGATTGTTTTAGGTAATATATGAAGACAGGTCGTTTAGTCTTCCTATTGTATTGTTAGCTTTATTTATTTAGTTTTTGAACAGGTTTTTGTTGTGTGTTTTTAAGGTACTATGATT
Organism: Mythimna lalbum; assembly: GCA_949319445.1. Taxonomy (NCBI): domain Eukaryota; kingdom Metazoa; phylum Arthropoda; class Insecta; order Lepidoptera; family Noctuidae; genus Mythimna; species Mythimna lalbum. The sequence continues at coordinate 2,782,962 of OX439344.1, read as the reverse complement.
TTGGCTTGTTTTTATAACCTAGCTGCAGCCACCAGTTACAATTGAATATACGCAAGCAGCATAGGAACACATAACAGAGCAGCAAACTTAAGCTCGCCACCACCACGAGGAGCAAAGGAATGCGGTCACTACGACCAAAAACAGCTAGATGTCATCATCATCATAATATCATTACGATACTATTCAACAAACCGATTAGTAATACTTTACAAATCAGTATTTAATAGAAATTACTTCATATGGGTTACATAACATTCGCATAACAAAAACATACGATTACAATGCAACAATATACACAAACTATGAAAGGTGAAACTGGATAAAGGTTGGATTTTTTAGAACAATAGCTTCAAATTTGGAGAGTAAAACTAAAAATGGTTTTTGGAGAGTATGCGCGGGAATTACATGAACTTGATTCCGCCATCGCTGTTCTGCCATCAGACAACTCGATTTACGGAGAGTGTCCACCCTTACATTGTAAACCTCTGTATGGTCCAAATTTGTGTGCTACCGTTTTTTTTTATATATACTCATGGACCGCTACGTTGCCTCACATACGAGTCTGGACAGTGTCAGACTCCTACTGACTAAAACCACACCTGCCTTACATTTAAACCACAGATATGACGTCCGTGCTCTTTTTTGATAGTTTTACATTGTTTGCTTTTGGGCAAATCCACGTGCAAGTGGCGTCAATCCAGAGCAGCTTTCAGCAATTACAATAAATCCTGTTAGAATTTCAGGCTGAGTGGCCACTAGCCCGAAGCGATACCCAAGCAACAACGAGCCATAAACGCATCAAAAATCAGATAATCTCCCAACCTTCAACACACATACAACCCTCCGCCGCCCAAAATGCCGCACCAAACAAATAGCCCCTCGGCTCCAATATAGTCTAAATAATATCATCAATAACTATAACTAAAATATGTTGTTACAAATAGAGTGTTAGTTTTTACTTCGTCGAAGATTGAAGATACTACAGTGTTCTTGGGCATAACTCTAGATGCTAAACTTCAGTGGGGCCCACATATAGACAAATTATCAAAAAAACTTAGCTCTGCAGCATACGCTGTTAGACAAATTCGAAATTTAACTGATGTAGAGACTGCCCGTTTAGTTTACTTTAGCTATTTCCATAGTGTCATGTCGTACGGTATTCTACTGTGGGGTAATGCCACTGATATCCAGACAATTTTCGTTTTGCAGAAAAGGGCTGTTCGTTCGATTTATAAACTAAGTCCCAGGTACTCCCTTAGAGATAAATTTAAGGATATCAATATAATGACTGTACCTTCTCAGTATATTTACGAGAACATTTTGTATGCACATAAAAATAAAAACATGTTTAAAAAATACAGTGATATTCATAATTTTAATACTAGAAACAAACATAAATTTGTAGTTCCAGCAACCAGGCTCAAAAAAATAGGGGGCTCATTTAGATGTCAATGTATACGCTTCTATAATAAACTGCCTAGTCATATTCAACAACTCAGCCTTAATAAATTCAAATCATTTGTAAAGCGAAAACTTTTCCAAAAAGCTTTTTACACTGTAAAGGACTATGTTGATGACGAAAAGGTTTGGGACTGACCTGCTCCAGTACCCTCTAATTCTTATAACATAACTGTTTTTGTTTTAAATTGTGTTTATTATTCATTCATTTTTTTATTCATTTTGACATTAATGTTTAGTTTTTACAATTTGACATTGTAATATTATTTTATTTTACAATTTGACATTGTAAATTATTTTATTTTACAATTTGACATGTTACATTAAATAATGTTTATTATTATTAATTTTTGACATAAATATTTACTTTGTAAGTATTTTTACATTGTAAAAATTAACTTTCTTTTTATTATTGTGAATGTGAGGACTATGTTGGTTACTTTTTTATTTCTCGTTATCGTTTGTCTGGCAATTTGAGTATTTTCTGCGGCCTACCCAAATGTCCTTTCATTGGTATTGTTCGTCAAGTCGTTGAGCTCCTTAGTAGTCCTGAGTTGAGCTTTGCGAATACTGACAAATGCTTACACTGATTGGACGGGTCCACTCAAATCTGTATGGTTCTTTCTTCAAAAGACCATCTCAGATTAATCGGCATGGTTCTCATGTGATTTGACCATTACATATTTATTGTATGGACTTTAAAAGAGACTTTGACCCCTGAGTTTGTTTCGGTGTTTCTTCTCAGGGTAGTCAGCTAGGAAACACCGGCCTCATCTAGCTTAAACAGACAAAAAAAAATTGACGTGTAAAAGTGTTTTTTTAAACCTATTTGCAAAAATAAATATCATTTATCATTTATCATTTATCATTTGTCGTTTATACCGCGTACATCGAAGGGCTTGCACACATTTATCTGCGGTCTTCCCGTCCTATAATAATGTTTACCTAGATAAAGCAAGGCTCAGTGAATTGGCTTAGTGCACATCACCATCAACGATTGCATCACTGCTTACCACCAGGTGGGACCGCAGTTTAGCACCATTAAAAAAAAAAAAAAACTGATCAGTATTGAACACATAATAAAGACCACAAAAAAATTACAATCATAATTACATTGCATACAAAATAAATCTGTAAAAAATAACTGTCTGTTTCAAAGGTTTGTATTTCACAAAATACTAACGATATTTCCATTTACAATTTAATTTGAAAGCCCCTTTTAATATGTTTCAAAACGACTGGACCCTAAAAGAGGAGGGTAATTTGATAAGCCCCGGAGAGTGCAGATATGATGCAGGTGCACTTATACAATGGTTTTCGAACCCTTTTAATGGACGGCTTACGCTCAGAGTATGAAAAACTGAGGGACTGGTAAAACTAGGGACTCAGGGACTCTAACAAATATTTATAAAACCAACAAAATTGGTGTTCCTAAATGTTGGATAAAAAAATGTTTTTCTTTCTTTCTGTCTTCTTTCTTTCTTTATAAACATAGATTTTGAGAGTACTTACGTGCAAACGGAATGTATTTGAACTCGGTGCATCGTAATTTTAGTGTTTCGGTTGATTGCCATTATTGTAAAGCCGACTATTGGAGAGCGAATAATTTAGTTTTGAAGCCTACTAGGGCCATAAGTTGTGTAAAAGTGAACCCCAGGGTAAATGTCAATTCTTATTATCTTTGCTTTGTAGTGTTGTGCTGATTTCGATACAATGTAAAAATTGTTTATGAAATGAATAAATAATAATATAAACATAGGTGCATTCAGATCTGAGATCCAAATCTACACTAATATTATAAGAGGTAAAGTTTGATATTTTAGTTTGTAAGAGGAAATCTCTGAAAGTACTGTTCCTTTTGCGAAATATTTTCACAGATAGAAAGCTGCTTTATTTTTGAGTGACACAGTCTAAATTTTATGTATGCAGGTGAAGCCGCGGACAAAATCTAGTCCTTTATATTTTTACTACTCCCGAATTTTCAGAGGTCTATGTTTTTGTAATAATCCAATCTTCTCCGCACTGGCGCGCAACGTGTAATACTGACGGAAAAGCTCCATTTTTTTTCCGAAACACATGTGAGTGTGTGTCTGTTATTTTCGTTTAAAATTGTATTATAAAATGGAATATATACAGGATGTCCCGTTTATAGCGGTTTACATTTTTTTTGACGTTACGTTGACGCCAAACTAAAAAAGTTTTAGTCAACGTAGAAAAGTAGTAATTCTGTAAAACTGTATGGTTACAAAGTTGTGTTCTCTATTCTGTTCCTACAAACTCGTATTAAAATCTATTCAATTAAGTCAATTGTTTGTATAGAAGTAACGCAGTTCATGTCGCTATCATGGACATACTCTCGTGTGTTTTTTAAAGCTGTAACAGTTAATAATATTTTTTTTTAGGGACGTAAGTAACGAAATTCAAGAAAGAAGATCACCATCTCTGAACTGTAGATTAATGAAGAATTAGTATTTTTTTTATAAACGATTAAACGACTTAAAAAAAAAAAAAACTTTTAGTCCACTATAAGATTGCCATCCAGTATGTGTGAGGTAAGTATGATTATTTTGGGGGATTGTAGGAAATTTAGTAAATACTGAAACACGCTTTGAACATAATTGTCCTGCTTTTTGCGGAGAGACATCGCTCAACATGCCGCAGCCTTGGAGGCAAACGACGGCGGCACGCCGCAGGCCTGTTCATCAACAGCCACGACCACTCTGACAAGAGTGCCCGACTAAGAAGTCCTGCTTTTGGATTCGGTAAATGTTTCAAAAAGGTTGGCGCGACATAACACAGGTCTAGCAAATAATTAGGTATTTATTTATGACATTGAAATGTATTACACCTCTAAAAAAACAGTGTTTATTTATTTATTTGCTGACATGTAGAACACTGGTTATAGGGCTAGCATTAAAATTTCATGATATATTATTAAAACATGCATCCTGTAAGGGCATTATATTTATTTATTTATTTATTTAAACTTCATGTACAGTAGTGGTACATAGGCGGACTTAATGCAACAAGGCATTCTCTACCAGTCAACCTTTGGGTTAAAAAGACAACACTGTGGTAGGTTTGCACAATAAACAAATAACAAATACTTTAAATGGAAAAAAAGCAGATTATATAAAATAAATTACATATACTTATTTGTTAAAATAATAAACTAATAAATACTATGAAAAATAACAAATCATTAAGAGAACTTAATAGTAATTCTCACGAAGACTAAGGTTGAGAAGACTTCAAGTAGTAGTTCCGAATTTTACGCTTGAAGAAAAATTTACTCTCGGCCTTTTTGATGTCTAGGGGAAGCACATTCCAGAGCTTTATGGTGGAAACAGCGAAAGAATTAGACATAAAACCAGTACGGTGAGAAGGAATATGAAGAAGCAAGTTTTTGGATGCACGAAGGTTAAGATTATGAGAACTGCCCAACACTTTAAAATACTGTTTTAAATCGATTCTAATTAAAATTATTATTACAATTTGTTAGATTATCCTAAACGTTAGTCAATAATTAATTAAATCTCGTTTTAAATTAATTCATGAATCCCCAAGCGACCACCGGTGGCCGCGCATCTATTGTCTTACTATTGTGTCTCTAATTGACGGTATCTGAAGGGTTAAACGAACTAATGGTCGATTAATTCATTCATTTTAATTATATAGGAAACGTAGTATTAGAGGGCCTGTTTCACAATGCCCGAATAGCCACTACTTCCCAAATAAATTAAAAAATGGAACAGAGTTTCTATGAAATTATCTGCCAGTTAACGGCTCTTACTCATTTATTTGTTTCATATTTACGTCAATATCTTAACGTCAAGATACAAAGTCGATTTACAATTTGTTAATTTTAAAACCTTCAATGGACAGCGAGCTACCCATGCCTCGCCGTCCGCAAGCCCGCAAGAAATCGGGATCGGAATCCCAGCGGCGGCGGCGAGAGCGCCGTTGCGTGATGAGGTCGGCCTCCTCCTTTGCTAGCATTACTGCTCCGCAGAAGGAGGCGACAGCCTGCCACTCCTCCTCGCTTCGGAGCCTGGCCTGAACAAAGGCCCAGCGCGAGAGGTATCCGCCACCGATCACCCCCACGAGGGCACGGCGATGCTCTGCCCAAGCAGGGCACACCTCGACTGTGTGATCCACCGTGTCCTCCGGGCGTTCCACACAGTGGCGACACCCGGGCGTCTCTTCCAGTTGAACCCGGTGCAGGAACCACTCGAACGTGCAATGTCTGGTGAGACCTGCGTCATGTGGAAGGTAAGGACGCCGTGAGGTCTTTTTAGCGACCCCTCAAAGAGGGGACTTACTGCCATAATTGTGGCGTGCCCAGCACTGGGTTGCGATAGTCGCTGACGCCATTTCACCATGAGATTCCACCGGAGCTCTGACCGCCATGCCGTGACCTGTCGCGGCAGCAGACTTTCACCCCGGCGTTGCATCTCCACGCGCATATCGTGCATGTGTGCAAGGACTGTGGCCTCCTATTTGAAAAGCTTGACTAAAAATATTGATGGCAATATGTACCATAATTGATATACAATAGTATATGACTGTAGTATGTGACTAGTCTGTTGGTCTAGTGGTTGGTCTCTGATTGCTACGCCGGAGGTCATGAGTTTGATTCCCACCCAAGACAAATGTTAATGTGATAAGTATGATCATTTTTGTTCTGTGCCTGGGTGTAATTTTATTTCTCTATAATATGTAGATATTTATTTAGAAATATATACGTATGTTTATCAGTTGTCTAGTACTCAGAACACAAGCTCTGCTTAGCTTGGGACTAGACGCGATGTGTGATATGTAGTTGTGGAATATTATTAAAATATTATTATTAATATCAATTCGGATTAGTTATCGACAATATTATGTAATACACCAGAAACAATTCAGTACACGTGCTCGTAGAACATGCACAAGAGATGGCCAGCGTTGATTTCTCTGAAGTAATTATCTTGCTGTGAATCAATCGAGCGAAGTAATTAGCGTTACTAGGTACATGAAGTAACATGAATGGCAACAGAACTTACACACAATTAACCTAGGGTTCCTGTATTGTATAGTATATGTTATAGAATGAAAATATACCTAGGTATACATATATTGCCCTGCAAATTGACTTATGGTGGCTAGACTATTCAATTCTGAGTTAAGTCTCGTCAATTACCACCCCTAGCCAAGTTACGACCGCTTCCTGTCTGATTCCGTTCTCCCTTCGGTAACTTCATCAACTTGGCTAGGGGTACGCAAATACCACCAGGTATTTGCGTAATCTAACCTTATTACTGGTTTAAAATTGTTCAAAAAGAATTAAGTTTTAGACTCGCAAACAACGTACATAATCGAAATGTAGAAATGATTAAGATATTATTCATGGACGTATTAAATAAATACACCAAATGCGATTTTATTACATTAAATATTTTAGAAGATTGTTTAAAACTGGATGTAACCCTTTAAAACAAAAAAAACTTTTTACAAAAAAAATATAACCGACTTCAATGATAAAAAACACTGAAAAGTATCAAATAACTTTAATTTTGGAAGTCGGTGTTTCTATAATAGTTTAGTCTCTTCGTTATTTAACACCGACTTCAAAAATTAAAGTTATTTGATACTTTTCAGTGTTTTTTATCATTGAAGTCGGTTATATTTTTTTTGTAAAAAGTTTTTTTTATTTTACACTTTTTAGTTATGGTACCACCACTAAAAAGTACCCCTCAGTCAAACTTAAATACCTTATAGTCAGAGCGCATCTCATAACGGTTCTAATAATCCCAAACACGGTTAGATTACATTAATTTACCTTTCGGCTTCATCATCAGATCAGTTCGATATATCCTCTCCCCCTCTTCTTTCAAACAGTCATTAGACTAGATGCTGGAGAGGGAAAGGATATATCGAACTGATCTGACGATGAAGCCGAAAGGTAAATCTTTCAATCAGTCATTAGACTAGATGCTGATAATCCCGGTTGTAGCATCAGGTCAGATTTATGTCAACATTGCAATGAACTTAAAATTTAGTCCTGTTTAAAATGAGCCCAAACACGACTACGGTGCTGTAATTTCAAGGTTTGTACTTTTCCTGATGCTCCTGGCTTCAGCATCAGGTCTCTATGTACTTCGGTGTTCTTTATTAGCAGTACGTTTATCCACACATCGAGCCGTTTTCAATGAGCCTAAACTCGATATATCTGCTGTTTGTTGTCGAGGACTTAGGTACTCTGCAGACTATCCTGACTGCAGCATCAGGTCATGACTTGATGATCATGAGACCAAATGTGGCAAATGCCCTATCAAACATCAAAACAATTTACTAAAACAGTCCTTGCCTGTTCAAGTAACTTCTTACTGTTAAGGAGTTGTACCTTCCATCATCAGCCCAGCTACCTGAGATGTTGACGACCATACGCAAATACACAAGATACTTCATAAAATATGCGAAAATCAATAAGTGAGCCTATAAAATTTGAAGGTTGCCCTCGATTTCTCCAAGATCCCATCATCAGATCCTAATTTGGTGATAATGGGACCACCTCAGAACTATCTACTTTCGAACAAAAAAAGAATTTTGAAAATCCGTCCACATTTGGGGGAGGATTCGACGAACAAACATACAAAAAAAAAAAAAAAAAAACATACAAACAGCCGAACGTAGTACCTCCTCCTTTTTGGGAAGTCGGTAACAATGAAATGTTGAATCTATCTATGTATATCAAGCTTTTAATTAACATATTTTTTTCATAGCAAGCTTTTATAGCTCGGTGTACCTATATAATTAAAATACTTGTCAAGAAGAATCATAAAAGCCCAAACTCGATGGGGTTGTGTCGTTTAACTACCAAGTTCCTATAGCCACCTTCCTAAATGAAACTAAATAAAGTTTGTAAAAAGGCTACTTTTTTACTAACAGAGGTTTCAACTATTTCAAGAAGAATACTCAGCTAGTCCCGTGTAAGGAATTTTTCCGATAACTTTTAAGTTTGTGAAGATAGTATCAGTATAGTTTTGTTCCGTCGGTTATATGTTGCATTGAGCTCGATATTGGATTTAAAATGGTGCCGATATTCCCTTTTTTTTTCTCCTCCTCGGTCAAATCCATCCAAAAGTTGTCTGAAAAAAAAAACGCTTTTAGCGATAAGACCGCCCATTGTGACACCCTATTAATTTTAAGTTTCTTATATATTTTTTTATTTTTGGTGTACAATAAAGATTTTATTTATCTAGACAATTTAGGTTTTTGTAATTTTAATGTTTCTTCCAATTTAGGTTTGAGTCTAATGTTATGCCTAAAAGGTAAATTCGTTGACTTTTTCTAATTTTATTTGGGCGTTAAAAAAATTTCTTTAGTAAGTTCTAAATTTACTCGTAAGTACTTTAGTTTTAGATAGGTTTATTCCTAAGTTATGTTCTTTTACCATTGCTCCATTTTCAGCTTCTAACACTAATGTGGTCTTATCACACAGAGCATTCTCTCTTTTGGAATTTTGGTACTAAACGAAAAGAGCATTCAATGTACTTAGTATTTTGATTGATCCGGTGAAGAGTGAAAACGTGATTGTTTTTTTTCGATTTATTTGAATAAAGAAACAGAATAGTTGGATTTATTTAAACTGAAGTACAAAGAAGACAGAATAATAAAATATAAACAGAATTAAATAGAGTCGCACGAGATTTTAAAGGTTCATCATCATCATCATTTCAGCCGACAGACGTCCACTGTTGGACATAGGCCTCCTCCAAGTGTCGCCACAATGATCGATCCTGTGCGTCTCGCATCGGTTTCCCGCAACCTTCACCAGGTCATCGGTCCACCTTGTAGAAGGCCTTCCGACGCTGCGTATTCCAGTGCGAGGTCGCCACTCCAGAACCTTTCGGCCCCAACGGCCATCTGTTCTGCGAGCAATGTACCCTGCCCATTGCCGCTTAAGTTTGGCGATTCTTTTGGCTATGTTATGGCAACCTTGGTTCTTGGTATTAAAGGTTACAATTTACTGAATTCTCGTATAATACACAGGCATACATTGATGTCGAAAAATTCATACATTCTAACAGTAGGTATTATCTTCCATTCTTGCTCAAAAATATCAAAATCTGTGTCCTTGTCTAGGAGAGCATTAATTTCAATTCAAAACCACAATCCCAGTTCACAAAACGGTTATTATTAAGTAATTTATTATGTTACTAACACTATGAATTTTGTGTGTCAGAAATAAAATAAATTCTATTTTATTCTAAAACCATTTGAAAGATTATTAATATCTAGTTGCAATAAAAAAGATTAATACGCTCGTAGACAAATTATTTAAACACTACATTATAAATAAACAATCATGTCAATTCACATAATCGACGGAGTCTAGAAAACTGCTTTACCGATTTCGATGGAACTTTCTCTTGAAGATGGCTGCTTCCTGGTGTAACATCACGCTTGCACATAAGGGGGTCAGTGGTTGTGTAAAAGCAGGATTTCCTGTGGAAACTAGTCAACGACACGTCTAGGCTGGCCTGTGACCCTAAGGTTTATGTGAAAGGCGAGAACTTAATGGAGGTTGAAATTGTTCACCCCGTGAGATAGGAGATTTATACTCTTGACGTAATTTCCGTTACGGGTTCGCTTACAAGTGACAAGCTTAAAGGTACTACACTGCTCATACGTGTGCCACGCCGATCTGTGCGCGTCGGTCTCCATACATTATATGGCAAATAGACTTGTAGAGCTACACTAGATCCACGCCTCGCGACGTCGTTCTACGTACAAATCAGACGTGTTAGGCAAACATGGTAGGTTTTACTGTCAGTTTTAATCTGCTTCATAATAATCTGAGGCCCGACCACGATCTCTTAACGCGATCTATTAAACGACCTAAAATGATCTGTTCAAGGGATGGAGCTAAAGAGTGTATGACTCCATCTTTCTTTCTCACTCGCACGCCTTACATTTTAACACGTCACGGTAAAGCCCCTGATAAGATTTAAATATATTCTTAAAAAAATAAAAAACGAAAAAAAAATTATGTCTATAGAAATCATTCTTCCGTAACATCATTACAGGGATGTCTTGACCAAATGTTAAAATAATTACTGTAAAATCATAGAGTAAAAATAATTTTATTTTATATTGGATTACAGTGGTGGTTACGGTTATTAGATTCTTTAGTGATTACGTCGACACAGCGACCGGCCCACGCTGAAAACCAGCGCTGTGAGCTCATAGCATTATCACAGCTTTATGCTGAGCGTTGGGCCGTTTTGCGCGGATGAGACGCATATCTTCCCTATCGACTGATGTTATGTTATGTTTGTTATTTAGCTTTAAGTATGCGTCTTATTTCGCGTATATAAAATGTTTTTCTTTCTTCTTTTTCTGGTGGCCCAAAATAAGCAATGCTTACCAGACTAGGTGTTTCACCTCTGCATTAATCAGTAAAGCAGTTTTAAACGTACTTTCTGGTAGCTAATTGTTTATTTAGACCGTCAAAGTTGAAATGATCGATAACTGTGTCCCTACACAGTTATCGATCATTAATTTAATGATTTTAGAGTTAATGGCCCCTGCCATTAACTGTAGCACTTACCCCAGGTACTAACAAAGCTTGCTGCAGGTACTACTTAAAGAGCCCAGAAGTTTCAAGACTCTCAATTATTAATTGGTTCCTCCTTGTCGCTTAGTACCCCTAACAGCACCCCTTGAAGTAATTCCCACTCATATTCAGTGCACTCTATCTAGGGTTGCCAGTTAAACACGGTTCAAAACAGTATTATACTGTTTTTCACTACAATATACTTTTTACTGTTGCATATAAATAAAGTATAAAAATACTGTTTTCAGTAAACTCGTAAGTTTTAGAAGTAGACGCTCCCACATATTTTTTTTTTTATCAAATCACAATAATAGAGTTTCAGAACGGGTCAAAAGGGGTCTTCATTAATTTTAATTTTAGTTATAATTGTGGTGAGGCGTATGAAGTTTTTAAAAAGACTGTAAATTAATAAGATGTACGAGAAGCTCCAAAAACATAAATATGTATTTAAATCATTAAACGAATAAAATATTGTTGATATTCCTAAAATACTGTTTCATATTCTTCTCTAAATAAAAAATAATAATTTATTTCTTGTAAAAAAGTTGGCAATCCTATCCACCACAACTTTATAAACTGACTAGTTATTACCTGCGACTTCATTTGCATGGAGTTTAAGAACAATCTTAAACTCCATGCGAATGAAGTCGCGTAATAAAAAATGAATGTAAAGTATGATGAGAGAATAAAATTTTAAACATTTTTATATTACTAGAATATCTAGTAAGATAAAAATGCTTGTTTCCACTAGGAGTTTTGAAAAATAAACCTCATATCCCCATTATTACGTGATTGCGCGTTTTACGTAAATCACCAAAAAATAACGAAAAAAAAATGTTTTTTTTTTTTTTTTTTAGGAAAAACGAAAATACAGAAAAGAAAATTTTCTGCCAAATAAATGTCGTACAAACGTGTCATACAAGTTGTACAGATGTATGTACCTGCAGTCGTCGCTCGAGAGGATATTGAGTAGTCGATAACGATCTAAGTTTAGATCTAAGTCTTCTTGTTATGAAGTGTACCTCTTGAAAATGAAATTGCTGCTGTATGCTGGAATATTATTTCAAGGGGTATTATTACTTAAAGTGAACTGCTTCTTAGCAACTGCTAGAAAACAGTTCACTTGAAGCAGTTAGAAGACTACCTAACTATAATGTGTTTTGATGCCCTTGCTCCCATTCAGTGCCATAAAACAGTAACATACGTGTAGCAGGTGGCGGCCACTTGACTTGACTTCGCTACACAAGTAGCGAGTCGCGGACACTGCTGTCCGCGACTCGCTACTTGTGGTCGTCACGGGCCACACAAGACGCCGACATCTGCCACAGTTGCACTTTATTTCTATTTTTTTCGTTGTGGTATTAATCATGGGTGTCCTTCGCCTTGGGGTAGGTAGAGGAGTCTATCAGACTCTGACTAAAACCACCCCAGTGTTCCCCCTTGTGTCCTTCCATATTACCACTGTCGCACTGCCCCAAGTTCCGCGCAGTAACCGTTAGACGTTCTATGTATCACACACGTCACCATGGAGCACGACGCCTTAATGGGTGTTGATAAATTTATTTCGTCCATCGTAAAACTCTGCAACAGGGAGCGGGTTATAGAAGGTGGTGGCTTCTGAAACACCGGTGGCAGTTGCTCAGTTCTGACACGGTTACAAGGGTAGTGTGCGACATTCACCGGTGGTTGTGGTCGGTGGCCCGTTTGCCCCGAGTCTAAGGTGCTGCGCAAATGTAGACACTTAGTTTCCAGTTACCGACACCGAACACTTTTTGATCGTCATGAGTATGTGTTAAGTGGAAGAAACTGGACACAAAAAATGTTTACGTATGCGCAGGGAGTGGATGATTTCATACTGGTTCTATAGAAATCAAATATTCATCGGTAGCTTGTATCTGACACAAGACACACGTTTGCGCCCTGCCTAATCAGTACTTCGGTGCTCCATATAGACGACCTTCAATGAACGTTTCTCTGAAACAACTTAAATAAGAGCATTTATTTCCCAGTAAAATCTAAAGAAAAATAATAATATAAGATGAATAAATGATATATATGTTTTATTGTATACAGGGTAGGGGAGAAATAAGCTACATAATTGGTTGGAAACGGTATTGTTACAGTGAAGCTTACCCTCATAAAAATGTGTTTATTATAATTCATATTTTTCCAGTGTACCTGAAACCACTTCAATCAGAGTATTAAATGGTACTTCAAGTCATTAGAAGCTTATAAAAAATAATATCTACATTTTCACATGAGTGGATGTTTGTTTCAACAAACACGGCTAAGCACAAAGGAGAAATAATATATATATATATATACAAATATGTATCTAAGTGACCGGGACTTTAGTCCCTGTGAAAAATATCAGTAGGTGCTCAAAGTGGATTAACTCTTATTTTGTAGCAAAAATTAAAAAAAAAACAAACGAAATTCACTGTAAAAAATTACATTGTTCTTGTCATAGCTATAATAATTATTATTTTGCAGCTGAAGTCCGTGGTGAATAGCGCCGCATTACTAAGATGATCACTCATCGTGATTCACATTGATGACCACGACCACTCTGGCAAGAGTCAACCACTCACACAGAACTCACAGTCACAGTCACTGTCAGTCACTTCACTCAGAAGAAGAATGTATCAATGATAGCATGACGGGTGACAGGATAGAATGAAGAAAAAAACGAGTTGTGCCGACCCCAAATAACACGGGACAAGGGCAGAACCCTGAGGAAGACCTTTGAAAGACGTACGAGGGGTCGAAACCAACTCGCAGAGGCTCTTTAGACCGACGATTATCCCTGTACGCGCTATGCTAGTGCACCCAACGGTTGGTGAAAAGTTTTGCGACATAAATGGAAAACTATGATATTATGGCTATGGGTTTACGTCTAATAATAATAATAATTATTAAAGTTTATTTCAGACATAATTCCCATAGGCTGACACAAACACAAATATAAAAATACGCAAAGTGACGAACAAATCATTCTAATAAAATTCATTCATTACAATTTAGCATTTATACTTAAACAGGGTTATTTGTAAAACACTAAAATACTTGCAGGACTGTACTACTCCATAAAAAACCACTTTTGTTCTATGACTTTTTACGGAACATAATACATTTACAAAAAAAATCCTTCAATATTTTCTTGTTCTATTCGGCGGGGGTGCTTGACGTGACGTTAGCGCATCAAGCACCATTTCAGCCAAAAGACGTCCACTGTTGGCCTCCCCCAAATAGAGCCATAACGACCGGTCCAGTGCGTCTCGCATCCATCGGGTTCCCGCAAACCTCACCAGGTCATCGGACCACCTTGTACGTGGTTGCCACTCCAGAACCTTCTGGTCCTATCGACGATGTGCCCTGCCCACTGCCACTTCAGTTTGGCGATTCTTTAAGGCTATGTCGAAAACTTTAGTTCTCCTGCGGATATTTTCACTTCTGATGCGATGACACAAGGAAACTCCGAGTACAGCCCTTTCTATTACTTTATAGACTACCGTCCCCTCACATGTTCTAAGCTGCTTACTTCGTCGAGACAGCTTTTCACATTAAGTTTACCAACAACGGACATGTGGGAGGGATTTTACCCCCTCTTTGGTAACTCTATAGACCATGTAGCACATCGGGAAAACATGGAAGGAATTATAGCGACACGGAATAACACTCGTATACGGTGTATTTCCATGAAGTACAGCTGTTGTGGTTCAGTTCCAGTAAGGAGCTTGAGGGCTTATGACGATATTTTGCTACATAGTGGTCTTTGAATGAATAAAATGAATGTTATGCAGTTTGCGATTTATTCCTTTATAGGTCTTTTTTATTTTTGGTGGGTAAAAATCATCCAATGAAACCTCCGCTCTTGGTTGGAGTGGAAGATAGTGGCAGACTCTTACTGAGTAAAAACCCACCCCGTTCCTTCTAGCTTTTATACCGGGGCTCGAGCGCCCTTTCGGATTACCCTGGCCCCAGTAGGCTTCGACCTAGCTGGGTTCCTGCTGTTGCTTACTACTCCTTGAGGCGCGCGGGAACAGTGCGCGCCGTCTACGTCTTGGGCTCGGTTCGGAAAGTTACCCGACAGCCGGACAGCGAGCTACCCATGGCTCACGGTCTGCAAGCCCGCGTCTACGGTGGCCGGAAATCACGATCGGAATCTCTTACTTGAAGGAAGAAATAGGCACGTTGCTGGGTCTAAGAAAACTAACAGAACTGTCTATGAGAAACCATTACCTACTGTGAGATGTTTGAAATGTTTAGGATTGACCACGTGGGCAAGGCACATGGCGCGAAGAACATGGTCGATGGAATTGATAGGTTCTGGAGACTCACACGATTTTTTAGTTTTTTTTTCTTAGTTTGCTCTTCTTTCTACTTATCTAAGTTTTTGATTAGTTTTAACAGTGTTTTATTTGACGCTTCTGCCTAGGTCTCTAATTCTTGTTTTGATTCAGACAAATCAAATTTAAAAACTCCGGTTCCGATTGAAGTACTTCTGTTAGGGCGCTTTCAATTTATACGTCTTCTGACGGTCTTCTACGGTACTGCTGCGGTGCCTACTGCATAATTGCGTACGGACGTTCGTATTGCAGCGTGTTCATTTTAACTATTATTATATTGTTAGAAGCACTTTATAATGTATTTTTATACAAAATTTCGTCTACATCTTTTGTTGAAATCTTCGATCAAATCTGTATCGAATCTAAATCCGAGTTTTTTTTAACATAAACCATAAAAGGTAACACTTAATGAGTGTGTGACCTTCTTGACGTCACCGTATTTATTTACTTATTACAGCTTAGAGGTCTTACAGCTTTAACAAACTAACCATAAAACAAAAATAGACGGCAGCAAGCCTCACTTACAGTGTCAGACCTAAAATTGAGAAGTGAGCTTAACCACACCACCACAATGATTGAAGCCAGTTAAAATGCTACAGTTACATAAACAAACTCCATTGCAGGGGTTAAAACCGGACGCGCTTTGTATTTTTCTCACAAAGCCCGCGGTCCGGCAACATTGTGGCAAACGGTCGCAAACAGGACAGCGACGTTAAAAGCATCACGTGTTCATTCAGTGTTGAATAACCCATCACTGGCATTTATAAACCGCACTCGGCAGCCAGATACGTTTTCAATTTAGGCGCTTGTGTCGGATGCTAACGCACTGCCACCGGCCGATAGATAGAGTCTAAATTTAAAGCCTTTATGCCTTGATCACACGTAACGAGTAAACGGGTGAGACAGTGCTCTCGGCCGAATACTCGGTACGTATAAACAAAGCGCCGAGTACTCGTCTGAACACTTAGCTCTACAACTCGCTTACATCACTGTCTCGCCTTGATCAAATTCAAATTAAAAAGGGTGAGACAGTAAAATGTTGCTCGGCCGAGACAGTGATATAAGCGAGTAGCTTAACACATGCTTTGTTATTGACAGTCATTTCAGACTGACTGTTTATTGATACTACAATTCGGATACGATGGATCGTAAAAAGGTTATTAAAAAAAAAACAAAGTGACAATCATGTGGCCAAGTGGACAGACAGTGCACGCTCAAAACTGCTGACTGAGCGAGCGAAACAGTGCGGGGAAGCGGAAGAGTGGGCACTCGGCCTAGTAAGTAGAACGGGTGCCAACGCTGATCTACTGTCTCGCCGCTGTGTTTACACGTACCGAGTACTCGCCCGAAAGCACTGTTTTGCCCGTTTACTCGGTACGTGTGATCAAGGCATAAGACTAAAGTCTATATGCTGTGGTGCTAAAACTTGTACACACAAACTCTTTCTTAACATCAGATTGGTTCATCTATTATTTTTACCTTCAACATGACTCATCAAATAAAGGACCTAAGTAAAAACAAACGAAGATGGGTCTAAAAACTAGTTAATCATATAATTGTGAAAGCCTGTTTGTCATTATTACTCAATCGCTTTGCTAATCATTGCAAAGTATTACGTGGTGGCAAGGACATTATATTATCCTTACAATAACCTGGTAATGATGTGTGCTTATGTATTAGACCTTATTGTTTACTTAACTCAATATGTCAACGTTCTTTGTAGAGTTAACAATCATTAGGAATTTCTTTTTTAGGGTTCCGTATCAAAAAATAAAACGGGAATCTATTTATAACACTTGTATTTACAATTAATTACAAAATCTCAATCTATAGTAGTGGAGTAACACACGTTACTTGGTTGAATCGACGCTAGGTGGTTCTTGTTATGGTTTGTTAGCAGTTCTAACTTCAACCAATTTTTTACAAGCTTTTACTTAGTTTCAACTGTCGCGATGTTTGTCTGTCATCAAATCTTGTAAATTTTTGACCCACTTCCCGGTTACCGATTGAGCTGAAATTTTGCATGCATGTGTAAATCAGGTGACAATGAAAATTTTTATGACATGGAGCTGATCTGATTATGGAACTGGAAGGTGGCTATAGGAACTTGGTAGTTAAACGATACAATCCCATCGAGTTTGGGCTCATATGATTTGTCTTGATAAGCATTAGTTATATAGGTATACCGAGCTATAAAAGCTTGCTATGAAAAAATGATTTTTCATTAAAAGCTTGTTAACTATAAAAACAAATCGGTACTTAAGTAGTTAGACTCCGCTGTCCGTCTGTCTGAATCCATGCTGTATCTCAGAAACCGTTATACTTAGTTATAATTTTCACAGATGATGTATTTCTGTAGCCACTACAACAAAAAATACAAAAAACTGAATAAAATAAATAGTTGAGGAGGCTCCCTAAGAAACGTGATTTAATTGACGGGTTTTTTTTTTTGCTACAGATACGGAACCCTTTGTACGCTGTCCGGTTCGCACTTGGCCAGTTTATTTGTTATAGTTAGGCTCGCTTGACCACTATCTCAGCTGATGGTAATCGATGATGTGGCCGTACATGGAGCACGCTTGCATAGTAATAACTATTCACTCTTGACCTAAAAACCCGTAGGTTGGAGCTATCAGAAACCATAGACACTGACAGAGAATTTCACTCCATAGCTGTACGCACAATAAATGTGTTCCCAAAATGCTTTGTACCAATGTGTCTGGCAAAGCATTGAGTAGAAGTTGAAAAGGGTTCAGTCAAGAGCAGAGAAGAAGAAGAAGCTAGTTACAGTCAGTGAGATTGTATTCGTAAGGCCGGATACCGTGGCCATAGAAAGCAAAGGGCAACAGAAGGAACGCAGGTGGGTTTTTGTCAGTGAAAGTCTAAGCTGCCCTCCCTCACCACCCTACAGCGGGAGCAGTCCCCCCCTCAAAAATTCTGTTTTTTTTTTACTGCTACCTGAGGTTTGATGCCTGCCTGCACCATGCTTCTGTCTGTCTGAATTATGAAATCTGCTTTGATCCTATGAAAATAAGATAGAATCAGAAAATTGTCCCAAGGGATCACTACCGTTAGCGTGAGCTTGCGGACGGTGAGCAATGCATAGCTCGTCGTCCGGTAACCATCCGGACCGAGCCGAGTTGTGTTCGATGCGCGCCTTAAGGAGAGATCAGCAAAACCGAAGGGACCCAGCAGAGCTGACGCCTACTGGGGCCATGGCCTCGATGGGTTTTTTCTAAAAAGAAAATCCGGAGTCCTGGAATGCGAGACAAATAGTACCTACACATGAGTGGGTCTTACAGTAAAAGTCTGACACGCCCTTACGCTCCGCCCTAGAGCGGGAATGAGAGTTATTGGAACATTCCCTCTTAGAAAAATTCGAAGGGAACATACTCTCGCTATTCCAGAACTTGGTCTACCTGTATTTAGACTCCCTCTATGCACCCTCATTCACTATACTTACCTAAATTACTCATGATTCTCACTCATCATTTGTGCGTTTTTACATTAGCACGCAAATTGAAACAGATTTAAATACAGCGTTGTATAGTTATGTAAAAAAAAAAAATATTTTTACATTAATTTGCATATTTAAGAAACACTTAACTCACTACAATTATAATATTAGCGTATAACTATAATAATATATTAATTAATTAAGAGCAGCCAATCCGATCTACGTCTTCACAGTTTTCATTCAACCGCTCTTACGCTATTATGACGATATTACCCTTTTTTAACGGATGGATGGATTGTGTGAGAAGTGATATGAAAGAAAAAGGAGTTGATGATAGCGTGACGAGTGGCAGGACAGAATGGAAGAAAAATACGTGTTGCGCCGACCCCAAATAAAACTAGATAAAGGCAAGAAGAAGACCCTTTTTTTAATGCTCTGGAAACACAGATAGTTATCTTGTAGATAAGTAATATCCAGGCTTCTATTGACACAATTACAAAGTGTAAACTAATCTAGTAAAAACCTCTGAAATTCTGCTATTTGGCATGAACTCTGACCCTTCATAATGTACTCAAAATTAAAAAATAATTACAATATAATCCTTGTCTGAATGACGAAACTTTTCCAAACACTTCTACAGTTTCAAAAAAACACGTATTTCTTAGATCAAGTTTTGTGAAACAGTCGAGTGAATGACGGTATTACGGAGTGCCGGCAGAGCTTCCTGCTATTATCACTCTGTTTACGCATTACCTTTTTATTAAACACTAGCTTTCCGCCCGCGGCTTCGCCCGCGTGGACTACAGTTTATATCGCGCGGGCTGAGACCCGTGCTCAGCAGTGGAATTATAGGTAGCCTATGTGTTATTCCAGTGTCTCTTCTACCTACCTACCAAATTTGATCTAAATCCGTTCAGTAGTTTTTGCGTGAAAGCGTAACAGACAGACAGACAGAGTTACTTTCGCATTTATAATATTAGTAGGGATTGCGTTGGATGAATCGGCAAGCTTTTAAACCATGCTCAGGTTGACGATAGACGAGAAGTAGATAGAAAGGGCTCTCTTAATTAAAACTAGCTAAAAGCAATCTAAAGTATGGTCGAATAAATCCTAGGCATTGTTATCTGTCCAATAGACTGGCGGCATTGCCACGCTGTATGGAAATGCTTATTCTCTGACCAAGATAAAAGCCAGCCCTTTGGCCACCCAAAGTATTAGCAATTCGGTGGTCATAGCTTTCTTTTTTATTGTTGACAGTTGACCACTATCTCACCTGATGGAAAGCGACGGCGACGATTGAGTACACTTACAAAGAAGTAACCTATTCACTCTTGACTAAAAGATCTCCAGGTTGTCAGAAAAGACAGGCTCCGACAGGGATTTTCACTCCTTAGCTGTATGGATAATGAATGTGTTCCCAAACCCAGGTCTTCGACAATCCGACTCATTTAACCGGACATTTCGGTAAAAAGACTGACTATATTTTAACACTCTTTTATTACTCGTAGCTTCACCTGTATGCTTGCTTATTTGTTTGCTTGTAACCACCGCTTTTGAGTTCGATTTTGCCCAACTTTGGACGATCAGACTTTTTTTTTAAACTTTGCACACTGAAACGCATGTTGCTAAAAAAGTTATGAGTTTACATGTGGATGGATGGAAGGGGAGAGGGAGGCCAAAGAAAAGATGGATGGATTGTGTGAGAAGTGATATGAAAGAAAAGGGAGTTAGTGATAGCATGACGAGTGACAGGACAGAATGGAAGAAAAAAACGTGTTGCGCCGACCCCAAATAAAACGGGACAAGGGCAGGAAGATGATGATGATGACACTCATCAAAGACCGATGACAATGCAATAATCCGATTTTTTTTTTATTTGCACACTTTACTTTGACTATTTATCCCCTTAATATTTTTATCTCATTCGGCGGCTATTTTTTTTTTATTATTGATAGGCTTGCGTTTGACCACCATCTCACCTGATAGAAAACGACGATGCGACATATTCAGTAAAAAGTGAAAAATAAATATATAAAGTTAAAACAAGCTTATGAAAACTTGCTTTTACTTTATATATTTATTTAATATAGCGTATTTAACTATAAAAAGTGTAAAATAATTTTCAATATAGGTAGAAAATAATAATAATGACCGAGAAATATTAATATTATTGTAAAAAAAGTGTGGGGTGGTCGATTTACAAAAAACCCCACGTGTTTTTTTTATAATATAGTAATTAAACAACAATAATGTTGACTGATAGAATTGCTAGTCCCATCCACTTGCACTAGCGATACAAGGTAACGTAGAACACATGACAAATTTAATTCATGAATCCCCAAGCGACCACCGGTGGCCGCGCATCTATTGTCTTACTATTGTGTCTCTAATTGACGGTATCTGAAGGGTTAAAATAATTGCATTTTTATAATGCCTAACAAAAGTCATTCAGAAAGCGTGAGCATAGGAAATGGACCTGGCAAAGCCCTGATGGTGCAAGTAAAAATGAGATTGACTTCATCATGTCGACGAAGAAGCAAATATTCAATGACGTCTCCGTGATCAATGCGGTGAAAACCGGAAGTGATCACCGCATGGTGAGAGGCTCATTGAATATCAATGTCAAGCTTGAAAGATCTCGACTGATGAAGTCTACGCTCCGCCCTGCACAGATCCAGATCCAAAACTCCGAAAACTTTCAGCTCGAACTTCAAAATCGTTTCGAGTGCCTAGGAAGCTCCGTGGACGAATACAACGATGGGTTCGTGGAAACTGTCCATACGGTCGGGTCTAAGTTTTTTAAGACTCGTACAAGCAAGACCAAGAGGCTCACTGATCAAACTCTTGAGCTCATGAAGAAGAGGCGTGAAATGACTTTGCAGTCTTCAGATGATGCGTGCACGTACCGGCGGCTCAATAAGCGGATCTCGAAATCTCTGAAACGCGACCTTCGCAGATTTAATACCGAGAGGATTAAAGACGCGATTGAGCGGAATAAGGGCTCCAAGGTGTTTGCGCGAGATCTGTCTATTGGGCAGAGCCAGCTCACGAAATTGAAGACCGACGATGGCAGAGTCGTATCCGCCAAATCGGAGCTACTGGGAGAGATCGAGGCTTTTTATGGACAGTTATACACGTCAATCTCCAAACCCGCTGCAAATCTAGCAAACGACCCAAGAGCTAGATTGACTCGACACTACACTGAAGATATCCCAGACGTCAGCCTGTACGAGATTCGGATGGCTCTGAAACAGTTGAAAAACAACAAGGCGTCGGGTGAGGACGGAATTACGGCTGAGCTCCTGAAGGCGGGTGGAAAACCGGTCCTAAAGGCCCTTCAGAAGTTATTCGATTCCGTCATACTCGAGGGAAAAACGCCGCAGGCATGGAGCGGAGGTGTGGTGGTACTCTTCTATAAGAAGGGCGACAAGACCCTGCTCAAGAATTATAGACCCATCTCACTTCTGAGCCATGTCTACAAGCTGTTTTCCAGAGTCATCACGAATCGTCTCGCGCGCAGGTTCGATGATTTCCAGCCTCCCGAACAAGCCGGATTCCGAAAAGGCTTTAGCACCATAGACCACATACATACGCTACGGCAGGTTATACAGAAGACCGAGGAGTATAATCTGCCTCTCTGTCTAGCGTTTGTGGACTATGAGAAAGCCTTTGATTCGATCGAGACATGGGCTGTGCTACAGTCTCTCCAACGGTGCCAGATAGACTATCGGTACATCGAGGTGCTGAAGTGTTTGTACAAAAACGCCACTATGTCAGTCCGACTTCAGGACCAGACCTCGAAACCTATCCTTCTGCAGCGGGGCGTGAGGCAGGGAGACGTCATTTCTCCGAAACTGTTCACGGCCGCAATGGAGGATGTCTTCAAGGTTCTGAACTGGAGTGGACTAGGCATCAATGTTAATGGCGAGTACATCACTCACCTTCGGTTTGCCGACGACATAGTAGTCATGGCCGAGACTACGGAGGAGCTCAGCACAATGCTCAATGACCTCAGTAGAGCTTCCGAAAGAGTGGGTCTTAAAATGAACATGGACAAAACTAAAGTCATGATAAACAACCATGTAGCACCCACTCCTATCAAGATCGGAGACTCTATACTCGAAGTAGTGGACGATTACGTCTACCTCGGACAGACAATCCAGTTGGGTAGAGCTAATTTCGAGAAAGAGGTCAACCGTCGAATCCGACTCGGCTGGGCGGCGTTCGGGAGACTGCGCGGTATCTTCTCGTCCAATATACCACAGTGTCTCAAGACGAAAGTCTATGACCAGTGCGTGTTGCCAGTGATGACATATGGTGCCGAAACGTGGTCGCTCACAATGGGCCTCATCAGAAGGCTCAAAGTCACCCAGAGGGCAATGGAAAGGGCTATGCTCGGAGTTTCCTTGCGGGATCGAATCAGAAATGAAGATATCCGCAGGAGAACCAAGGTTGCCGACATAGCCCGAAGAATCGCCAAACTTAAGTGGCAATGGGCAGGGCACATTGCTCGCAGAACAGATGGCCGTTGGGGCCGAAAGGTTCTGGAGTGGCGACCTCGTACTGGAAGACGCAGCGTCGGAAGGCCTCCTGCAAGGTGGACCGATGACCTGGTGAAGGTTGCGGGAAACCGATGGATGCGAGACGCGCAGGATCGATCATTGTGGCGACACTTAGGGGAGGCCTATGTCCAACAGTGGACGTCTGTCGGCTGAAATGATGAACAAAAGTCGCCTAATTTGGCCGGACACGCAACTAATAAGCCGGACCCTGTTGGGCTTTATCCGGTCGCTTGGCAACGCTATGTGCATATAGGGTACCGCTCGGCGACTGCTATCCTCCACCTCTCATTAGCGAAGTAGTAATTTATTAACTCAAGTGATATCTACAATTATTACTCGCTTTTCCTGCAATAAGCTGTGAGGGGAAGAAGCTGCAGACAGTTATAGTTAGGTCTCGAGATGAGACTACTAATTGGCGGAAAATACTTAATTAGGAATTTATCGAAGTCGAGTTAAATGCTAGAGGAGACAATTTCGACATGCATCGTCTGGATGCAAAATCTTCAATGCTTACTGAATCATTTCTCTTTCGATATTATTAATTAGAAGTGGGATACGTTGTTATAAAATATATTATTATATGATCGTTTTAATATTTTTAGCCGTGATATCTTCAGATTGACTTGGAATTGCAAGCTTAAATAAAATGTAGGTATTTTTTTAGATTTCAATTTATTTAACTGTTTTAAATTTAAAATTATTTACTCTTGTATTTCTTAATCAATACAGCGGATCGAACTGAGATCAGTGTATTTTTTTTCGTGTAAGAAGTTAATTGAAGACCTGTTTATGCCCTGTTGAACATAATAAAACTGCAATAACGAAGTTCTGAACAGGACGTTTCATAACTATTACATTACCCAAACGTTTACACATAACATTTTTATCCAATAAAGTCCCTGACTTATGGGACGGCAATGATATTTATTCAAAATTATATCGCCCTTTAAACTGCAAATGGATGTCGCTAAAGTTTCGGCCAATTTATTGATGTGTGGCGCCTTGCATCGGTTAAATAACTTTTTATGATCTTGCTGACTGGAACCACTGGTGTTTCTCACTTATTAAAGATATTTTTTTTTACTTATTACCAATGTTCATATGTCAAATGTTAAAACTCTGCTAGCAATTTGCATAAATTAACAACATTTCATCGTACTCTCTCACATAACGCATTCATAATATGTATTCATTTCTATAAATAAATTTATTTCATAGTTTTTGTTTGTGAATGTGGAAGTGCAGTATCTTTTATTATCTATATACATATATTTATAAAAAAGAGAAACTGACTGACTGACATGTCAGCGCATAGCCGAAACTACTGGGTCTAGGAGCGTATTTTGCACGAGGTTTTATTTTTATGACGTAGGCGAGTACTATGGGAGGTTATTTCAAAGTCACTCCCGAAGGAGATGAAACGGAGGTCCAAAGTTTTTATGGAAAACCTACTTTCATGTGGGTAAAGCCGTTGGCAAAAGCGTATGTGAGCATAATTAATAAAATAAACCTGTGAGTAATTAGCACTTCAAAATAAATATTTATATAGCTTTGGTATTTGTATAAGATATTATTGACACTGTATAAACTCGTTAAAAAATGAAAGGCCCGTTTTGACATTTGAGAAATAATCTAGACTGTAACTTCAAAAGAAACTGAAAGACACTAAAATAATAATTTTATTAGGGGTCTGGTGTAGTAGTAGCTACACTACACCGGACTACACGGGATACTACACCAGACACTACACCGGACACTACGCTGGACATTACGCCGGACACTACACCGGAGACTACACCGGAGACTACACCGGATACTACATCGGAGACTACACCGGACACTATACCGGACACTACACCGGTCACTAAACCGGACACTACACCGGACACAATACCGGTCACTGCACCGGACACTACACCGGTCACAACACCGGACACTACACCAGCTACTACACCGGACACTACACCGGACATTACACCAGACACTACACCGGTCACTACACCGGAAACTACACCGGGCACTA
Source organism: Mythimna lalbum (assembly GCA_949319445.1). Lineage (NCBI taxonomy): Eukaryota > Metazoa > Arthropoda > Insecta > Lepidoptera > Noctuidae > Mythimna > Mythimna lalbum. The sequence goes on along the minus strand of OX439344.1, from coordinate 2,757,512 downwards.
CACCGGACACTACACCGGACACTACACCCGACATTACACTGGACACTACACCGGACACTACACCTAACACTACACCAGTTACTACACCAGTCACTACACCGGACACTACACCAGTCACTACACCGGACACTAAACTAGACACTACACCGGACACTACACCGGACATTACACCAGACACTACACCGGTCACTACACCGGAAACTACACCGGACACTACACCGGACACTACACCGGACACTACACTGGACACTACACCGGACACTACACCTAACACTACACCAGTCACTACACCAGTCACTACACCGGACACTACACTGGATACTACACCGGACATTACACCAGTCACTACACCGGACACTCACCGGACACTACCGGACACTATACCGGACACTACACCGTTCACTAAACCGGACACTACACCGGACACAACACCGGACACTACACCAGCTACTACACCGGACACTACACCGGTCACTACACCGGAAACTACACCGGACACTACACCTAACCCTACACCAGTCACTACACCAGTCACTAAACCGGACACTACACTGGATAATACACCGGACACTACACCAGTCACTACACCGGACACTAAACCGGTCACTACACCGGACACTATTCCGGTCACTGCACCGGACACTACACCGGACACTACACCGGACACAACACCGGACACTACACCAGCTACTACACCGGACACTACACCGGTCACTACACCGGAAACTACACCGGACACTACACCGGACACTACACTGGCCACTACACCGGACACTACACCGGACACTACACCAGACACTACACCGGACACTCACCGGACAAGCAAAAAAACCAATTTCAAAACGGGCCTTCTATTTTTTGACAACTATAGAGCATAGTAAATAAGTTTTCACGACAGTCCTTTCTTTAAATTGCCATACTGGTCTTCGCCTCGAAAAGTCGATAAAACTAATAGACCCTTAGGTTGTCACTCTTAGGTCTTTGACAGTCTTTACAGGTACTCAAACGACAGACAGCCTGACCATCAGTCTAGCCAAGGAGTATTGCATTGTCTAGTAAATAGGTTGTAAAGGTCTGGTAGGCAGACGCTCCACGTAAAAATTGGTATTCAGCCGCATCCGGCTAGACTGGAAGCCGACCCTTGGCTAGTTGAGAAAATATTAGAAAGATGATGATGAAAAGCTTTCCAAATAAAAATGAAATGTTACATTAGGTATATTATTTGTTTAAATCCGCTCAAACCCTAAACGATCGCCGATTTCGAGCCATCCGATTAAACGTTAAGTGAACGCCTGGTCCGCATAGATTATTTAAATGTTGAGCGTTTTATTTAAAGGGACAAGAACGAATATGAGAAGTTTAAATAAAGTAGTCGGTACATATCCGAAAATAGGCAACTTTTCCATTATTTAGGTCTACATTATTTGGGCATTTAAGCCCAAGGGAGATAGAAAATTCAATGTCGTTTCAGTGTTGCCAAACACAAAACTGCAATGCTAATAAAAAAAACCACTGCGGTAAAAATCTACCAGGGGCCTAAGTCTGCTATTTTTATAAAATCTTCATTCCGACACGATTACATCGTAATTTTGCTAAAAGTTCGTAATCTGCTAATTCATAATGATCGATCATTGATCGGTCAATGGTCACGCAATAGAGTTGTGGTAAAATGAAAATGACAATATCAAGGTTATTAAAAGCAATAAATGCACAATGACGTTCTAATTGTAGTTCAATGATAAAAGGAACTGTCAAAATTTTAAGAGATTGCCGCATTCGAGATTACCATTCTATGCCATTTCTTTCAATGGATTGTCAGTGGTTGTCTTTTGGAAATAATAATGACGCCATTATAATTAGCAGATTACCAAAATTTGTCAAAACCAATTATTGTAAAAACAATCATAGACCATTCTGACACTATTGTAATAGCAGGTTTGAGGCCCAGCCCGAACGACGCATCGCTAGAACTTGCCAATTGAATGGTGGACCTAACCTAAAATGTATACCCTCGCCCGAGTACGTCATAAAAGAAAAACTTGAGCAATATTTAAAATGTTCCTAGTCCCAGTAGTTTCAGCTGTAAGTTGATATATATATGTCAGTTTGTTTTTCCTTTTCTAAACACTAGATGATGTGAGAACGATTTGATAAACTGTTTTTTAGATAAAATGATATTTTTTAATCAACATTTATAATAATTTTTATTAATAGCGTGGTCGTGAAAGCAAAAACCTCGAAATACCTAATAGTTTATATAAACTCAGAAAGTTATTATTTATCAAAACTCAGCTGAAGCATATTACTTACCTAAAAAAGATGCTCTTTGACTGTTTTGGTAATTGCTATCAATTTTTGTACCAAAATCACATTATAACACTAATAAATTATAATTTATTACCACTACAAAGCGAGCTAAGTTAGCTGCAAATTTTACAGAAACTTTCAGAATACAAAATAGCATCACAAATTGTTTCTATAAAGTCAACCATTTGCTAATTATACCCACAGTGGTTGACTAATTGGAAACAAACAAACCTGTCTGCATCAATAAAACATTTATTCGTCGCCTCCACGGATGGCCGGGCTTCGATTTCAAATATACATACACGAGTTAGGAAAAGCCTGGTTCAATAATTACGAATTTAAGATTTAAGTGCTGTTCCGTGTCGTTTTCCGACTACGTAAACGGCTTGTCACAACTGTTGTGGAATTGTCTGGGATATACGGAGATTTTGTAGTGAAAGAATAATTTTAGAAATACATATCTGTCCGATTCGGTGTCAACACGGTAATAGTATCATACAGTATTTTAACTCAGCCGTATCTTTGAAATAAATACCTACAGCCGCGCGGTACGTAAACATGCGATAGGGCTGCCCGCCATTCTAATAACATTTGCCTACTTTGTGTTTCCATTTAGTTTTGTGATTGTAAATATACTTACTTTTTTATACAAACAAAATACTTTGTGGATTGAATAGGAAGTGTTCAATAAAAATGCGTGTTGTTTTTTGATTGGTAGATTTAAATAAAATGCTTATTAACCACTATTATTAATAACTAGCTTTTACCCGCGCGGCTGCGCTCCCGCTCTTCCCTACTCCACCCTACTATACCCAACTCCTTACTCTACCCTACTCTACACTGCTCTACCCTACTCTACACTACTCTACCCTACTCTACCCTACTCTACCCTACTCTACCCTACTCTACCCTACTCTACCCTACTCTACCCTACTCTACCCTACTCTACCCTACTCTACCCTACTCTACCCTACTCTACCCTACTCTACCCTACTCTACCCTACTCTACCCTACTCTACCCTACTCTACCCTACTCTACCCTACTCTACCCTACTCTACCCTACTCTACCCTACTCTACCCTACTCTACCCTACTCTACCCTACTCTACCCTACTCTACCCTACTCTACCCTACTCTACCCTACTCTACCCTACTCTACCCTACTCTACCCTACTCTACCCTACTCTAACCTACTCTACCCTACTCTACCCTATTCTACCCTACTCTACCCCACTCTACCCCACTCTACCCCACTCTACCCCACTCTACCCCACTCTACCCTACTCTACCCTACTCTACTCTACCCTACACTACCCTAAACTAACAATAATCGCGCGATAGTTGTTAAAAAAAACCGTCGTGTCCGCTCTTCACTGCGGCACAGTCGCGACGGCCGCGACTGTCACCATGCCGAGCCCATGCTACGACCGAGGCGCGTAGGTATAGTTCGCGTTTCGACCGTTTGTATGAAGTTGGAATACTGTATGATATTATTACCGTGGTGTCAATTAAGTAAGATTATATTTCGTTTGCAAAAAGATCGAGCCGGAAACTAACGGTTATTTTCGATTTTGTATCATGAACTTTGTCAGTTTCTGCTTCCGTATTTATCGGTACCAATTGTTAAATATAGCAATGATAGTAGCATTGGTTAATCTAATACTTTTATGCAATTTCATTGATTGAAATGTAACAATTAGTTGGTAATTTTAACGGGTTGTGGGGATCTTTGGACTAGGACCGTGTTCTCCTATATAAATAATGACTTTTTGAGTCGTATTTTGGGACTATGAATAAAATAATACAGTTTTTAGATAACTGTTCTTCAATATTCTTGTGGTCGTTGGGACCGCAGTTCTGGTGGTTCCAAAATAGTAACTTAAACGAAATATACACCGCTTTTTATCGTTTTAATCTCGTGGAGGGTCGATCCGGTACATGAAACACTATCGATTTGTAACGATAAAATTATAAAATGAAATACCCTTTTTTTAAACTCGTATTAATTTGCGCATGCGCGAAATAAATTTCAGCTGAACGAGTCCAATGACCTCTAGATAGTAGTTGGCGTTGCGTACTAACTACCTACAAGTCAATGGAATTTGTTTGCAGTAGTTGAGATGTCAGCAAACGTAGGGGCCCAGCAGGGTCGAAGCTTACTGGGGTCATGGGTCATGCGAAACAGAATCTCGGAGACCTGAAACGAAGGCAAAGAAGGAACAGGAGTGGATGAAGGAACAAGGGCGGGAGATGCCAATGGATGATTTCCCACCTTAAAAAAAAAGGTTACCCAACCCAAGTCGTGGCTAATATATCTTAAGTCGTAGGTATAGTTACCCAAGTCGTGGGTAATGTAACCTAACTAGTAGATATTACTACCTAAGTCATGGGTAATGTAACCTAACTTGTAGATATTATTACCCAAGTCGTGGGTATTGTAACCTAACTAGTAGATATTACTACCTAAGTCATGGGTAATGTAACCTAACTTGTAGATATTATTACCCAAGTCGTGGGTAGTGTAACCTAACTAGTAGATATAACTACCTAAGTCGTGGGGAATGTAACCTAACTCGTAAATATAATTACCCAAGTCGTGGGTAACGTAACCTAACTAGTAGATATAACTACCTAAGTCGTGGGTAATGTAACCTAACTCGTAAATATAATTACCCAAGTCGTGGGTAATGTAACCTAACTAGTAGATATAACTACCTAAGCCGTGGGTAATGTAACCTAACTCGTAAATATAATTACCCAAGTCGTGGGTAATGTAACCTAAGCCGTAGATATAATTACCAAAGTCGTGGGTAATTTAACCTAAGCCGTAAGTATAATTATCCAAATCGTGGACGTCGTAACACATGTCACAGACAAACTTACCCAAATCTTGTATAAGTAATAAGACAAGACGTAGAAAAAAACCTAGCGTCACAATGCTATTGAAAGGCAAACAAACATAAGTTGAATAGTATTTATTTACTGGCACATCAGCTTACTGTCAGTTATATGCTTCATTTAGTTTAACTAACAAAAGCTTACTTAGTTGCCTACCTCTCTTTCCGTGTTGTTAGAACTCGCTAAGTATCTATGTAAATAGTATGTGTAGTACCACAAAATAGATAGGTACAGAAGACAATCTACATTCAAAGCGTGCTCAAGCAACGCACACATAGACATCACTCATGGACACGATATCTCTGCTCAATTCGCGGCTTTCGAGCGCGAATGCATCCGCTTGAGACTTGCTTCTATGAACTTTTTGTGAAATAATGGAAATAAAAAAAAAGTTATAACTGTTTTATTTTTAATTCAACATTAATTGCTGACTTATCGAATTATAAGCTACCAGTTTTAAGACTTTGTGGCCATGTAATATTTTTCAGTTTATATTAGGTATTTACAGCCGCGCTAGAGCGCGCTCGGGCAGAGCGGCGGCGACTCTAGCTCGACTGCTGAGCGTAGGTATGAAAAGTGAAGTACATATACATGAGATTGACTTCTGTACCTATCTATTTTGAGGTAGTACCTACTGTTATAGTATATGAATTTTTTTAGGTAACAGGATTAACATGAAATAAACAATACACTAATATAGGTGAAAGTTTGTGTGAATGCTTGTATGTTTGTTACTCCTTCACAGTGATAATGCTGAAGGGTTTGGACCAAATTTGGTACCTATAGGGGTAGAACATATCTTGGAATAGCATATAGGATTAGTCCGTTCAAACAAACAAACCACTTTTCATTCGTACTTTCATTTAGATCAGCATTTCTGCCAAGTTTTGATAAAATTCGTCACATCATCTTAGGAGTATAACCAAAACCGAACTGGTCAAATGCTTAGTCTTCTCCATATTCAGTTACGGGGCTGAGATTTGTACTTTAAAAAAGGCGAACTGCGACCGCATTGATGCCTTCGAGCATTTCCGCCAACATCTCGAAGGCATGGCTGGAGCAAGGTTGGAGGAAAATGCTTCAAATTCCCTGGACTGCCTTCCGTACAAGCCGCTCTATCTTACGTTTACTGAAGATCAAGATCAGACTGTCGACTACCTGCATGCGCAGAGTACTGGAGTTCTTTGGCCACATTGCCAGGAAAAATGGCTACAACCTTGAACAGCTCATCGTATTTGGCATGGTTGATGGATAAAATATATGATTATTTCTGTATACAGTTATAAATTAATTAATGCACGACAAAATTCAAACAATGCAAATTGTTATATGAATAAATAAATAAAATGAGATGGTAAACGACCGCAGCTCAATAAGATAGGCAGATCAGATCCACTCCACACTGGACACCCCATTTGCATGTCGTACTTCATGACGCTACGAACCGTCACAGATGGCGAGATACCATTAATAAAAGCTAATCCAATGGAAACTTCACGACCCTCAGTAATGAGGAATGATTTGAGAAAGTATCCGACACTTTGAACTAATATCTCCCGTAAATTTAGGAAACATTTCATATCTTCACAATTAAGTAAAATTGATGTTTATTTTAATACTCTTGGTATTTCCTAGTTAGCTATCAACATATAACTCTACATAATCACGTAATACTTTGTTCTAGGAGTCCGTTCACGTATGCAGTGTTGTGGTGGGGCTCGAACCCGCGACCTCTCGACCGACGGTGTAATGTCGTAGCCAATGCTATAAATAGCCGTAGATCGACGACTTGGATAATGTGTATGTATGTTGTATGGGAAGTTTCACTTTCTGAGCGGTAAACCGCCGTTCTAGGTTTTCAGGTTACTGGAGATGAGAGCTGGGCTTTGTTTTATCACCAATTGATACTAAAGAGTAATGTGTTCAGTCGTTAGATTAAAAATATCAATTGATTTTAGAAACTGTTTTGAATTGAGATGAAATCAGTTATAATTTGATGATGTGATAACCATTTGTTGAAACACCCAATTTAAACTAAAATAAGGTAAAATAAAATGAAACTAAAACATCGTTATTCATAACTCGTATATTACTAAAACTTATAACAAAACAAACTTGTACTTTACATCGGCCGAGACTCAAACTTCTCTCCCGGTCATCCTCTTTTAACTCATTGAACCAACACTACTATGCCCACAAAACTATGTCAATTTCGATTATTTTTCATTACAGAAAAACGGTTTTGATAATATTTTTTGTTACAAAGACATCTAGTGCTAGTTCAATTTTCACTTCTCCGCTGACAAAAATTGCATAATTTGTTTGGACTACATTTGAATTTTCAATAAATTGGTAACAATTTCGGAGTAAAAATTATTATCAATTTTAATCGGCAGAAAAGTCAGTCGAATAAAAAATATGTCTTTCAACAGACATAACATAACAATTATTATAAAGCCTCTTATACCACTTTGGAAAGAATATAAACGGACAAACAAAAAGTTGTGTAAAAGTGTACGTTATTAGTTAACGCAGTTTATATTGTTTCAAGAGTGGAGAACTTAGATGTATCCATGAGTTAAGCGGCCATGGGATCACGCCCATTGTCGGCCCACTAACAATAGACTCGGAGAAGGAAGTGAACAACGTTCAAATGTATGAAACTATTACGTAAAAATCACTTCCAAAGGCGCACGCAAAGCTAAATTCATTTCGCATTCGCAATTTTGGAAAAGAAAACATTTTTGGACACTCGCTTGAGGAAAGATTTACCTTCGCGTACGCCCGCCACTTATCGACATAAAAATATTTACAAAAATTGGTATATGACGGTAACAAATAGTTAACAAATGACTAAAAAATATGTACAAGGAAGGAGATATGTACCTAAGCTTAGTCCCATCCGTGGTGCTCTTCGTGGTGTTCCTCGTGGTGGATCGGTACCCAAACCTTCTGCCAGACTGGTTTCCATACCTTTTTCCATGCTGGCACTTCGATAGACTTCCAGTCGGGTACCTGGATCTTTTTCCACTTCTCTACCCAAATCTTTTTCTGGACGGGTACCCAGACTTCTTTCTTGACCGTCTTCCAGATTTGTACTTTCTCTTCTACCCACTCTTGCTTCTTCTCAGTGACCCACGCTTGTTTCTTCACTGTTTTCCAGACCTGCTTCCACTCTTCTTTCCACTCCAGCTTCTTCTCTGTCACCCAGACTTGTTTGTGCTCAGTCTTCCAGATCTTCTTCCACACTGGCTTCCAGATCATCTTCTTCCTCCACAGGTCGTGGCTGGTGTACTCCCAACCGTGGTCATCCTTGCCGAGGTATTTCTCTCCAGGTACGCCTTCCTTCACCCACTCTGGGACGTGGATTTGCTTCCAAGCTGGTACTTGTACTTCCTTGGTATGTGGGACTTGGATTTCTTTCCAAACTGGTTTCCATACTTTTTTCCAGTCGGGAACCTGAACTTCCTTCCAGATGGGCACCTGCACTTCCTTCCAAATTGGTTTCTGGACTACTTTCCATGCAGGCACTTGTTCTTCTTTCCACTGTTGTATTTTTTCAGTTTTCCATTCTGGTACTTTTTCTTTTTTCCATTCAGTTTTCCAGACCAGTTTCTTTTCTGTTTTCCAGATTTGTTTCCACTCCTCTTTCCATACTAGTTTTTTCTTCCACACTCCCTCCGGCGGTGGAGAGTGCCACCCTCCAGGGGAACGTTTATCCCGGGACACTTCGGCGTCCTTGGCCGTCTCCTGCACCGGCACGGCCAGCGAAGCTGCGGCACAAGCCAGCACCACCCATATCTGCAATAAACAAACTAGTTTTAATTTCCACAATGAATGTTGACTTTCTAACAATTAACAAGTAAGCCTCGTTTTTTAAATCGTCGGTGAATTTTTACTAGTTTCACTTTTACGGAATTCATTTAAAGTTTATATTGTGTGTAACACAATAAAGACTTTAATCTTATGTAAAGTATCTAAATAGGCTTATTATGCATTCATTCATTATAATTCACGTCAGGCACTAGAATACAATATTTGATGCAAATATTTATACGAAAAAATGTTGTGCACACAAAGAATATTATTTTTTATTAAAGTTGATAGAGTTTTTATGTAAATGTTGTTTTTATGCATGTTATCGATAATTTTAGAAATCGGTATTGAGCTTTCATAAGTTGGAGTTGCGCCCGCGCATCAAATATGAACGATAGGCTGTTACGTATGAACGCAAATGTTATTTAACAAGGCGCGGGTCGATTATTCGGATAATCGCAATTATTATCAGATCTCATAACACCAAGACAATATTTACGAATATGTGGCCCGATTTTTTTACAGATCGATCACTAAAATAGTTTTTTATTTGATTTATTTTCACGATCGATACATTTAATTGTGTTGAGAGTAAAATCCCGATTAAATAACGATATTAAATCAGGTTCGAAATCACTAATATTATATTTGAAGTCCGCGATTATTTTTTTTTAAATTCCGAAAGATTTAATCGAGCACTTTTATCGATAAATAAATCGAAAGAACACTTGTATATTGCGAAAAGAATCACGATAAAAAGTCACTGTCACACACTGCACCCACCGTTATAGTCAGCGTCCTCATTTTGGTATGATGTCCGCCGCGACTGACGATGCTGCGTCTGCGCAGGTTTTTATCAAGGGGCCCCTCTCTTGCTCCTGCGGCCGTGATGCGCGGCTCCGAGCCGCAGGGGAGGGTTCGGTTTCTAACGCAGGTCGCGGTGTGCGCCAATTATTATTGTTTTGATTTTCTTATCATGCGATTACCTGCTTGCGGATTTGGCTTTGCGATTTTTTTTAACATGTCATTTCTTTGTTTTTTGTTTACTCATAAAGACTTATAAGTTTTAGTAGCGTGTTCTTTTAGGAAGACTTAATATTTTTGTGTTTAATTTTTTCTTAATAACTGTTTCACAAAAAACTGATAGGTTATAAATTAGCTCTTTCTCTCTCAAATCACCTATGTGTTTTATTGTCATGTTTTTTTTTAGACGTCTGTGCATATATTTTGTGTTAGATTAAATCTTATATTTACGAGACAGAAAAACACAGTGCTTGAAGGAATAGTGCTTATGGCCGGCTATATACTTGTGTGAAATTGAAGTATGACGTCTTGAAATACTTTATTTATTGTTAGTTTTGAGTAAGTATTCTTAAATCATCGCCTTTACTCTGCTGTAGTGAGATGCAAATCTATACATATAATAAATCTGTAGAAGTTTTTAGTTGTGCGCAAATCACGTTTAATGTATGAAATGGATGGAGATAGCTTTTGTACTTTTCAATTGTGTGTAGCTTGATATATTATTTATGCTTTTGTTTCATAGCAATCGGTTGACTATATCGAAAGACACCTTACTGCATTCATTGAATATAAGGTGTTACGAAGTTCATCAAGTCAGCTAGTTACAAATAAGTGTTTGCTTTGAAATGTAGATAATTATAGTTTACCTGTGCTTAAGTTATTTTACCAGCGTCTATCGGTTATTTTGAACTGCTCATCGTAACTTTCATGGTTGATGGCAAATGACCAAGGGGCCGCAGCCCAATAAGTTGGGCAGATCAGGTCCACTCCACACTGGACACCCAATTGCACGTCGCACTTCATGACGCTAAGAACCGTCACAGATGGCGAGGTACCATTAAAAAGAAGCTAATCCAGCGGGAATTTCACGACCCTCAGTAATGAGGAATACGACTCGAGGAGGAGGATCGTTTATTTTGAAAAGACAAACGAGTTTCTGGTAGAGGCTAACCTAAATTCGTTCAATTTGCCGCGACTGAAGACAAACTTAGACTTAGTGACCTATTTTTATTTGTGAAATGGTTCCAGCATTTGTGTCTGTATTATTATCTATTTCTTGCCTTGTAATTTGTATCCACATCTCCTAAATAACTTACGTATATTTAGGAGTTGTAGAGAGCCAATGATAACCTGTAACCTGTAGTTATAGATTGTTGTAGGTTTGAAAGGCCTGGTGGTCTAGTGGTCAGTAACCCTGACTGCTATGCTGGTCGTGAATTCGATTCCCACTTGTGACAAATGTTAGTGTGATGAGCACGATAATTTGTTCTGTGTTTGGGTGTAATTTATGTGTAATGTATTTAGAAATACGAGTATACAAGTACGTATGTTTTACAGTTGTCTAGTACTCTTACCGGAAGCTCTGCTGAGTCTGCTGAGACCAGATGGCGTTATGTGAAAGTTGTGAAATACTTATGTTATACGTCACAGGTTCAAATCCAGACTGGCATATTATTTTGAGTAATTTATTCCATCACCAAGGTGAAAAAACGGTGAAAAAATACATCGTAGGGAAACCTAGATCCCTGAACTAGAAATTCTAAGATATGTGAAAATCTCCAACCCGCACAGGGTCTATTAGGGAATTACGACCCGCTCCCTCTCCTAGAGAGGAGATCTGAGTCCCAGCAGTGGGAACATTATAAGACTGATTAGTCAAACATTTTTGTGTTTGTGAAAATGACGTGTTAATAACAATAAATAACTCTGTTATCTTACTAACGTTTAGTGTAAGTTTATTTTAAGTTAACATAAATATAGAAGCATCAAAGTTATATAGAACCAGCTACCGCAACCCGGCGAACGTTGTACCGCCTAACAATCAATGAATGCAGTATATATTTCTAGTCTATAGTAGTACTAGTCAGTTCATTAAACAGAGCCTCGAACATCGATGTCGTACATTTTACGTGATGCGCGCACAGCTAAAAACTTCTACAGATTTATTATTTGTGTAGTAGAAACTTCACTTGATGATTTCATCTATCAGGAATTAAATAGAAAGTCTGTTATTAGATGTGCATCTTAATTTATATCGTGTCTACTATTCAGTTTTGTGAAAAGAGCTTAACGTTATGTTGTTTGATATCTGTTTAAAATATACTTTTTGTATCACTACATAGTATAAAACAAAGTCGTTTTTTCTGTCCCTATATCTCTATGTACGCTTAAACCTTTAAAACTACGCAACGGAATCTGATGCGGTTTTTTTAATAGATAGAGTGATTCAAGATAAAGGTTTATATGTGTACAGTTTTTCTGTAGTGTATTTAGTATCAGCATTGCACCCGAGCGAAGCCGGGGCGGGTTGCTAGTACAATATAAAAGGAGAAACTGACTGACTGACTGCCGCACAACCGAAAGTACCGGGACTAGGAGCGAAACAAGGTTTCCTTTTATGATGTAAGCGAGCACTAAGAGAGGATTTTTCAAAAATCACCCCCTAAGGGGACGAAACGGGGGTCCAGAGTTTGTACGGAGAAACCTCAGAGGCAGAAGCTGGTCGGGGCCCAGCAACGAAGGCAAAGATAGAACAGGATTGGGTTTTAGTCAGTAAAAGACTGACACACCCTTCCGCCCAAGGGCGAGAGATGGCATTAGATGAATTCCAACCTAAAATAAAAGCGGCAGAAGCTAATCTATATATATAAAAATGACCCCCGTTTTCCGTTGTCACGACTTGGCATGAAAACGGCTTGACCGATTTGGCTGATTTTTTTTTGTTGTGATTGTTATTGTGAGGAGAAGGTTCTTATGGAAAAAAAAATTAGGGTAGTGTAGGGTAGAGTAGGGTAGGGTAGGGTAGAGTAGGGTAGAGTAGTAGGGTAGAGTAGGGTAGAGTAGGGTAGAGTAGGGTAGAGTAGAGTAGAGTAGGGTAGAGTAGGGTAGAGTAGGGTAGAGTTGGGTATAGTAGGGTGGAGTAGGGAAGAGCGGGAGCGAAGCCGCGCGGGCAAAGCTAGTTACTAAATATATATGTAAACTCACATATCTACATTTTGATTGACAGGCATCAACGGTATTTATTACGTACAAAACTTTTAAAATGGGAACTGTATCTTATTTTTAAACAAATCAAATTCATTTATTTCAAATAGACCATTTACAGGCACTTTTGAATAGTCAAATGTCGGTCAGTCCAAGAAAAGTGAAGCTAAATTGCACGTTCCAAAGCTTAGATCTTCATAGAGAAGAACGCGCAAGAAACTCCATAGACAAAAACATAACAGCTTGGTGCAGACAGTTCACAACAAAGGCGAGCTTAACTCAGCAATGAGTTTTCTCCCAGTAAACCTTTTAGTTATAGAGAGAGAACATATTCTAAGATAGGATCCAGAGCACAATATACTCGTAAAGTTACATAACTAAGACTAATATCTACATATTTATATATACCTACTTATATTATTATAAACGCGAAAGTTTGTATGTTGGATGTTTGTCACTCTTTAATGAAAAAACTAAGTACATAGATAACCCATGTCCTGGACTAGCACAAAGAATACCTACTTTTTATCCCGGGACTACGTTCCCTTGGGATAAGTTTCTATTATCATGCAGACGAAGCCACTGACTGCACTAGTTTAGATAAAAATATTATGTAAATAATGAAAGGAAGTGCATAACTCGATATCGATAACTTTTAGCAAAAATTACATAAACATAAATAAACAAAACCTCTCTATAATATTACTTTAAATTAAAGCATATGACTTGGAATATTATAATAATAATCATCTTTATACATAACACAACACATAACACCATTTACATGTTAATTATTATTTAAGTTATTAAATTACCTAATGTAAGTAATTATAAATAAAAATATATAACTGTGCCTCAAAAATGAAATTAATTAATTAAACACAATAATTATAATAATAGTCAATAATTAATAATTAAGTACATTGATTCTTTGCGTGATCAAAGGGCTGGCTAGTCCTTCGCCCAAAGTATTAGCTTTGCCATTCAACGTGGCAATGCAGCCAGTCTTTTGGGCACATTTCCGGATGACAGCGATGTGGAGAAATGCTTAGACGCTTATGTGTACTTTATGTTAAATTTGTATTCCTACATATAGTTAAATTTTAGTATAAATAGATTAGTTAATATTTGTTTTTTTTTATGTACATAATTGTTAAATAAATTAATTGATCTATTAATAATACATATATACGTGTGCCAAATTGAAATAGTCGATTGGAGGGGTCACCTGCCATCGTTTTATACCTCAAAATACTTCTCACTTACCCTGTGGTGTTTTTCATCGACGTTTTATGGTTTTACGAAAAAAAAATTCCCAATTTTTTTATTTAAATACCAATTAAAGAAATGAATAAGGCGTAGACTCTGAATTTTATTTAGATGTGTATTGTTTTACTATCCCCGCACACGGGCCTCAAAAAAACGCCGACACAAAAAAACGCTCGACGCGGCCTCAAAAAAAAGCTAGAAGCCGCCGCAAAAAACAGCTGAAGCGCGTGTCAACTTGTGGCCGGAGATGCTTGAAGCGGCTACAAGAAAAAAAGGCCGCCTCAAATCTTAAATCGCTTTACTCGTAAAGTTTCGGACTTAAAGAAAGTAACCGAAATCTTCCAAATCCCTCAAAAAATCTTTAGTAGTACGTACCACAAAATTATTTTTAAAACATTGTAAATTCGTTATAATTGTGAATCGAGTCACATAAGGCATTCAAAATTATGATTTATAACATATTCGCTGAAGTAATACCTGAATTTATTACAGCATGAATATTGAAACATAGATATTGCTTGAAGATTGAAGATATTCCTTTAATTAATCTAGATATTGTCGCATCAAATTAAACGGCTGAGTTATTCGGCGCTAGATCAGACAGAAACAGATTTCTCGGAGCTGTAAGATTTCTGCAACTCGGTCCCTGACTTGAGGATCGCAGTCGACAATGCGGTTTGAGCATCTTACTTACGATCTGATGGTTAATTAATTAAATTAATCTGGAACAGCGAAGTTCTTACGGTATTTCAAACTAAATCTATCTCGTACCTCTACTCGTATATAATAAATCTGTAGAAGTTTTTAGTTGTGCGCGTATCAAGTAAAATGTACGAAATCGATGCAGATAACTTTTATACATTAAAAATGTGTGTTTCATCGCAATCGGTTGGCTATATCGAAAGATACATTTATTGACTGTTAGGCGTTATGAAGTTCGCCGGGTCAGCTAGTCTATTATATAAAGAGGTAAAATTTGTTTTGTCTTGTTTGTACGAGGTCATCTCTGAAAGTACTGGTAAAGCTGCTTTATTCCTGAGTGAATCCTTACTAATCTTATAATATAAAAATGAATCGCTAAATGCGTTGGTAAGCGCAAATCTCGAGAACAGCTGAACCAATTTCGCTAATTCTTTTTTTGTTATGTTTGTTGTTGTGAGGAGAAGGTTCTTATGAAAAAAAAAATTGTAGGGTAGAGTAGGGTAGAATAGGGTAGAGTGAGGTATAGTAAGGTAGAGCGGGAGCGAAGCCGCGAGCAAAAGCTAGTAATATTATAAAAGCGAAAGTGAGTTTGGTTGTTTGTTACGTCTTCACGCCTCAACGGCAAAACCAATTTTGATGAAACTTGGTACACGGATAGACCATGTCTTGGAATAGGACATAGGACTTTTTATCCCGGAAGTATGTTCTCTGCTATCACGTGGGTGAAGCGGCTGGGAGCAGCTAAATAAAAGCAAAAAAAGCTATAAGCTATATTTAAACTATATTTTATGTACACGGGCGAAGCTGCGGGCAAAAGCTAGTCTCGAATAAAATTCTACACAATAAGAAACGTGAGTTTCTATGTTTTACGTAATGTAATTCAAATATTTCTTGCGGAAAAGTCAGCTCAACATGAATCCGTACAAACTTTTAACTAGGCAAGTATGCCCCTTCAACGTGGGTTTTTATTAAGGTTTCAGTTACGAAAACGCTACGTACGTCACTACATCATAACAATAGTGCTAAAACAGTCCCTTCTTGATAAATTACAAGAACTGTAATTAAGTTTTTACAAGCTTTTATTTATTTTCACAATCCCGATGTTTGTCTGTAATCAAATTATATTTGGTCCACTTCCTGGTTACCGATTGAGCTGAAATTTTGCACGCATGTGTAAATCAGATGACAATACAAAATTATTATGTCTCGGAGCTGATCTGATGATGGAACCGGAAGGTGGCTGTAGGAACTTGTCAGTTAAGCGATACAACCCCATCGAGTTTGGGCTCGTATGATTTGTCTTGACAAGTATTAATTAAACCTACAGGTATACTGAGCTAAGCAAGCTTGCTATAAAAAAGATTTTCATTAAAAACTTGTCATGATTTACTGAAGTTTCAGACATATTATTTCAATTTCAATTATTTTTCACAAGCTATTAGAAAACACACACACACAGATAAAAAGTTACACACAATACAATCAGATATTATATATGGGGAAAAAGTGTTACCAAAAGTATTTTAGGCTGGATTTAAGACTGTAACTTCGGGTTAAAATGATTTTTATTATATTTAAGACTTTTTATCTTACAGTGAGAGCAGTACAGTGTAATGGCTCCTACTTAAAAGTATAAGGTCGCAGGTTAAAACCCAACGAGGCGCATTACTTTGTGTAAGTTTTTTCTTCACCACTGATCTCAAAACGGTGATTGAAAACATCGTGAGGAAACCGGCATGTCTTAAAACCAAACATTTGAAGATATGTGTCATTCACCAACCCGCACTGGGCCTGCGTGGTAGATTATGGCCCATTCCCTCTTCTAGAGAGGAGGCCGACTATGCTTTGCTATGCTATGAAGCGGAAACATTTAAAGGCTATTATTATATTACGCAGTTTTTAGCAAGATTTCTTCAAGTGAGTTCAACGGCTGTTTTAGTTTTTAATGACTAAAACAGCCACTAAACTTGTTTCTTCGCTGTTTTAAATTATTAGCAAATTGATTCCTAGTTGATATTGTGATGTAATTTTGGTATAGTTGTCTTTCTCAAGTGTTCGCGCAACTGATGGAGCTGAGAATTTCATTGTAGTTTTGGCTACCTCAGCGGAGTTTGCTAGTGAGGGCTGGACAGATCGATTTGTAGAAGTGGTAGTACTTTCCCATTTATAATATCTATACTAATATTATAAATGGGAAAGTGTGCGTGTGTCTGTTTGTCCGTCTTTCACGGCAAAACGGAGTAACGAATTGTCGTGATTTTTTAAGCGGAGATAGTTGAAGAGTGGGGGAGTGACATAGGCTTTTTATCTTTCTAACCCTCCACTTCCCAGGGGAACCGTGTTACCCCAAATTTAACGCGAGCGATGCCGCGGGTAAACGCTAGTAACAACATAAATATTGTGTTGGACAGATTGATAATTATAGTATTGATTATTATTTCGAAATACTACAGAATGTGTGCATTCTAATGGTAAACTAATGAACTATTCATACCAAGATATGGCTTAAAGGACATCCAAGCCAAAACATTAACAAAAAAAAAGACAAGTAATAGGTATAGAGTACAGGTATACACAGAAGGGGTCAGTTGCGAGCTAGCTAATCTAACTGCATTGTGCTGAGATCAAGGATCATTGTTGTCGCAAGTTCCACCACATACTTGGTGTGGGCTAGCATTGTGTAAGAGAATGCAGCTACTGATTTATGGTGATGTGTTGTCTTTGTTTGACCGTGTGTGTTATAATAATAATTTATTCAATAAGACAACAATATGGTCCACTTTGTTACTAAAAAATCTTAAAATTAGTGTTGGTAGAACATAGACAAAAAAAAAACAAACAGTGGTTACCTAAGGCACAGAGAATGATATGGCAAGGAGAAAACTATCTGAACATTCTCTCCACATAATGCCTCGGAAATGGGGAGTAAGGACTCGCAACCACTGTCTTCAGGATGCTATTGCCACTGACCCGCGTTCTGTGCATCAGCGATGCGACTTTCTGCAACGACAACGCCAACGTTATGGCAACACCTGGCTCTTACTGACTAAAAAAAACACCATATTCTTTCGTGCCTTCATACCGGGGCTGGGCTAACCCTGGCTCCAAAAATAAATCGAACGTTCAATATATCGAACACTCAATACGTCGAGTGTTCAAAATATCGAATGTTTTGATCGAGCGACCGCACATTCGGTCCATCAAAATATGAATATTGGAAAACTTTTTAGATAGTTCGGCCAAGTTCGCATGAGTTTCTTGAAAGGCTAGCAAATACCTACAGATAAATAAATTACGCCTGGCTTACAGAAAAAAGAGTAGGTATGATACTCACACCTAAGACCGTTTATCTACTTATGTACCTGATATTTGCCATTCATACATTAACGTTATTTCTATTTGACCATGATTTTGACTTTATTAATTATTTTGATATTTGTGACCATAATTATAAAAATTGTTTTTTCCATTACAAGTTATTTTTTTCTTTTTTCAATTTTGTAAATAACTAGATTTTGCCCATGGTTTCACCTGCGTCCATAAAATATAGCTTGTGTCACTCAGGAATAAAGCAGCTATCTTACAGTGAAGAAATTTTAACAATCGGAGCAGGACATTCAGAGGTTACCTCCTAGCAAAACAAACTTTTTTCTTAAGATAATTATTTTCTTTTTGCCCATCGTATAAAGTTGACAAAATTTTGTTACAAATGTGGTGAATACACTTGTTCCTGTAATAAAGTTTTTAATTTATTTTAAGAGTATTACTTATGTAGAGCAATGTAAAAAAATAAGTATCTTCTCATACTATCGTATCTCATTGCCGCGTCACACTTTTTGCTTTGTTTAGGTAATGGCCATTGCTTCATATAATTAAAATAAATCGTCCACTCGTCAGTAAATTAATTAATGAAGCATGAATTTTGTTTTCATTGTGGACACGCCACATAATTGGCTGCAGCCGTCATTGTATTTGTTAAAATGTCAAGAGGTATACACCATAGGTATTGATAAAGATACTCGTACTTATATATTTCTAAATACATACATATTATAGATAAATTACACCCAGACACAGAACAAACGTTTATTTATCACACTAAACCCACGACCTCCGGCGTAGCAACTCACTAACCACTAGTCCAACAGACCAGTCCTTTTGTTCCATCAATCTATTGATACTTTACTGAAATAATAACGAGACCTTTTGTTAAAAACCCTTTTAGTATTAGCAGTAATTAAAAATTAGTGATGTGTAGTTAATCCCTTTATCAGCTTGGTTCAGGTTGTCAAATGCATCGCGTTGAAGGCTCGTGGTAGGGCCTCAGTTACGGATAAAACCACAATTGATACACGAACACGATCCTTTTAAATAGTGTTCTTGTTTGTCAAAGAGACCGCACGTTTATTTACAATTTTGTCAAAGGCTTCATACATGTCAAAGAGAAATATTACCGAAAAATTATTGAATCGTAACATTTATAATAATAATAATAATCTTTATTTATATATAAAAACAGATTGTAGTAAATTTTACATTTTTCACAAAGTGGGTAGTATTATATAATATTTCTGACAATCAATTAGGTGTCGTGCTGTTCTCCTGCACATTTATTCGATGCAATGTTTACGTTGAAAAAGAGGGTATTTCCAAAGAGTTATTAATTGGTTTTTTTAGGGCTTTGAATTTTCGGGAAGTAATTATTTGCCTCCTCTTTGTAGGTGGATACACTTTTTTTTAATTGGAAATCATTCAATGACATTTGCCACCCTTGGGCGGGGCGAGAGGGTGTGTCAGTCATTACTGACTTAAACCCACTATTCCTTCGTTGCCTTTCATTCCAAGGCCAGGGTTCCCTTTCAGAAGCGAACCCATGGTTCCAGTAGGCTTCGATCCTGCTGGGCTCTCACCGGTTTGCTGACATCTCAATCAAATTTGACACACTTCCCGGTTATAGATTGAGCTGAAATTTTGCAAGCATGTGTAAGTCAGATGACAATTTAAAATTATTATGATATGGAGCTGATCTGATGGTGGCTATAGGAACTTGGTAGATAAACGACACAACCCGATCGAGTTTGGGCTCGTATCGTCTTGACGTCTATTAAATATATAAGTATACCAAGATATAAAAGCTTGCTGTGAAAAAAATATTTTAATTAAAAGCTTGTTTTCTTGAACGAAATTAAAGAAACAATTATTCCGCACAAAGAATTTGCTTCTCATTTACAAACTACCGTAAAATGTAGCTATGAGTTGTACTCATAAATCGTGCAATTGCATAAACGAGTTAGTAACAAAGCAAGACAACGAAAGTACCGCGGCACGGCTTATAAATCTCATGAATTTTTAAATTAAAATTACTCGGCCGTAATGAAAGCTTACTTGCTGGCCCAATTAATCTAACTATGACTGTCATAATACCAGTTTCAACTGCGAATCACTACTTGACAACAAACCGTTTAAACAGGCATTAATTACTCACGCTCATGTTTTTTTTTTTTAATATTGATAGTAATAGCCAGGATGAAGTGGAAGTGAGCTGGCCTCGGAGTACGAATGCACCCGGACAGGTGGGCGGGGGTTGTCACTCACTGGACGCCAGAAGGAGGTCGACCGCGGCGAAGATGGTGTGACGGTTTGATCCTGTTTGCGGGGCAAACTTGGTCAGAGAATGCCCCAGACAAAGAAATTTGGAAGGAGAAAGGGGAGGCCGTTGCCCAGAAGTGCAAATAAAAGCAAATAAAAAAAAAATATATTGATAGGCTCGCATTTGATCACTATCTGACCTGGTGGTAAAGGTATTTGTGTGGGGCTCCCATACAAATAATGTGTTTTTATTTGCTACGGGCGGTATGGAACCCCTCTCGCAATTGGCCGGTTTTGTACATTCTAGCTAAGATCAAATCGATGTTGAAAATAAAATTACAGAGACAGCCAGGCCAATTAAAATAAATATCTCTAATAACAAAAGTATTAATAGATTGTATAACATCATACAACAATTAAATTATTCCATACATTTCACCATTGACGCCATTGTCCAAGGCGACTGTTACTCAAAAATGAATAATTCAAGCCTGGTCTGCGGCTTCTGTCAAGTTCTAAATAGTTGTATTACAAAACAAAATAGTTTGATTGGAATGCTTGACAATTCGTCCGTTTGAACTTGACCCACATACCTCACGTGGTGAAAAGGTGGACAGAATTTAGATTTTATTTTTTTAGGTTGGAAAGCATCCAATAATTCATATTTTATTATTTATTTATTTTTTATTAGGGACAAAAACAGTTACATGTTAAAGTGATACAAACTAATTATTAGATAAATAAGTAAACACACAACCCACACTGTCTACGGATTAATCAAATACATGAAAGACGGAGACTGATTTTAAGATATTTAATTTCAGTTAATTAATATTCATTTGGACTTTAGAAGCTGACAACGAGTAATTAAGAATAAGTGAAAATGTCTATGTCCATGAAGTGTGTGTTATAAGTTTCCATAAGTTTCTACACGGCCCAGTGGTAACCTTTCGGATAGTGTGCGCTGGAATTGTACACCTCGTGGGAACACCTTTTGTGTGCGTACAGCCAAGGAGTGGAAGTCCCTGCCGGAGTCTGTGGTTCCTGATAGCTACAATTTACACTGTCTTCTAGTTTTCCTATAGGTGTCAGTTCCTTGGCGTTAAAAAATCACAGTAAGTATATCAAAGTAACTCAAAAAGTTTCTTAAAAAACCTTCTAACTATTACTAGTATTTAGATTTACACAAAACGACTACAAACGTAATAGAATACATGGGAATTGCTTTAATTATACGGGAATTGTATTAAATATACAAGAAATTAATTAAATATACGAAAAATTCTTTAAATATACGGGAATACTGGAATATAGTATATATAAGAATTGTATTTATTAAAATTACAGTAGTTGCCATAACTATACGAGAATTGCGTCAATGATATGAGAATTGCCTTAAATATACTCGCATTGCATTAAATATAAAAAAAAAAATTGCTTAAATATATGAGAATTGCCTTAAGCATACGGGAGTTCCCCTAATGCAGTTGATATGATTTACCTGGGTTGAATGATAATAATATGATTGCTTGTATGTAGGTATGTATTGAAGTGTCGTCACTAGTGTGTCATTAAATTATTTATTCTAGTCACGCACTCTCATTCATGATTGTAGCTACTCCTCATATTAATAGTGATGTAATTGAACGCTAAGTGACACTTTGATTGATATATTTATTCGCAGGACTGTATAACTAACTTCATAAACAACAACTTTTGTTCTATTTGTTTTTACAAATCATAATTCATTTACATAAAACAAACCTTCAAGATTTCGTTGTTTTATCTAACACATCTCAAATCTGAATGTTGCTATTATAATCTACATCCCACCAAAAACATTTCATGTAAAATGTTGCCAAGACGACCACGTAAGGTTTGCTCTGTGAAAAAGATATCAGATCTCATGTAGAGCCAAGCTTCTGAATCTACACGGCCTAACTCTACCGACCCTAACTTCACAAATTCTACATATTATCAGTAAAAATGTATGGCTATTTCTTAATTATAATTCGTGCCGTCTAGTGACAGTCGGTTTTATTATCATAAAAGTTGGAACCATGCTCAACATGATGAGACCAATATTGGTGGATTTCATGTGTATCAAACGATGTTTTCCAATTCACTTCATTGTCATTTCAGCCAAAAAAGTTCACTATTAGACATAGGTCTCCCCTATGTGTCGCTTTTATGCCCGGTCCTGTGCGTCTTTAATACACTTAGTAAATAAACGGGTTTGACCGGCGAGACGCGAGGGTTGGCTTGCGGCCCTCACAATTAGCTGAATATATTATTAGGCCGCGTTCCTATTTTGTCGTGACGACAGATAATCGTGTAGTTTTGAGTGTTTTAATTTTTAAATGGAGGTGTTCACATATATATATATATATAAACGATACGACTAACAGTTGTCTACGATATTTTTCCTTTTACAACAGATTGTTATGACAGTGGGAACAGCTAGCACGATAGTCCTAAAACGATAAATTGTCAGCTGTGTGTTGTGTAGCTTGCTACTGATGTGCACAGGACAAAACGACTGCCGTGAAATGATAAAATTTCGTCGCGAAATAATGGACACAGCTAGATACGAGAGTTGCAAGATACGTCGCTAAACGACAAACAGTCAATATCGTATAATAGGAATTAGAGACGACCGAAGTCCGACGATAATTTAACCGTTACAATATAATGGAACCGCGGCCTATCGCAGTCAAAAGATATGGCTGCAACAGGCTCTGTAATTGCCAATTAATTTCCCACTCGATTCAAGCAAAATGGCGCGTCAAAGGATCAAGTATCATGCCATTCATACCTCACGTAAGTGCACAAATATTCTCGTTGGAATAGTGTCGCGACCACAATTAGAATGTCTGCCTCCCCTGGGGCCCGTAGAGTACTCTTGGTCACCATAGCAACCCCCAGACGCACCTCTATATATATAAATCTCACCTGGTGTAATAATGTAATGCCGAATATATGTGGATTGTCTAGACTGTGGTGAATTCATCAAGTGGACAAAATGTGGTTGCATGTGAAATAATTTGTATCATTATTACAAAGCATGGAGTATTTCGTTCACCACAACAATCGTTTGATTTATGACATATTTTGATTATTTGTCTAAATTGTGGTTCTGTTTGCAATAGTCTATTTGATGGGGAATGTTTAAAATTTGTCCACCAATTTTGATTTATTGTGATGTAGTATTTTTGGGATATTCTCAAAATACTCTTTTAACCTTTCGTATACCGTAATGAGAGATATAATAAAAAGACAATGAGAGAGGAAAATCCGCCGGCGGTCGCTTAGGGTGTAGTGAATTAATTGATATCCATATCATGAGGGTGTATAAAAATAACTAGTTCGCCATGTTGGATTTAGAATGACATCATGTATTGTCAATCAAATTGAATGTTTATTTGTTTTCTACTTACAGGGTAACCTAAAGCGATAGAATGGTATTTATTTATATTTTGTCTCATCATCATTATTTCAGCCAAAAGACGTCCATTTTTGGACATAGGGCTTCCCCAAGCGTAGCCACGACGACCGATCCTGTGCGTCTCGCATCCATTGCATTCTCATGACTCTCATCAGGTCAACCTTGTGGGAGGCCTTCCAATGCTACGTTTTCTGGTGCTACCCACTGCTACTTTAGTTTGGTGATTCTTCGGGCTATGTCTGCGACCTTGGTTCATCTGCGGATATCTTCATTCCTGATGCGATCAGGAAACTCCGAGCATAGTGTTTTTTGTCTACTTATTCATATAATGTACATGAATACTATAATTATTACAGTTGTCACAGTGCAGCTACTCGGCAGGCTGGCTCGTACGCTCGCACTGTGTAAACAAGCCATAAGTTCAATAACAGTACTTAGTAAATTAGCTCCGTCAGAATATACATTATTAGACTACGACATCACAGATGCAATGCGATGACATCGGAGGGCGTCCTATAGACCCCGAAGGGAGGGACACAAAGCGTTTACGTTTGATGGATTAAGCGCTGGCGACGCTCGAATAAGCAAAGGCTTTGCATGGTGACGTCAATATATTAAATATATCAGGGCTGCTCAATCAGAAACAGTCCCGGTACCGCAGAAATAATAAAAAGAGTATACACTCAAAAAAACTTTAACAAAACTTTTCTTCGTGCTATAATCCTGTCATATCTTTTGTCATGCTTGAAGCATTTTTTTTTAACCAAGGCTCAATCCTTGGTAGCCTTGCTATAACAGCTTCGACTTACGAGTGGTAGGTCGCGGGTTCCAACTGAGACAGGTGCCTCACTTCGTGTATTTTATTTCATCACCACTAGTCACAAAATTGTGAAAGAAAATATCGTAAGGAAATCGGCATATCCTTGAAAAGAAAATTTTGAAGACATATGACATCTACCAGCTACACTGCGCCCGCGATTTAGTTTCCTAGAGAGGAGGCCTAAGTTTCAGTAGTGGAAACGAAGTCTTAATATGCTCTCATTATCTCCTTAGTCATGCACTCTTAACAGAGTGATCGTGGTCATGTATCAGTCGAGTCCTGCGCTACGCCACGCAGCTCTGTTTGGCGGCTTGGGAGTTTTCATTTACGCTACAGTGTGTCACCGATTTGATGAGGTCCGTCTACTTTGTTGGAGAGCGTCCACGTGATCTTTTGCCCTTGACTTTCCCTTGCACCACCAATCGTTCCATCGAGTCCTTATTATCATCATCATTATCATCAGCCTTTTTTATGTTCCCACTGTTGGGACCTCCTCTCTAGGAGAAGGAATGGGCCGTAATCCACCACGCTGGTTTCCTCATTATGCTATGAAGTAATTTTATACCTAAAACTTATCATTTGGTTTTTATTCATTAAAACTTCATGCCACATAAAGATGAAGGCACAAAGGCGGACTTAATGCTTTAAGCATTCTTTACAAGTCAACCAAGGTATTTCGTGGTAGATTTGTAGTTGATTTCTTGCCAATGGGCAGATCCTCAAAAGATCTGTCGTGGATAAGCCTGAGCATCCCTGATATAGACAGTACACATACCTACACACCGGATATACCTACTCAAATACACGTCTCAGACATCAAAGGTTGGAGATGTCTCAAAGCATAGAATCAGTCTAACCAAAGCAGTATTAATGACCAATATCACATAGGTATCAGAAACGGATATTGCTTGTAAAGCAAGCAATATCCGCAGAGACATAATCCGATATTGAATATTGTGGGGACAGGGTGGTTCTAAATTTAGTGCATGCATGTGTGAATTTGTGGTGGCGAGACTGCATGCGTCGTTGTAAAAATAAATAAAACCGTATTTTTAGTACATGTGAAACCTGAAACACCTGTCTAATATTTTTGTGTATAGAACCTTTGTACAAAATTTTCAAAACTGCTATGAAAATTACAAAGTTATAAGCTTGTTATGTCAGCAAAAATACAAGGATTCCGGGCTATCCAGGCGACTGAAGGGTTGTTTTGCACTTGTATTCAGCTGTTTGATGACGCCTAATGTCCGCTATGACCTGTGTGTTGTGCTTAATGTCGGTGGTGTCCAACTTGTGACCTTTTTAAATATTTTTGGGACAAAATATAAAATGGTGTAAAAACTATTGGAATCCATTCTGAACAGACTATATTCAGGTTTCACATATGTATACTAAACATACTGTTGTTTAATAAATAGCAAGCCCTTCGGATTGTCGAATCATGAATAATCGGTCGGATTATTTGCCCTAGTGGGAAATATAAAATGCAGTAGAAGAATGTCGTAGTGTCAATTTTTCAAATCATATCATGTACTTTTATAAGTTTATCTAGGACATTACTGACACTCCGTATAACTCATAATATGATTTAAAAGAGTTTCCATGGAGTTTCTTACACGTTTTTCTCCATAGAGATTTACACTTTGGCACGTACACTTTTAGTTTTTTACATGCATAACTATGTCACTTTTTTTTGTTAGTAAATTACATTTAAAACTACGTTAGTAACACTTCCCTTTGTACTATATTATCTTGCAGCTGTTTTGAGTAACCATGGAGTTTCTCGCCGGTTCTTCTCCATAGAAAACAACCAATTTGGAACAAGCACTAGCTTCTGATGTTTTATAAGTGCCCATATGAAATAAAAAAATATTTGAATTTCGTGTGGTACCTGTGGCCAAAAGTATTGTTCCATAACAAAATGCAGAAAACAGTTCGGAACTCGGAACCACAAATGCCTATTAAGGTGGTGCATCACGACTCACATTTTCACTGTTTTTCATACAACCGCTCATAACTGATTATGACGTTATTACACATTTTTCATTAGATATTTTGGAAACACAGTATCTTATGGATATTATCTAGGTTTCTAAAGAAACCGATTTCTAAATTTGTGTAAAACTAATCCAGTAAAAACCTCTGAAAATGTCCTATTTTGTATGAACTTTGACACTTCATAATTTGCCTAAAAATTAAAAAGTCAAAAAAGTAATCCTTTAGAGACCTTGCAAATTTTATTAAGATTTTAAATGACGACAATTTTTTCCAAAACCTGTTAAGGGTTTTAAAAAAACAGCTATTTCCTGGAGCAAGTTTTGTGAAATTTTCGAGTAAATCTCGGAATTACCGAATACTAACAGAGTTTCCAGGCGTTATCTCTCTTTTTTTGCGTTGCCTTTTCGTCAAACATCGCGTTGGATTGCATTAAATGAAGTAACAAGCTTTTAAACCATTTTCGATGTTTACGATAAGCGAGTGGAGAAGGACCCTCTTAATGAAGTGGTTTTGTATACTTGCACAAGAACCAATACCAATGAATATAATAACGCAGCAATATATCAGTTTGCATATTACGAAACTAGGTTCATACCACCATTGAACCCGAAAAATCGGCGTGTCATATCTATAATAGCTATAAAACACAAACAAGTATCAAAGCAAGAACAACTCTTTACGTAATCAAATAACGCGTGTAAAACAATGGGATGTTCAGCTAAGAGAAAGCTAGTAATTACGTTAATTTTGATGGAAGGTTGAGAATGCCAGGCCGGTTCCTATTTGAGAAAACGAATCATTTTACTATCGTTTGTATATGTAATTATAGTCGGAATGTTATATCGAAGGTATATTAACAATTTTTGGAGAATGTGCGAATTGTATTGGAGTGATGATACTTGAGTGTTGATTTACTGCAGATGGCCGTTGGGGCCGAAAGGTTCTGGAGTAGCGACCCCGTACTGGAAGACGCAGCGTCGCTCCTACAAGGTGGACCGATGACCTGGTGAAGGTTGCGGGAATCCGATGGATGCGGGACGCGCAGGATCGATCGTTGTGGCGACAGTTGGTAGAGGCCTATGTCCAGCAGTGGACGTCTGTCGGCTGAAATGATGATGATCATACGCTTATATTCGACATTCTATCATGACATTACATCATAATAGATTTTATTGATATTAGATTTCATAACATTATCTATTTTTGTTTGGATTTTGTTTTGACATTATTTACTTTTTATTGACATTGAAATTTGTACCGGAAGACGTAGCTATGGAAGGCCTCCTACAAGGTGGGCCGATGACCTGGTAAGGGTTGCGGGAATCCGATGAATGCGAGACGCACAGGACCGTTCATTGTGGCGGCATTTTCTATCTACGTTATAAAAAAACATATATGTTGCGACGCCCCTTATTAGTAGCAATGGACAAGGGCTGGAAGATGAGGGTGTGTAAAAGCTTTTTTTTTAATTTAAGTAAGAACTACACTGCGCACACGTGTGCCACACGCGCCGATCTGGGCGCATCGGTCTCCCTACCTACATTTTGTATTAAAACTAAACACGCGACGTCGTCCTACGTACAAAACAGGCGTGTTACACGTGTGCGTCGATGAATTTAGTTCTAGCTTTAGTCTAGTGAAGCACACTAGTTTGTTAAGCCTGAGCCTATTCACTCTAGCCTTAAAGACACTTAATGACACACTTAGAGACACTGCAATGTTCTATTATTATTTTATGTGGTGATATATTATGTTGCTTGCTCCGAATAAATACTATTCTATTCTATTCTATTTTATTCTATTCTATTCTATTCTATTCTATTCTATTCTATTCTATTCTATTCTATTCTATTCTATTCTATTCTATTCTATTCTATTCTATTCTATTCTATTCTATTCTATTCTATTCTATTCGATTCTATTCTATTCTATTCTATTCTATTCTATTCTATTCAAAATGTTTATTTATTTTATTTTATTTATTTGGCTCGCCAACAACTGACTACACACATACAAAGTTATAAAATACAACGATTAAACTTATAGACTAGTGCAGCAATTCCTTACAGGTAAGCACAACATGCGCAACTCCATGTTCCAGTCTTTCGTTGAACGCAGTATAAAGGACGAGGCGAAACATCGAGCTGTCAATAAAGTAAGAGTGGACGCTCGCCGTACGTCGGAGTGTCCGATCGTAAAAGCCTATGGCGGGATCTTTTTTTTTTGAGTGTTTGGTTTTGTTGGTCGGTGATAAAATCGAGTCATATGTGGTGGCTCCAAATTACAGTTTACTTGTAATGCTCCTATATAAACTCTCAGACTGTCATGTTTACCGCGTGCCATTAAAGGGTTCATCATCTTTATCATCATCATTTCAGCCGAAAGACGTCCATTGTTGGACATAGGCTCCTTCAAGCGTCGGCATAACGTCCTGCGTTATGCCGACGCTTGAAGGAGCCTATGTACGTCTCGTATCCATCAGATTCCCGCAACCCTCACCAGGTCATCGGACCTTATTCCGCCCCTCCAACGCTGCGTCTTCCGGTACGTGGTCACTACTCTAAAACCTTTCGTCCCCATCAACCATCTGTTCTGCGAGAAATGTGCCCTGCCCATCTTTGGCGATTTTTCGGGTTATGTCGATAACCTTGGGTCTTCTGCGGATATCTTCATTTCTGATGTGGTTTCGCAAGGAATCTCGAAGCATAGCCCTTTTCATTGCCACGAAAGGGTTTGAATGTAGTATTTTAGTAAGATGACCGTGTCTTATTTATATTTCCCTGTAAAGTATCAACCCAAAACTATTCACTCATTCCGATCATACAAACAGCTGAGCTAACATAATTTTTGGGTTCCGTATCTCAAAAAGGAACCCTTATAGGATCACTTTGTTATCCATCTGTCTGTTTTTATGTCTGTCTGTCAAGATCCTTTTTCTCAGGAATGCGTGGAGGTATCGAATTGCAATTAAAACCATATACATACATGTCTGCGGTCCCTTGAAGCTGTAAAAAAACAAATACAAGTTAACGAAAAAAAAGATACGGCCGTCGAAAGCCGATTAGGCATCTTGCCGAGCTTCGGCAAGATGTGTCAAAAAACGTATATTTTGTAATCAAAATTCATAGGGTACTTCCCGTTGTCCTAGAATCTTGAAATTTAGCATAGGAAACAGTCTGAAGACTATTTCTATTATACTATTTGTAGTTACGTCACAAAAAAGAACCGTGAGATTCGATTCGGAAATGGAACTATTTTCATTGGTAAGTTTGTACGAAACTCTCAATGAGCGAGTCCGACTAGCACTTGCCCGGTTGTTTTTATGAATGAATGCCAAATAATAATCCCTCGCACGCGATACGTCAAGTGCCTGGCCGAGAAATCTTTTTAATCGCGCAATTCTCGGGGTTTCCGTACGTGATTGAAGATATCCACAGGAGAACTAAGGTTGCCGACATAGCACGAAGAATTGCATAAATATAATTCCTCCTTTGTACCTTTGTGTTGCATGAAGTTTTGATAAGTAAAACATTTTTTAATGTTCTTCCAAAATATTGGTTTGGCTGTCCGTGTAATCCATTAACTAACTATACTGACAGAAACGGAAATCCTTTTAGCATTCTGATGGATCGTCATTCTAGCATAATGCATAAATTTTTTAGTTCTGTTTAATAAAACAATGAACAACAAGACAAGAAAACAAGAACTCCATTCGCTTTATACTCCGTAACTTTTACGGAGTATAAAGCGAATGGAGTTCTAACAATCAATGGATATTTTTTTACTGAACCTTTTTTGTACACTAATATTATAGATAAAGAGGTAAAGTTTGCTTTTTTTAAGTTTATATATTTGTTGGAGATAATCTCTGAAAGTACTGTTCCGATTGCGAAAAATTTTTACCAATAGAAAGCTGCCTTTTTCTGACTAACATAGACTATATTTTATATACGCGGCTAAATGGTTTTGTACAAATATTATTGCTATAAAAATTATTTCGGACCAACCTTATTACGTAGGGGTATAAAAAACCTATGACCTACTATTAAACCTGCCAGAACCCAAGAAAAAAAGTCGTATAAATCAGTCAATCCGTTTCGGACCAGATCGATAAACAAACACGGACACGGATTTTTTATATGTTAGAATACTCCACCACCTGAACTGTTCGAGCAACGGTAGCAAAAATGTGAAGCGACGAATCTCACTACTCTCAACTTTATTATGAAATTCCATCCTAGCACTCCATTTTCACAAGTGCATCTTTGATTGTCCTGTATCAATGATCATCGGTCACTTACCCTAATGCGTAGAGTGCTTTACCGATATGTCACTGTCAAATTCTTTATTAAAACGCATTAAAAGCATAATGTAGTCGTGCAAAAAGTTACAAGGAATATGCACGCAATTTTACTTACTTATATAGGTATTTCTAAATGGTAAATACATACATATTATAGACAAAAAACACCCAGACACAGAACTAATGATCATTCTCATCACACAAACATTTATCCGGGATGGGCATCAAACCCAGGATCTGCGGCACAGCCACTAATCACTAGACGAACTGGCTAGTCTAAAGATATTAAAATATCTTTATCAACAACGAAGCTATGAAGCCTCAAAGCTTCTACTAAGAAACTAAAGTAAGACGTGGTCTTTGACGTCAAAAGCAGACACCTATAGGTACAGCGGAGTCTTGACAAGACTGATAAAACACCCTTACTTCACAGTGCAGCAGGGCCGAAGCCTACTGGGGCCTTGGATCCACTTCTGTAAAGAAAACCCGAGGTTCTGGGATACAAGGCAAAGAATTAACGTGGGAGTGGGTTTTATTCAAATTACTCGTAGTCAGTAAAAGTCCGACACGCTCTCCTGCTCAGCCCTAGAATGGGAGAATTTAATTCATGAATCCCCAAGCGACACCCGGTGGCCGCGCATCTATTGTATTACTATTGTGTCTCTAATTGACGGTATCTGAAGGGTTAAGCCACAGCCATACCCGCCAAAAAGAACACACAGTGATCCGCGTTGTAATGTGGTATCTCGTGTGTAAGCCCCGCAATACCACGCTATCGGGCGATGAATGTGGGCCTTCCAGATGATAAAATCAAAAGAAAAGGTCTGATTTCCATTGAAAAATCCAATAATTAAAAAAAAAAATCTCACACTGTGGCTCTCACTTACGCGTTGCACATCCTTTACCAAAGGAAGATTAATTTTAGTTTCTTTAAGTTTTTTTTTTAAT
This sequence comes from Mythimna lalbum, assembly GCA_949319445.1. Classification (NCBI taxonomy): domain Eukaryota; kingdom Metazoa; phylum Arthropoda; class Insecta; order Lepidoptera; family Noctuidae; genus Mythimna; species Mythimna lalbum. The sequence continues at coordinate 2,725,409 of OX439344.1, read as the reverse complement.
TTGGTTTAACTTTTAACAGCTGATATCATGAGATTTGCAAAATCCTGTCGCTGTTTTGAGATGATTCCAAAAAATCCTTAAACCTCAGGTCAGATCCTAAGATATGGTAATCCTTTGTTTGTTGGAATATGCATCAGCGAATTACAAACGAAACTGACATGTGAACTGCATCACCGCCTAAAAATAGAACTATGTATACGGCGCACACGTGTACCACGTATCTGGGCGTGTCAGCCTCTATACATTTTGTATTGAAACTAGACTAGTAGAGCTACACTAGATCCACGCCACGCGACGTCGATCTACGTACGAAGCAGGTATGTTACACATGAGCGTCGGTCTAATGTAATTCTAGCTAATGCGTCGGTACGCGACTTCGTACGAGCACTGCCTTGGACGGTCGCATTTCTTTACTTACCGGAATCAATGAAAGCGGATGAATGTCGGTGATATAATCCACGCAGTACCTTCGCATGCATTAAGAGGTTAAGTGTCGGCAGGCTAGGTGAAAGTTCACTTCAGACTAATAGTAAAACTCCTTCCTGCATGTAAGTTATCTGTTACGCAGCTATTTCGTAAACTATGCCTAAATATAAATATTTTATGGCGTCTTACGGCTATCTAAGGAAATAAGACATAAGTGTCAGATAAATCGTAAATATGTGTTCATGGACACAACCTTTACGAGCTAACTCGCATAGCTACGTAGATCAGGTCAAGTGGAATGAAACACATAGTTTTATGTCTTAGCTTCACCGCTTAGCATATCTCCTCCTCCTCTTTCGCTGTCCATGCAGTAAGGTTGTGGAACTTATTTATACCTAGCATTCGAGATTTGAAATCTATTTCATTCTTTAAGTCTCAAGTAACAGAGCACTATTTTTCTTCTCTAGTGTGATTAATTATATATACATTTTAAGTATTTTTTGTATAGGCTATATTATATACCTTGTTATTTATTAGGGTTGAAATTAAACTTGTTATTTATTTTAATGTTTTCACACCCTTCTTATTTCTACACGCTACTACGTTTCTTCTAATCTCTCCTTTCGCAGGTTTACTGGAAGAAAAATCTTTTTGAAATAGGCACTACCTTTGTGCTTTATAATATTGTATCTTTTTCGATGTGTTGAGTGTGTACATAAATCATAAAATAAATAAATAAATCTCTAGTGGGACCGAAGCTTAAATATTGTTGTAGCTCAATGTATAACGGAGAATTTATATTCTCATGGTATAGCGATGAATCAGACATAGAGAGGGAGCACAGGGCATTGTCGGTGCGTGGTAACATGTTGGTAACAGGTTTGCTCGATGTACGGCACCTCTTAAAATAACAATGTTGACAGACATTCTGTTCGAGCGGCTTGTGGTCAAACTTTTTTTTTAAATTGTTGATAGATTTGTGCTTGACCGCTATTTCACCTGATGGAAAGTGACGATGCGGTCGACGATGGAACACACTTACCTAGAAGAAACCTATTCACTCTCGACTTAAAGATTCCCGGGTTGTATCTATTAGGAAACACAGACTCCGGCAAGGAATTCCACTCCTTAGCTGCACGCACAATGAATGTGTTTCCGAAACGTTTTGTGCGTGTAGGTTTACACAAAACGCCTACAATCCCTTGCGTGTCCAATATAATAATGTTTTCAGGGCACTGTTTAGGCTCCCTCGATATTGCAGTGTATCCGGCGGCATACGAGTGTTTGCTGCCGCTTGGATGACTTTTATGCAATTATGCGCAAAAAAGTACTCCACCGACGGGAGCGACGAGGTCGGGGGAACTCGAGCAGCGCTTTGAGGATGATTGGCGAGAGAACCAGTATACCGTCCTGCTCAGTAGGTTCACTGAACTCCATGTTTTGCGAGACCGGAGAGCCTACTGTCCAGGGGTAGATGTTGTGTCTAAATTATTATTTTTCTGATTATTTTACTAGGTAAATTCTTCTTACTAACAACTTTTATGGACTGTTTTGTCTGAATTAAAAGATTTTTTATTTCCAGAATTGGTATAGGTTTTATAATACAAAATCATAGAATCTCTACTAATTTTGCGGAGAGTCTCACAAAAATTTCCATCCCCTATTTTAGGGGCCGGATCTTCCAAAAAAATATACGTGTGTTTGTTTCGTTGGTAACAAAGAGTCTGTGTACCGATATTTAGCTTCTTAAGTCTTCGAAAGTTACTTGGTTGGGGGTAGATTTCCAAAAAAAAAATGAATCACGATTTACCTTGTTTTCTACCTTGAAAATGACGGAATGATGCATACAAAATTTCACCCCTCATTTTAGGGAAGTGGGGGGTTAGAATAAGACAAAAAGTAGCCTATGTTACTCTCAATCCTTTCAAATATCTTCACTTAAAAAATCACGTCAATTCGTCGCTCCGTTTTGCCGTGAAAGACGGACAAACGGACACACACACTTTCCCATTTATAATATTAGTATGGATGGATTTTTAATTATATTGATAAAGCCTAAACAATTTAGGGGCATGTTTTGTTTTTGCCCCCGGGCCCTTGGCCCCGGGCCTCGCCCAGCTACGCCACTGATTGAATGTAGTGGAATATTAATCCCGTGCAAAGCAGGGGTGGGTCGCTAGCGTCAATAATAAAATAAAAACTATAGAGCTTAAGGCTTGTGTAACACACGCGTTGACACCTACATGGTGTTAATTAAAACACGCACTTAGTGTTAATTGAATCAGCACAGTGTTTCATATATACAAGGACAATATTGACATTTGTATTCAATGCGTTGTTAGGTCATTGTTTTTACTTTTACTGTATCCTGGAGTACTTTTTGGAGAGGCCATGGTTTATACGGGGCCGAAAGGTACTGTAGTGGCGCACGCGTACCGGAAATCACAGCGTTGGAAGGCCTCTAATAAGGTGGCCCAACAAATTGGAGAGATTTACGGGAATACGATTCTTGCGAGTTGCACAGGACCGGGCGTTGTGGCGACTATTGAGGGAGAACTATGTTTTTTGGCTGATATACTGATTATGATGATGACGGTACAGGTTTACAGCCCAGAGTATAGATCGGCAGCCTCTTCTAAAAACATATTGAAGCCAAGCGTTTTAAAAAATAATAAGATTTCAATCAAAGGTAACGCTTTAGTCGTTTTATGTCGGACCCTGCCGCGCGTTAACCGAGCCGCAGCCAGCCGTTTGCAGTACGTTAGCAGTCCGACAACTAGCGCCTAAATCGAAAATGTATTTGACTGCCGTATTTCCTTAATCACTAATCATTTGATGTACTTAAATGCTGCAAAAAATATTCAAATATCGTGAAAATATCCTTTGAAGTTTAGTTTCTATTCACCCCTGTGTTTATATTCGCTACGACAAGCTAGAAGCGGCCACTTGTGGCCAAAATTCGCTACTTTTTTAACCCATGTGCGCAGTAGTATAATGAACTGTCAATAAAGGTTAAAATGCGCGAGTGGCGTGTGACAGCGTTTTGCATCGGCGTTTAGTGGCCAGTGCGGGCCACAAGCGAGCAGCAGCGGCTTCTGGCATCAACCGTGTGCGGCGAGTCCATATAAAATGTATAAAACCTACAGGAAATATGCCGTTCGCGGCTTTCTGTGGGAGTGGTTGGTGGGCTAAGAAAAGGAAAGGTCATTACTGATTCAATCCGGTGACATTTGAATCACTACTGTCACTGGTATGGGGCGTGAAAATGAGTAAGTAATTGATAGTCAAACCAAGTACAACGAAGTGAGCTGATTAGTCTTGTGCGAAATTTCGAATTTCAATTAGTGTCACTTTCGTAATGAGGAAAGACAGACCACCTGAGTGAACAGCGGATTAGGAGGCGCTTCGATGCAATATCGATTGACTATCTGTACATTGTTATGAATGGAATCTTAATAAAATCCTGGTGCGTAAAATGGCGGTCTTATCGCTGACAATGATAGAGAGAGAGAGTGGAGATGATGGAGTTATAGTCCATTGTGTTGTTGTTATTACTATTATTATAATTAGCCTGTTGTGTCTGCCTGTAGGGTTAAGGCCTCATTTCCATTCTTCCTATCTTCTCTGTCCTTAGCTTACTTCTGATCAATCCTTTAGGTAGGAGTCCAAATCGTCACGCCATCTCCTTCATGGCCTACTACGTCTCTGGAGCACCGCCTCTTGCCGTCCGTTATCCAGTCAGTGATTGCATTCGCACAATTTAGTTGTGACATGCGGCAAACTGAAAATACTGTTCTTACAGCAGAGGCCCAGCTGGGTTGAAGCCTACCGGGGCCAGGGTAATCCGAAAGGAAAATCGTGCCTTGGTTTGAAGGCTAGAAGGAACGGGGTGGGTTTTTAGTCAGTAAGAGTCTGACACTATCTCCCGCTCCACCCAAGGGCGGGGGTTGTCATTAGATGATTTTTGACCACCGCAAAAAAAAGCCGTTCTTAAATAATACATCTCCTGTACTGTCTTGTCTATTTGGTGAGCTAATTACTTTCTTATCAGCAATTTTAAAACAAAGGATTATGTAATAGGTACCTGTCATTAAATTCATCATCTGTCATCTAACCTGCAGATACATTGTTTTAATTACCGTGAGCTAACACACCGTCGTCATAGTACGTGGTACTGATTCATATCAGTGGCAAGTTGACACGCAGAAGTGTTGACGTGACACGCATCACATCGTTAGGGTTGCTTCAACGCCTTCAACTGACACCATCATTTTATGAGACACTTGCTTCACCAGAACTTTTATCCTTGTAAAGGCGTACTAGGAAAAAAAGGCCATTTGCCCACGACGACTTTTCTTAGCGATGGTGTACACTTACATATTTTTGTAGATTAATTTTGGTCTGAGCTAATTTTATGATATAATATTTACCGTTTACCGACCCCGAGTATTTTTTCCAAGAGTCGGATCAATGTGGAGTTTTTTGGTTTCATTTATGATGGTGTTCTGAACAATGTTACCAATTTTCACTGGGTGCGAATTATTGTATCCTCGGATGTCTAAATTGACCGGACTAAGCGTATAGTCTGTCTAGAATTTTTAAACGAATTTTTTAATCTCTTATACATATTACATAAAATACTCTTTATAAGATTCTATTAGTAAATAATGATCATCTCTGCAACTTTGATCGTTCAACCAGTGTTGACTACATCAAATTTCAAGAATTTGATTATTTGATTAGATTACCAAGTCGTTTGGCTTTTTATAATGATTTATGTTATTGTATATGCATGTATATTTGGTCTAAAATTTTTGTTATACTTGTTTTCTAAATAATATTTTCTCTGTTTTTTATGCACTTGCCATTTTGTCTCTGTACTACCCTAGGTTGACTGGTAGAGAATCCCTATGGCATTAAGTCCACCTGTGTACTTTTTTGTTGCATGAAGATTAAATAAATAAATTAGACTTCGTATAGGCGAAAATATAACAAGTAAGAATCCAAGACACCTGTCACGGCGCCTCATGCTAATCCTGCTGATACATCTATTCATAGTCTCCCGGAAAACAGTTATGTAGGTGCCGCTTATCTTTACACCTCACTCTCACGTCATCGGCAGAAACTAAAGTACTATTACACAATTACATTATGCGTTTGTCAGTTTCTACGATGCCATTTGCAAACACATTACCTGGTTGTGGTCAGTTACAGGTAAATGACACGATCGTGGATTTCATTTGAATTGTTTTAGTACCGGTAAACTTCGGAAATTAGGTGTTAGGGAAAGTAAATGCAATGTGTCATGTGGGCCAGCTGCAAAGTAATTAACAGAGGTCAGATTAGGAAAACACAAATATTTATTTCTTTATAGTACTGCCACATCACCTACATTTAACATTATTGAAAAACTATTGCATTACTATGGTCTGATGTACGTGACAATAAAGTACGTACAAAGCGTTTACAATTTTACAGCTCATATGAATATATAAACAACACAAATATACAATAAAATTTAAATTTAAGTCAAAATTATTTATAATATAAATGTCGCAAATATGTAACCAAGATTTGTGTAACTCAAAATACGATGAAGAGTTTCCATGGAGTTTCTTGCACGTTCTTCTCCATAGAGATGTACGCTTTGGAACGACCAGTTTAGCTTCACTTTTTTATTTTTGACTGACCTACATATTGACATTTCAAAAGTGCCTGTAAATTGGTCTATTTGAAATAAACGTTTCTGATTTCTGAACTGCAGTTCCAGCTAAGTTGCTAATCTGCAATAGTTAACGCTAGTACAAAGCTTCAATAGTACGGGAATAACGTTATCTCAACGCTCAGTCATGTGGTCAGAACAGACTTGGCGGCAAGGTTAACTCGAAGCGTTCGATGCAAGCGAAACTGTTATAACTTGACTAGAGGGGCTTTACTTACATCGATTTCATACAGCGAAAGACTAACGTGGATATGCCTTGAATCCTGAGATTAATTTTAAAGAGCAGATTTTTTTATAATAATAATAATAATAATAATAATGTTTATTTCAGACCACAATAAATCCATATAAAATTGTTAGTAAAACCTTAAAAATTAATGTTAGTGTCTTTTATTACATATACGAGGATTACTAATAAAATATTAATTGTTTGGAATCGAACCCCACACTATCCACGGAGTATATAGTACATACTCGTTGATGTATGAAGTCCGATCCAGTGACGCAGCATTGGGCAATCCCACCTACCGCACAACACGCTCAGGATACCGTGGGAGCTGGCACGCACCCGCTTCAGGATCGAGGCAGACCGCTTTCGGATGATAGCATGAAAGCCGTCAATCCTCGCCTCAGCAAACATCGTTGACGCGCTACAAAACCGCGGCAGTCCTGCCAGCATCCTAAACGCGCTGTTATACTGTACACGCAGGGCATTGTATGTCTTTTGCGTATACCTAACCCACAGACTGCACGTGTAGAATGACTGGCAGTAAGCTTTGAAAAGCGTTATTTTAACTTGCTTGCTACACCGTGCAAATCTTCGGATCAGCATATTGCATCGGACAGCCAACGCCCTGCGTTCCCTCTCAATGTCCAGGTCATCACTTAAGTCATCAGTGACCCAGTGACCCAGGTACTTGAATTGTGTGACTCTTTTTAGAGGTGTGTCACTGATAGTTACCTCTGGCACGTTGGAGTAACACTTGCCACATGCTTTAAAAACGAGTAACTCACTCTTTTTAGCATTATACCTGAGTCCCTGAGCCACCGCATAGTCCTCACATATCTGCAGAAGGCGCCTGAGAGCACCGATCGATGGACTCAACAACACCATGTCGTCTGCGTAACTGATATTATTAACACACGTCCCATCTATATGACAACCTACATTAGTGTTGCTGAGTTCAACGATCAGCTGATTAATATATAAATTAAAGAGGCGAGGTGAAGTTATCCCCCCTTGCCTCACCCCGCACTTCAAGTTATACTCCCCTGACAAAACTCCGGCCCACCTGACATAGTTAGTCTGGTTTTGATACCAGAACCTGAGCAAAGAAGTTACAGAATCATCAACTTCAGTTTCTCGACGCAGCTTTTCCCACAAAATGTCGTAGGACACAAGGTCAAATGCCCTCGACAAATCGAGGAAGCAAGCATTGATCGGAGTCCCTCTATCTGTGTAATACTGGACTGTCCGCTTGAGACACAAAATGGCAGCCTCTGTCGATAGTCCAGGCCTAAAGCCAAATTGAGCATCATGCAATTCAACGCGGCTGGCCATATGTGCGTCAAGTAGACAGTCCAGAACTTTGGCTGTAATAGTTGCCAGAGAAATTGGCCTGTAATTCGAAGAATCGGCCAGATCTCCCGTCCTATTTTTAACTATAGGGACAACTATTGTCTTCATAAGGTCATTCGGTAGGTAGGAATGACTCATGCACAGCGAATAAAACATAGCCAAAACTCTAGGCAAGTGCACACCCACATACCGTAGGTGCTCAACGCTAAGGTGATCATGTCCAGGAGACTTACCCCTTACCATACTTTTGATGACATTTGCAACTTCCTTGGCAGAGAACTTTAACGGGGAGTTCCTCTCAGCGCTGGGCACCCACGGCGCAGACGACGCTTGGTTTAAAGGTGGATCAACTTTGAATTGATTCATAAACATATTTGCAATAGACAACGGGTTGCACTTACCCGCCACGCTCACAGGGACGCTCCGCTTGGGATTCATTGCATTGGTATATTTCCAAAAACTGCTGAAATCTTTTTTGTTATGATGTTCAGCTATTATATCCATCTTGATTTGCACTTGGTTATTACGACACCATTTCAACTTAGATTTGAATACTTTTCGAGTTTCACGCATTTTATCAAAGATACTTCCCGAGATCGGACTACCACACAAATTCCACATTTGAAACGCAAGCCGAGCCTCACCGTGAGCGGTCTTAACATGCCTATTCCATCCTGTTAACGGTTTGTATTTAGTTTTCTTAATTAATGTAGAACTACATTTAGCAGACTCGGATAATATACTAACAATATTTCTGTACATATTATCTAAGCTAGATCGATGATTTTGGTCCTCACATATTGAGTCCGCACAGTTACAAAAAATTTGGGGAAAATCTATTTCACGTAAACGTGAGTGACACAACTCCTCGTACAATTTTATTTGCTTTAGGTCTCGATCCCCCCATACAACATTATTAATACTCTCTTTCGATACAACAATATTAGGTTCCAATAGTTTTAAATCACATTCAACCATTAATGGCAAATGATCCGACCAAAAACTATCGTATAATACCTCCACTTTGACAATTGTGCGACGAGCGGCCTGTGTGACGACACAGTGGTCGAGCCACCGTTTGCACCCGTGCGCCTCACTTACAAATGTAAACGAATCTATCCTGAGATTAATTTTAAAGAGCAGATTTTTTTATGACACTATCAGAAATATTGCTGAAAATTATTTTTCCTGTTAATGACGAGGCGGAAAAAGTGTATAAATTTGTTAATTTGTCAAAACTTCAGTTGACGTAGATCTTTATCAAAGAAAAATATGTACTGATATTTTTTTTTCGCGGGGGGAAAGTCATCTAATGACATACCCCGCTCTTCGATCTCGAAATCTCGACGGGGTTATGTCGTTTAATTACCAAGCTCATATAGCCACCATCCGGTTTCATCATCAGATCAGCTCTACGTCATAATAATTTTGCATCGTTTACATTGCTGATTTACATGCATGCAAAATTTCAGCTCAATCGGTAACCGGGAAGTGGATATTATTTAATTTACAACATTTGATTACAGACAAACATCGGGACAGGTGAAACTAAATAAAAGCTTGTAATAAAATTAACAATGTAAAAAACCAACGGTGGAGAGCGTACTCAAGAATGACATGACTTGATCCTTACATCACCTTTCTCCCATCGAACAACCCGATGGATGGCGAGTGTATGCTCTTACATTGTTAACACCTCTACGGTCCAGACTAAGCGTTTCGCCTCGTCGTTAGTTAAACACTGCGTACATCGAAGGACTGAACAATTTGCCTGCAGCGATCTTCCGATCCGATTACAATGCAGGTGTTCACGGCTTTAGTGAAGGGGCTCTTAACAAACTAGTGCGGTTCACCATCAACGCTTGTATCACAGCTTACCATCAGGTGGATTAAAAAAGCACTTGTGTGTGTTGTTTTTAAAAGTATTTTTTGTAACATATGTAATGTAATGATTATGATATTTGCTTCACACTCTGTTTTGATTGGATTACTTCAGAGTTAAAATTGAACCATCTATACTTATAATAAATCTGTAGAGAGGTCAATTCTGTACATGAAATATATTTCCAAAATAACTATCAGGGGGTGATTAGTGATCGATACTGATGCCAAAAATGCAAACAGTAAAATTTTTGTCTGTCTGTCTGTCTGTCTGTCTGTCTGTCTGTCTGTCTGTCTGTCTGTCTGTCTGTCTGTCTGTATGTTCTTTATAGAAACAAAAACTACTCGATGGATTTTAACGAAACTTTGTACAATCATTCTTCATACTCCTGGGCAGGTTATAGTATACTTTTCATTACGCTACGATCAATAGGAGCAGAGCAGTGAAGGGAAATGTTGGGGAAACGGGGGAAATTACTCCATTTTTTAAGCTTCCGTCACGTTTGCAGCGTTAATGGTTAAAGCTACACAGAAATCATGTATAACGAAAATGTCCTCCTTAAAATTATATAAAAATATCCCACGACAGCATATGTCTATCTTTTATGGTTGACTCACAATAACACGTGAACTCCCGAGAGCTTAGCAGTTCGGAGCTTTCTTTTTTTCTTTTTTTTATAACACTCTCACTCATCCCTAATTAAAAAAAGTAAGTGGAAGGGAGAGATCTGGAACGTCTCGAATCGTCTCGCGCATCACGTTGTTTTCCAGTCTCCGGGATCTTAGAATTCTACATCAGACATTTCAGATCTTTGATTTTGACGACCCCGTTGTCGCTTGCATTAGCAACAGGATCCGCGTACGAAGTCGCTGGCAGAAGCTAGTTTAAAAAAAAAGCATAATTTTAGTTTTTTTCTTCAATTCACATGTTCACTAGTTCTTCTGCAAATCTCATCTATCTACCTCTTTCTTCTTTCATTTCTATGGTCGAACCAGCTTCTGTAAGCGTTTTTGTTTGCGTTATAGAAAAATATTACAAAGGAACATACCTACAGCAGGGATAAAAATATAGATTTCATAAACCAATGTGCTAAACATCCAAACCTGCAGTTCTACTACGATACCTTAACGCGATCCACTTTACAACCTAAACTGAACTGTAAAAGGGATGGAGCTATGTAGAGTGTATAGCTCTATCCCTCTTTCTTTCTCGTCCCCAGATTAGGCGTTTGAGAGTGAAGAAGTAACAAACGTCGCGACACTCACGTGCACAAATAGAACGAAGGAAAGAATACATTTATTTTGTTTCTTGCATAAGAAAAACAATGAAATAAAGAGTAACTAATCTATAAAATTTGTCGATGGCGCGTACTGTTCCCGCGCGCCTCAAGGTGTTGTCAGCGACAGTAGAGACCCAGCTGGCTCAAAGCCTACTGGGGCCAGGGTTATCTCTGTAAGGCAGCCCAGCCCCGGTGTGAAGGCACGAAGGAACGAGGTGAGTTTTTAGTCGGTCAAAGTCTGACACTATCTCCCGTTCCGCCCAAGATCGGGGCAATGGATTTTTTTTTCCACTGAAAAAAAAAAAACTTAAAAAATAGCAACAGTAAAAAAGAACTGTGCGGGGCCAAAAAAGCTAAAACTATCACAGCATAATGCTGCAATATTTAAATAAAAAAGTAAATAACGCAGCGCTGGTATTCTGATAGGACCTGCAGCCAGACACTAACGGAACACAGAAAAACAAACTTTCACCTTTTTTTTTTGCGATGGGGAAAATCATCGTATGACAATACCTGCTCTTGGGTGGAGCGGGAGATAGTGTCAGACTCTTACTGACTAAAAACCCCATCCCGTTCCTTCTAGCCTTCATACCGGGGCACGAGCTCCCTTTCGGACAACCCTGTCCCCAGTAGGCTTCGACCCAGCTGGGCCCCTCATGCTGCTGACAACTCCTTGAGGCGCGCCGTCGACGTCTTGGACTCGATCTATTACCGGACGATCGGACAGCGAGCTACCCATGGCTCGTCGTCCGCGAGCCCGCGTCTACAGTGGCCGGAAATCGGGATCGGAATCCCGGCGACGGATGCGGTCGGCCTCCTCCTTTACAAGCATAACTTTCACCTTTATAACACTAGTGTAAATCCCTCTACACCTGCAGTTGGTGACAAACTGCTCTAAGGCCTTGATAAAAAAGCCATTGACACGTACATGACATTCACCTGAGATGATAAATATCACCGTCAATAGAAATGTATTTTTCATTTAGAATTATGTAAACTATCATTTAGTACCACCATCAATTTTTCCTAAACACCATAACGGCTTAATATCTATCAGTGAAGGTCACAAGTTCAACGCCCACGATATTTTTGGTGCCATGGTGGTAACACATTTGAATAAAGTACCACTTAGAGTGGGAGCTTGTGGGCTTTTGTTACGGCTACTAGTTTGATCGATATTTCGAAATGTTGCATGATTTTGGATAAATCTTGACCACCATTTTGTTTATCATAAATTACAAAAAAAAAATCATCATCATCTTTTCAGCCGAAAGACGTCCACTGTTGGAAATAGTTATGTTGTTGAAACCTCTACGGTCTGGACCAAGCGTTTCGCCTCGTCGTTTATAACACGTACATCGAGGGACTGGAACAATTCCTGGAACTTCCCGTCCGATTATAACACAACGCCGTCTAGTCCCAAGCTAAGCAGAGATATAACAATAACATATTATAGGTTCTATACAACTGATAAACATACATAATATAGATAAACTAGCTTTTGCCCGCGCGGCTTCGCTCCCGCTCTTCCCTACTCCACCCTACTCCACCCTACTCTACCCTACTCTACCCTACTCTACCCTACCCTACCCTACTCTACCCTACCCTACCCTACTCTACCCTACCCTACCCTACCCTACTCTACCCTACCCTACCCTACCCTACTCTACCCTACCCTACCCTACTCTTATTTTTTTTCCATAAGAACCTTGTCCTCACGATAACAATCACAACAAAAAAAAAACAGCCAAATCGGTCGACTTCGACACGACTTCCGGCATAGCAGTCAGGGCCACTAATCACTAGACCAACAGGCCAGTCAAAAACTAGAAAAAATAATTTTCAGTTACCAAGCAGGCATTGTATAAACACGGTATAATTAAAAATTCATTAAATTTGGACCAGTAGTTTAAAAACCATAACTGGTCAAAGTTTCTTAATTCTGTCACTTACTGACTGACCTACATTTAAAAAAAAAACTGACGCGTCCCCCCGCCCCAACCAAGAGCGGAAGAATTCATTGAATGATTTCTCAATATAAAAAAGATAGATTCCATTTATCTATCAACCATTGACTAAAGAGGTCACATATGCCACCCACTATAACAGAATAGTATTGCATCGCTCACGCTTTTGCCTTATAAGGGTCGGCAGATGTCCAACTGTGTTATTAGCGGACATAAATTGCGATTGATAAAGTCATATTTTATATATCAAAATAATAGTTTTGTGTTATACCTGTTTCCATTGTCAAAGTGGGGGCTTAGAAGATAAGAAAACATTAAATCAGAATCAGCTTTACTATTGTAACGCTACACCATGTGTCGGACGGCGAGCAATGGGTAGCTCACCGTCCAACCGTCCGGTAACCGTCCAGACCGAACCCAGGACAGCGCGTATTGCACCACGCGCCTACTGGGGCAAAGAGTTTGCTTCTGGGAAAGGAAGAATCGGCCCGGTACGAAAAACAACGAAAAGACAGGAGTAAGTTTTTAGTCAGTAAAAGTCTGACACTATCTCCCGCTCCGCCTAAGGGCGCAGAGAGTCATTGGATGATTTTCCCACCTACAAAAAAAAAAATGTTTCCAGCCCAAAATAAGCAAAGCCATTGTCAAGCCATGACATGCCAAAGTCAACACCATCTTACGACAATTTGGAGCCAGAAATTGTCAGCTAAGCCAGCCTGTGTCTATTGGAGAAGCCATATTAAACGATCGAAAAGTTTAAAAAGGACAAACTATTCCCTTTCAGCTAAAATGGGTAATATAAACACAGAAATAATTTGCACAAAAATATTCCATTCTGGGCGTTTCCGAGCTCCTGAAAAGGGGGGAACCAGGCAGATCATTCGACGAGAGCTGACCTATTTTACGGTGGGAGGATGTAGGGGAGGGAAGCTACCCCGGTCCTCAAATAGACACGCCCATTTCTGTGTAACTATCCCCCCCCCCATCCCCCATTTCGACTATCTACCTTCCCCCTTTCAGGAATATGAGAAGCGCAGTAAAAACGGTCGGTATAGTAATGGATTCTAGAACTCGCAATAAAATACGAATGTATTTTTTTGTTTATTTTTTGAGTTTTTTTTTAAAGCTTTATTAAGGAGTTTTGTCACACCTATGACTATTGACTATGTTGCTCCAACATAGTCAAAATTTGAATTTGATTTTATTTTGAAATTATTGTAATTTTTATATAAAACTTTTGCATCGTCTGGCGAAGGCTTAGCTAAGACTTTAGTTTTTTGTTTGTGTAATCCTTCACTGCCTTATCACAATAAGTTAGATAGTTTTCCCATTTATGTCCCACTGCTGGGCGAAGCCTCCCTCTCCTTTTTCCATACACGTCTGTCTTAGGCCTTTGCGGTCCAGTCCCTCCGGTACTTATCAAGCTCATCTCTCCAGATTCTGGAAGTTTTTTTATTATCAAGATTTTATTTAGGAGCTTTTGTCCAAAAAGTATAAGTCAGCACTATCGTACCTTATAAAAATTACTTGTCATACCTATCTATGCATATTCACTATACAAAACCTAACATATATCTACCATGAATATTAAATGACCGCTGTTAAACGAAATAATTTTCTAGCCGCCTCTGATTTCGGTTTTGATAAATTGCTTTGGAGCTACATCGAATCTATTCAATTACAGTTCGCTCAGCAGTGAAGCTGCAAAATATAGGGCCACATACGCTGCCAGTTGTAACAGTAAGGTCGATAAAATGCCATAGTCAAGCAGAATGTACTTTGAACTCGTAGCAAAAAAAAAAAGTTTTTAATTTCTTTAAAGTTACGAGGCTTAATAAACTCTTTACTACCGTAATGGTAGTTTGCGTTAAGATGTGTCATACTACAAGAATGAGTTGATAGTTAATACAAAAATGAGTGACGCTGTAAACGAAAATCTCCACTCGCATTAAACATAACCTAGCCTCTCCACATTAAACATATACTAGCAATAGACAGGACATAGCGAACAAAATTCTAATCCAAAACTTGTTACTAAAGTAGTAACAAGTCGCTGACACCTGTACCTGTCATGTCGCATTTGTGTCCGCTATGCGCTATACGCACCAAAAGAAAATATTTTTTTGTAGATATATTTTGCGAGTTGCGCATTGCACCATTGTAAATCGTATTATGGCAAAACGACTGGACCTAACTTCAGTTTATTTTCGTAAATATTATTCGTCTTCACTGAAGCATAGGATGACAGTTTTTCTAAGACATTTCTTCTGATGACCGTTCTATTGTATCTATTTCATCTCTTTGGTGCTAGGCTACTATGTAATTGGAGTTGTGCTGATGGTCTCGCGACCCTGAGACAAAGGTGTAACTTAGGAAGACTCTGGACTCCACTAATGGGTATGTTATATAATTCAGAAAAGTGTAATATCGAATAACACGGTCCCGTAAGTTTACTAATCCGAAACGGTCGCACGTTATAACAAAAGACTTAAAGCTGTTTACACCTCGAAGCGTCTTATCTGTTAAGATCGTTGAAATCAGCCCGACGGGTTCGTGCCGTCGGGCGAGCTTCGGTGTGTAGATAATGTAACACGTAGTCATGCAATCTCAAATTATATGATTCAGAAAACTGTAATATCGGTCTGCGTATGTTTAATAATAGGAAACACTTCACAACAAATATACGCTGCTACGAAAAACCTAACGTCGTAGTCAACCAATCTTGAATAACCAAATCCCTGATTAAAAAAGTCGAGTTATTTAACAAATGCGTGCTTCTACGTATATATTATCGTCGAATCCACGCTTTACCAAATCTCTAACAAAAAGACATCTCAGAATTTGAATGCAAAAACGCGAATTGGTGAATTAAAGATTTGGTTATTCGAGATTGCATGACTTTGGCCGCCACGGTAAGTTTTATCTGTATGTATTTTGGTGTAAACTTTTCTAATAACTTCTTCCCAACCAGAAATCTTTAAGTCGAGAGTGAATAGGTTTCTTCTAGGTAAGCGCGTTCCATCGTCGACCGCATCGTCGCTTTCCATCAGGTGAGATAGCGTTCAAGCGCAAACCTATCAATAATAAAAAAAAAAACTCTACCTAATTTATTTATAAGAAAAACTAACAGAACACATTACATTTTACAGAAAAGAAAAAATTACAAACGAATATTATTTATGTATGAAATATGTATTAAATATAACATCTTGAATAGCAGCTGGTGTGTAGGTGCGAAATAACTTCTAAGAAAACATTCAGATCAAATTAAATGGAAAAGTAATTTAGAAATATTTCAGCTTATTTTACACTTGAAAATAACTACAAAAGATAAAAACCAATATATTCCAAAATGATAAATAACATTATAAAATAAGCCCCACAGAACCGTTTCAAGTTTTTTATTATCTAGAGTTATTTTTTACTAAGTATGATTAAAATGTGTAACTAATGATATTTTCCACGAAACATACAAAATAAATTTTGCAAAGCATAAGATTTAATAATTTTAGAATTAAAACTAAAAACATTCATAATGAAATTCTCAAAAAGTGAAGAAATCGATCTAAGAAGAATTATATTTTTCTGAAAACATAAAGTTTTTTTTTTTAATAAATACAATATAAAAACTATTGGAATCGGAAAAGCTAAAATATTTCAAATTGAAGTCTCAATAAAAGTCTTCTCAAAGTAAATCCGGCGCAACGTTCAAAGCTTTGATCCCAAAGGGTATGCAGGAAATGAAATAGAATATTTAGAATCTAGCTTTGACACAATTTTGTAATTTGACGTAAATGTCAAACTGAAATTTATACATTCGTTTGATATTGAAGAAACATTTTTTTTTAAAAGAGTAAACATGGAGTTTTTTGCCGGTTCTTATCTATACCCCTGAGTTGGTTTCGGTGTTTCTTCTCAGGGTAGTCAGATAGGAAACACCGGCCTCTAGTTTAAACTAACGAAAAAAAATGACGTTTAAAAGTGTTTTTTAAAACTTACTTAC
The DNA here is from genome assembly GCA_949319445.1 of Mythimna lalbum. NCBI lineage: Eukaryota > Metazoa > Arthropoda > Insecta > Lepidoptera > Noctuidae > Mythimna > Mythimna lalbum. Next base: position 2,708,551 of record OX439344.1, on the reverse strand, counting down.
AAAATAAATACAATTTACCATAAAAAACGACCAATTGGAACCTTGCGCGTTCTGGCGTTTTATGAGTGCCTATGTAGGCCTATGTCCAATAAATAGTTCGAAGTTTGCGTTTGGGTTTGATTTGTTTGTTTCTTATCATATGCAACAAAGTTGAATTTGCTACCATTAGACCAAAATGCATCTGAATACCAGGATTTTACGCTCAAAGGCGTCGTTAAATCGTTCTTTGATCTGTCAGTCCTTTGACTTTAATATGACGAGTTAAAATGTCGGGTGTGCCAGTGAAAAAGATAGGTGAAGCTATACTGTGTAAAGGGGCACGCACAAAGGTATATTGAAATGGATCCCTTTTTATTGCTTTGGAGCACCACCCCTTGCTGCATTCTACAAACACGAACGTACTGCTTTTTGCTTGTGTCCGATGCACTTACTTTTTCATGCAGAGAAAAAATTAATTGATCTAAAGCAAAACGCTCACAGAAGTTCCGCACGACAAAAGTTGTTAAAAGTTAGTTTCTTCGACTTTTTAATTTGACTTTATTAATATTATATATATATTTATAAATTTTGTATATTGACTTCGCTGCAGAAATATGTACACAGATATTGTAAATCCTACTACTACTAGGATATTTTTTTTTATGGTGGGGAAAATCATCCAATGACAACCCCCGCTCTAGGGCGGAATGGGAGATAGTGTCAGACGCTTACTGACTAAAAACCCACCCCATTCCTTCTAGCGTTCATACCAGGGCTTAGACCCAGCTGGGCCCCTGCTGTCGCTGACCACTTCTTGAGGCGTGCGGGAACAGTGCGCGCCGTCGACGTCTTGGGCTCGGTCCGGACAGTTACCGGATGGTCGGACAGCGAGCTACCTATGGCTCGCCGTCCGCAAGCCAAACTAGGATAACCTGTATCTTAAGAGACAGTGTTCAGCTGTGATACAAGAATAGGGATTAATTCATGAATCCCCAAGCGACCACCGGTGGCCGCGCATCTATTGTCTTACTATTGTGTCTCTAATTGACGGTATCTGAAGGGTTAATAATAATTTAATAGAACTTATTAATTTCAAATTGACACTGTTTTTAGAAGAAATAAAGACAGGACAGAGTGGGACAGAGTGTGTGCCACTCACTCACTCCGGTGTGGAGGGTATGAATGTGAGATTGTACCACTAATATCTATTTCTTACTAAGGAGTGACTTAGTAACACACCTTAGTAAGAATGAAAGTCGGACTAGCGGGGTTTTAAATAACCCTAACGATTCGAGTCATGTATCGCGTCGTAGTAATAACTCTATAGAGCGTCTCGTAGTGCAGAGCAAAGTTGAGGGCACCAGGCTACGTGGTAGATCACCAATGAGATGGACAGACCAGATCAAGGCCGCAACTAAGTGCTCGGTTTACGAATGTACCCGGAAAGCTGCAGTCCGACAGATGATCTCCCATCGTGACTCACGGTGATGACCACGACCACTGGCAAGAGCGTACTGACTGAGAAGAAGAACGATTCGAGTTTTCAAAAGCTTGTTGCGACTGAACCTTCGCGCATTTGCACGCGTGTAGAAAAACAGCCACTCCATGGCTTCTTTTTCATCTTTCAGGGATAACAAACAACCTTTACCTTTACCTTCATAAAAGAGAGATTTTGTACTAATTGACATTAAAGCTAGCTCATTTTTTTCTTTGCAGTTATTGATTGGATGTTAATAAGTCAAAGCTTTGTGTTCAATGTAGCTGGACAAAGAGTATTGGACTCAATTAGAAAAATTGAAATTTATTTATTAGCTTCTTCCATCGGCTTCAATTTGGTGTAGGTAGAAAACACACACAATTTTTTATCATTATAATCAATTTATGTTGTCATGAAAAAAAAATTGCTTTATTAATTTCATTTTATACTTTAAAAAACCGGGTAAAAGTGCGAGTCGAGAAAGCTTCATAAGTTAAGCTCGCAGTCCAACCGTCCGGTAACTCGGCCGAGCAGAAGTCGTCGACGGCGCGCACTATTCCCGCGCGCCTCAAGGAGTTGCTAGCAACGGCCGGGACCCAGCTGGGTCGAAGCCTACTGAGGTCAGAGTTAGTCCGAAAGGTAGTTTAGCCCCCGGTACGAAAGGCATCGAAGGAACAGGAGTGAGATTTTAGTCAGTCAAAGGCTGACAGTACTTCTCGCTTCGCCCAAGAGCGGGGGATGTCATTAGATAATATCCAACCGCAAAAAAAAAACTTCATAAGTCAGGAAGAAGATTTTCCGGTACGTGGTCGCCACCCCAGAACCTTTCGTTCCCTTTCATCTTTCACAGGATATTATGACAAATAAAAACAATTCATATAATAATCATCATCACTTCAGCCGACAGACGTCCACTGTTGGACATAGGCCTTCACCAGGTCAAGATTCCTGCAACCTTCACCAGGTTATCGGTCCACCTTGTAGGAGGCCTGCCGACGCTACGCCTTCCAGTATAAGGTCGCCACTCCAGAACCTTTCGGCCCCAACGGCCATCTGTTTCGCGAGCTATAATAATAATGATTCACAATTAATTAACAATAATTGCATAATAATTTATAAATAAAATTTCAAATATTAAAAAAAAAACAATTGCCATACTAGTAAAGTACTATTATATTGCGTTGTAGTTCCGGTCGTTGAACTCCATGTTACATTATGTTTCTGACAGGTATATCACAACAGTTGACGGGTCTCCGGTTTCATGTATTGTTAGACAAACTGGTGAACAATAATGTCTAGTTAGTATTTAGATTTAATTATGATATATTATCTCAAACAATGGACCTAAAGCATACCCTACACGGGCCTCAAAAAAACGCCGCTTCAAGCTTTTCCGGCCACAAGCAGTCGCGCGCTTCAGTTGTTTTTTGCGGCGGCTTCTAGCTTTTTTTGTAGCGGCTTCTAGAGTTTTTTTGTGGCGGCGTTTTTCCTTATGCGGGGACAACGACTTTGTTCAACTAGCATATCTTTATTCATATATATACTTTAAGAAAAATAAATCATTTAATAAATGATACAATTGGTGGCACCAGGCAACCTAGAATAAAAAAGATGCGGATATATTCAGTATCGAAAGAAAAAAGAAAAACAATAAAACTATTGTCTTTTTTAATTGATACACTAAGCTAATTAGCAGCTAAGGGGTGGAATTCCTTGCCGGTGTCGTGTTTCCTATTAGCTATAGCTTGGGGGTATTTAAGACGAGAGCAAATAGAATATTTAATTAGGTCCGCCTTTGTACAATTCTTGTGTTTGAAGCTTTAAATAAAAAATAAATATTTCTAAGCAGGGGTGCTCCATTGTCAGTCACATCATCGCTTACCATCAGGTGAGAAAGTGGTCAAACGTAAGCCTATGCATAATTTCATCATCATCATTTCAGCCGACAGTCGTCCCTTGTTGGGCATAGGCCACCCCCAAGAGTCGCGACAATGAATGGTCCTGTCCTTTTTTATGGATAATAAAAAAAGATAAATTAAATTTAGTTTTAAATAACACTTTTATACGTCAATTTTTTTGTCAGTTTTTAACCTTTCGGAGAGAGATGAGAGAGCCTAGAATAAAGAATTAAACTAGATGAGGCCGGTGTTTCCTAGCTGACTATCCTGAGAAGAAACACCGAAACAAACTCAGGGGTCAAAATCTCTTTTAAAGTCTATACAGTAAACATGCTATGGTCAAATAAAATGAAAACCATGCAGCTTAGTGTCTCAGTTGGTCTTTTGAGGAAAAAACCACACGTTTTGAGTAATAATTGTTTTTTATGTTGGGGATAATCATCCAATGACAACCACCGCTCTTGGGCGGAGCGGGAGATAGTGTCAGACTCTTCTGACTAAAAACCCACCCCGTTCCTTCTAGCCTTCATACCGGGGCTCGAGCTCCCTTTTGGATAACCCTGGCCCCAGTAGGCTTCGACCCGGCTGGACCCCTGCTGTTACTGACAACTCCTTGAGGCGCGCGAGAACAGTGTCAACCGTCGATGACTTGGACTCTTTCCGGACAGTTACCTGACGGTCAGACAGTGAGCCACGCATAGCTCGCCGTCCGCAGATTTGAGTGAACCTGTCCAGTCAGTGCAAACATTTGTCAGTATTTGTGTAGCTCAACACAGCACTACTAAGGAGGTCAACGACTTGACGAACAATACCAAAGAAAGAACAATACCGACATTTGTGTGGGCCGCATTAAGTACTTTAAACTACCAGAAATTATGTTAAAATTACAGAAAAGGAAAAAGTATTCCACATAAAGTAAAATATTTCACATTTTTGCAAACAATACTTAGTTATCTATATATATAAAAATCAATGCCACTTTTCGTTGTTATTTTATAACTCAAGAACGGGCTCACCTATCCGAACCAAATTTTTACGCTTTGTTCGGACTATTTAGTAGATGGTTTATGTGAAGTTTGGTAGGGTAGAGTAGGGTATAGTAGGATAGAATATGGTAGAGTAGGGTAGAGTAGGGTAGAGTAGGGTAGAGTAGGGTAGAGTAGGGTAGAGTAACGTAGAATAGGGTAGGGTAGAGTAGGGCGCGAGGAGGAATGGCAGGCGGTCGCCTCCTTCTGCGAAGCAGTAATGCTTGCAAAGGAGGAGGCCGACCGCATCAGGCAACGGCGCCCTCGCCGCCGTCGCCGGGATTCCGATCCCGGCCACTGTAGACGCGGGCTCGCGGACGGCAAGTCATGGGTAGCTCGCATCGTCTGGTAATGGACCGAGTCCAAGACGTCGACGGCGCGCACTGTTCCCGCGCGCCTCAAGGAGTTGTCAGCAGCAGGAGGGGCCCAGCTGGGTCGAAGCCTACTGGGGACAGGGTTGTCCGAAAGGGAGCTCGTGCCCCGGTATGAAGGCTAGAAGGAACGGGGTGGGGTTTTTAGTCAGTAAGAGTCTGACACTATCTCCTGCTCCACCCAAGAGCGGGTTTTGTCATACGATGATTTTCCCCATCGCAAAAAAAAGGGTAGAGTAGGGCAGAGTTGAGTATAGTAGGGAAGAGCGGGAGCGAAGCCGCGCAAGCAAAAGCTAGTAAACTTATAACTTTGTGATTGTTCATGATACAGTTATGAAATTTTGTACATAGATTCTTTACACAAAAATACTAGACATGTGTTTTGGGTTTCGCGTATATTAAAACTGATGTTGTTTAAATGAGACTACTATAAAAAATGTTATCAAAAATATTTCATCTAACCACACAATTCTTTTGAATGAGAAACAAAGGTGTGTAGTTTTAAGGCCTATAGCCCCTTTAGCATTTGGGAGTAGTTAAATGCACACATCTCGTACTGCTATCTGCACCCGCATCGAACCCACTGTCCTTTAAAACCATTTTCTTTGCGAAAAACTGATTGATTTACATAATATGCTATGCATATTTTGAAGAACATTTAACAAGCTATTTTTTTGTGCAAACATATTTATAAAAATCATAGCCGTTTGAAAGGATTAGGGAAAAACAAGCGAAGACATATCAGATAGTTATTTTTTTTTTGAAAAAGTGTTAGATAAGTACACGAATAAAATCATAAATGTTGATTGTCGGCGCATCATTACGGAAGGTTACAGGAAGGAGGGCGCGGGACGCGGGGAACAAGCTTTGCAGCTCGCGCGCCGCCCGCCGGCCAATATCCGGCTCGAAGGACCACTGAATAGGTCTTTACGGGACTTTAAATAAAAGAGTGGACTGTATATAAAATGCTGTATAAGGCTGTACCGAGCCGCATCTGTGTGCCGAGTGATGGCCGGCGGGCGGCGCGTGAGCTGCAGAGCTGGTTCCCCACGTCTCGCGCGCTGCTTCCCGTGGCCTTCCGTAGTGATGCGCCAACATGATAATGTTATCCTACTAATATTATAAATGTGAAAGTTTGTATGTGTGGATAGATGTATGGATGGATGTAAGGATGGATGTATGGATGGATGTATGGATGGATGTATGGATGGATGTATGGATGGATGTATGGATGGATGTATGGATGTTTGTTACTCTTTCAAGCAAAAACTACTGAACGGATCTCGATGAAATTTGGTAAACGAGTAGACCATATCCCAGAATAACACAGGATACTTTTTATCCTGGGATTATGTACGCGGGTAAAGCCGCGGGCAAAAGCTAATACAATATAAATGAGTCTCTAATGATTTTTTTTTCAAATCTTACTAGATTAGCCCCAGCCGTTACCGAGCAGCTTCAGAAAGTCTTTGTTTTATGACACTAAATAGGAGCAAGGGCCTTAACTAACCATTGTTTCATTTTTATAAGCCTATAAGCCTGGTATTATGTGCGCTGGAAAAATGGATGTGCGATTAACGCTGAATGCGACAAAGTTGTACTACGACTATTACTTACGACACTTTGAAGCTTGACATCACGCTGGATGACAAACAATTGTGTGACAGAAATTCGACACTACGGTATTGCGACAAACAGTAATTATTGTGTGACTAATACTTGTGTGAATTGGTACCCTATACACAAAAAAAAGGTGAAAAGGCAGGACGGTCAAACGTTGGAGTGAAGACATAACTACCACAGCTGGAATAACCTGACAAGGGATAGGAACAAATGGAGAGAAATGCGCTGCGGGGTACGTGGCAGGGTGATAACCGCCTGAATCTCCCTGATATTGAATAGTTTCATTGCTAAAAATATAGCAAAACTGTTTTTCCGTACTGCTAATATTAAGTCGAAGGAACTACTTATGTGAAACGCACTATATATGTTTTTCTGCACCGAACACATAATTATACCTACACAAGTGCCAACGCCTTGTCGCTTACAACCATTGTGCAACACATCCATAATATAAATACAGCCTTGAATAAAGCGTTTATTTTCCACACATAATATTTATTCAGAGACAAAAACTAGGTAATGATGACATTAGAAATTGTTCTTCAATGATTAATGTTGGAACTTGCATTACGTTAGTGTCTTTATGAAAGCAAAAGTGGTCGCAAACTAGTTTTTGTCACTTTTGGGTCGCGAAGATTTTTAGTAACCAGTTTTCATTGGCCTCTTACGACAACCATTTTGAACTGACATCGTTCCACCTTCTTATGTCAGTTTAAACTGGTGTTATTATGAGCATAGCTTGAATATATCGTATACTGGTTTAATTGTTAGATCCAATGATGATAAACCGTTAATATATTGCTTGGGTTTTTGACCTAGATTTTTGTATCGATACTCGTGCAATATATTTTTCTTTTTGTATTGTTAAGATGTTGACCGTAGGACGCCTACTTCATTGACAGTGGTAAATTAAAAAGTTTGTGTGTTTGATTTATATAGAGAGAGGTCGTGAGTTTGTTATTTGGCAGATAAACTATTAATTATAATATAACTAGCTTTGCCCACGCGGCTTCGCTCCCGCTCTTCCCTACTCCACCCTACTATACCCAACTCTACCCTACTCTACCCTACTCTACCCTACTCTACCCTACTCTACCCTACTCTACCCTACTCTACCCTACTCTACCCTACTCTACCCTACTCTACCCTACTCTACCTTACTCTACCCTACTCTACCCTACTCTACCCTACTCTACCCTACTCTACCCTACACTACCCTACTCTACCCTACTCTACCCTACTCTACCCTACTACTCTACCCTACTCTACCCTACCCTACCCTACTCTACCCTACTCTACCCTACACTACCCTAATTTTTTTTCCATAAGAACCTTCTCCTCACAATAACAATCACAACAAAAAAAAAAACAGTCAAATCGGTCAAGCCGTTTTCATGCCAAGTAGTGACAACGGAAAACGGGGGTCATTTTTATATATATAGATAGATATGCCAGAACTATCACACAACGCCGTCTAGTCCCAAACTAAGCAGAGCTGTGTTATGGGTACTAGACAACTAATAAACTTACTTATATATTTCTAATTACATACATATTATAGTTAATAAATTACACCCAGACACAGAACAAATGATTATGCTCATCACACAAACATTTGTCCTGAGTGGGAATCGAACCCAATTAATGTAGTAGGTACATGCATATTTCGTAGTAAATGCGGGCAAAGTGTATCGTCTTTGCGATTGGAACATTTGCATCGGTATCACTGAAATGTTCCGGAACACTGGATATTCTGTTCCGTATAGAACATCGAAACATCTCAAGAGATACAAACACAGTCACTGACTGTTAGGAATCGTGGCTACATACGTAGAGTCAAAGACACACTGAGACAAAGGAATGTATTGTTAGATTTTCACTAACTGTTTTGTTTCATTAAATTTAGATTTAAGAATAATTTAGTTTAGCTCACTAATTAATTTACACTATTTACGTTTTAATTTGAATTTTAAAAATATTCCAGTTCATTTAAACTAAAGAGTGATTCAGTGTTCCAACTGTTCCAAATGATGCATTTAAAATATTACTGATGTTCCAATCTTTCGGAACACTAAAATGTTTCGGAACAGTGATTCGGTTCAATAAAGAATTACACACGCTTATTGCGTAGAGTTGGAAGAGTAATACTAGTACTAGGTGCTCGTACCTATTGCTGCGAAATAAAAATCCTTAAAGGGGTTTTCATATAAAGTTATTGGATATCATGATATCCAATAAATTTGTATGAATACATATGAATACTAACCCGCTGACAATATAGTAGGACTGTTAGTATACAATCTAGGTAATATAAAAGTTGATGGGTGGGAACAAGCGGTCCTGAAACACACGTTTGAAGCCGAGCTTAGGCACCAGTCTCCTACAATATATATTGTAACAGATTTTTTTGTATAAGTACTCATATTTGATTATAACTGTTTATATATTGTAGTGAAAAAAAAAATATTACTATACTTGTGTAAAACTGTTTTGTGGAGCTTTTTATTTTTAATTCAATAAAAAATGATAAAATAGCGACACAAAGGAAGCCCGGCGAGATAGGTGGACCTGAAACTCTCTTATTTTTATTTCGCGTTTTTTTTTTAAACGTAGTCGCTATTTGCCAGCAAAGATATTATAGTAGTAGATATTGTTATAGGTACAATAAGATTTGAACGTTAAACTTAAAATAAAACAGAAACAACTCTTACAAAAGCAGTAAACACATAATAAACATGTAAAATCGGTTACCAACAACACACCTTGCATTCGCTCAAATATTCCAAACTGTCGGTTGCGTAAATCTCACTTTCTGATTGCGTCAATTTCACTCACGAATTATAATTATCGTTAATATATTATAAAAAAAATATTTATCTACCCATTACCTAGATAATTTGGCCAAATTGTCGGCCATTTTAACCGGTAGAGTTTAGCAGGTCAGAGGTAATTATGGAATACTAGCTTTTGCTTGCTATTTCGCTTGCGTGAAAGAATGTTTCTCCCTACAAACTTGGACCATCTACTTAGGGGATGAATTTTGGGTAATCCTCTCTTAGTACTCGCCTGCGTAATTAAAGGAAGCTTTGTACTAAATTTACGCTTCTTGTCCCAGTGGTTTCGGCTGTGCGTTGGTATGTCAGTCAGTTTCTCCTTTTATATATAGATAACTAGCTTTTGCCCGCGCGGCTTCGCTCCCGCTCTTCCCTACTCTACTCTACTCTACTCTACCCTACTCTTCCCTACTCTACCCTACTCTTCCCTACTCTACCCTACTCTACCCTACTCTACCCTACTCTACCCTACCCTACTCTACCCTACTCTACCCTACTCTACCCTACTTTACCCTACATTACTCTACACTACTCTACTCTACTCTACCCTACTCTTCCCTACTCTACCCTACTCTACCCTACTCTACCCTACTCTACCCTACCCTACTCTACCCTACTCTACCCTACTCTACCCTACTCTACCCTACTTTACCCTACATTACTCTACACTACTCTACTCTACTCTACACTACTCTACCCTACTCTACCCTACTCTACCCTATTATACCCTACTCTACCCTACCAAACTTCACATAAACCATCTACTAAATAGTCCGAACAAAGCCTAAAAATTTAGTTTGGATAGGCTCACCCGTTCTTGAGTTATAAAATAACAACGAAAAGTGGCATTGATTTTTATATTTATAGACTAGTTGGCTCACGTCATAGATTCGTTTGTGGTTTATATTTAAGTAAGTACATTTTAGGACATACTTTCATTTTTCTGCTTAGAAGGGCTGATAAAACGCAGTCTATACATTTAATATATTTTAAACACTTCAAAAGCAGTTTATACTTTTAATATATTTCACACACCTTCTAATAAACAATTTTTTTAAAGATACATTTATTTTTGAATAGCCTGTATTGAGTCGCATGATCGGCAAAAGTCTTCTTATTCTCCATTCAAACTTAGAGAGGTTTGGCCAATTCTCTAGGCAACTTTGCTCCGCGAACATGATCAGATCGTCGATCCACCGAGTGACAATTCTCGCCCCTCTGTCCGAGTGCATTCGTGTGACGTGGCCAGCCCGCTCGCACTTCAGCTTGGCTGCTTCTTCCCAGACATCTGCTGCTTGAGCTAAGGAGTGCAGCGTAGCGTTTCTGACACGGTCTGTTCGCACTGTAGCTCGATCCACCTCCCCTATACCGCGTACGCTAACGATGCTCAACGCGCTCGTGGAGACCAACCCTGCATTGGATTTGTTTGCTGATGCATGGACACGATATTATTAGAGAGTTTGCGATTCTGTGAGAAGAGAGAGAGAAGGTTTTAACATAATTTAGTATTAATGGCTATTTTCCTGTGCTAAATAATAATAAATAAATAAATTATAACAAAAAAAATATATTCGGGAATTGAACTATTTACCTACATGGGTAAGTTTGTAACTCTCAGTCCAATCCACACTTGGCCATTTTTTTTTTGTATACATAAACATTGCTCTCTAGTCTGCGGAAGAGGCAACACAGCTAACCCGCGTGTTGCACTTACGCAACTAGTCAAGTGAACTCTGTACCGGCCACAGTTTAATTACATAGTAAGAAGTTACATCACGGTATCAAATTTTACGAGGCGTTTCCCCATGGTTAGTATCACGCGTTCTGCTATTATGGTGTGGTTAGTTCGCGGCTCGAATTCTATTATTGTATTGATATTAAGAAAATTGTGAAGCTTTCGTACATGGTTGCGTCAGAATTTGATTGGGGATTTTATGGGTTTTGATGTAACAGGGCTAGTTGGTTGGGCTGCGAAATTGTTGGAAAGCGTCACTGCAGCCCTAGAATGCAAACAAAACGAGCACTGGGAGATATCGATCGCTATTCGGCCGTTCGGTAACCGTCGAGACCGATGTCGAGTTGTCGACGCCGCGTAGTATTCCTGCACACTTTTAAAAGATGTCAGTCAAATCGTAGGGCCTAGCAGCACCCGATATCTACTAGGGTCCAGGGGGAAAAATCTAGATTGTCCGTGAGAACCGGGTACATGTTAATCTAGGTTGTGTCTGATTTTAGCGTCGAATTTAGAAAACTATACAAGTTGTTAAAATTCAAGACGGGTACAATATTTTTAGTGCCATCATTTCGATTTGAGGCAAACTTTGTATGAAGAATTAAGTTTCAACGAGAATTGAAAGTTAATAGAACCTGTCAAAAAGTGCTGCTAATTCATTTGTTAATTGTAATTGTGTGCTATCAAAGCAAAAGTGTACTGGAGTATTCCATCCTTACGTTGGTGAAACCTCTATGGTCCGGACTAAGAAATTTCGCCTCGTCGTTTATATACCGAAGGATTTGAAAAATTTGCCTACTGTGATCTTCTCGTTCGATAATAATTTAGGCGTCTGCAAGGTAAGAGTGAATAGGCTCTTAATCAACTCATACGCCTCACCATCAATGACTGCATCACTGCTTACCATCAGGTGCAGTCACAGTCAAGCACTAGTTTATATCAATAAAAAAAACACATGTCTCGCTAGGATACTTTTTTCAAAATTTTAAAGTATTGTTGTTCTTATATAATTAATTATAGTTATATTATTATCTGATGGATGCGAGACGCACAGGAACGTTCGTTTTGGCGACACTTGGGGGGGGGGTTATGTCCAACAGTGGACGTGTATCGGCTGAAATTATGATGATGCTTATTGTTATTATCTGCGCATAATGTAGTGCAAGCTGTGCTTTTCTATAAGAGCAGAGAAATTTTAATGTAATAGCGTACTTATTGTTGAAATGCCTAATAAATGAATATCAAATAAGTTTTCATCTGATCTTTCTCAAAAGATCACACAAATGAAGTCTGATTTGCAATCGTACGTGATTGTTAGTGTAGTAGCTACAGTAATACCTATAACCAAAATGCAAATGCATTACATTGATTGATTACATAATTTGTGGTAATCTATCCCGATATCGCAGTCCGATTTCATCGCAATGCCACAATATCCATAATGGCCTCCAAATTGGATGCTCCTGTCACTAATGCATCCTGTTAATCTGGATTATTGTATCATTAAGAGCGTCCTTTTCCAGGTACGATTTCATACAACCGCTCTTAAGTGATTATGTTGCTGTTGTGTTGTTGTCTCTAGATTCTTTGGATACACAGCTATCTTGCCCTCAAGAAGAATAATACCCATATTATCTAGGCTTCCATAGAAAGAAAAAAAGAAAGAAAAACATTTTGTAAAAAAGTATTAACAAATTATAGATATCTACATTTAATGAAACGAATGCGCCACTTCTGAGCAAAACTGCCGAACGCTCGCATATTGCCGAGACCACAACGCAAAAACCGGCGTGTATCCGGTATTGGTTTTCAGCATGGGTTATAGAAATCAAAACATAAATTTGTGTAAAACTAATCCAGTAAAGACCTTTGAAAACTGCTATTTTACATGAACTTTGGCCCTCCATAATGAACTCATATAATAAAAACATTTTATTGAGATTTTTTCTGTAAAAGTTTAAGGATTAAAAAAAAACGTATTTCCTGGAACAAATTTTGTGAAACATTCGAGTAAATCACAAAATGACTGAATGCCAACCGAAGCTCTTTATTTAGCATTGCCACTTCATTAAACATCGCGTAGCATTGCATTAAATGAAGCAACAGGCTTGCACTCACACATCGACGTTAACGATGCGATGAGCGAGTGGAAAAGGGCCCTCTTAACAACCCCATTGTATACGTCATTGCTTTTAATTCGGCCACGCTAACAAGGGATTAGTCTAGTCATGATTATGATGCATGGAGTGGTGTATTCAGCTAAATCTAATGCCAAATAAACAAACATCAATTGATCGATCACTGTGAATCAAACCTCTAAATTAATACTCGAACACTCGAATGGTTAAATCTAACGTTCATTATTTCGAACACTCGAATGGTTAAATCTAACGTTCATCATTTCGAACACTCAATACGTCGAGTATTCAAAATATCGGATGTTTGTTTGATAGAGCAGCCAACGCATTGTCCATTAATTCCATCGAAATACGGAAACATTTTATATAGAATAAAAGAAAAACCCAAGATTCACAAATAAATCACATTTCAGAACAATATCTAGCTATCTCCGTCGAAGTAGTTTCGCCTGCGTAAATAAAATATAGCCTACGTCACTCAAGAATAAAGCAACTTTCCATTGGTGACAAATTTTAGCAATCGGACCAGTATTTTCAGAGATTACCTCCTACCAACAATAAAACAAACTTTAGCTCTTTATAATATTAGCGTAGACTAGCTGAGCTGGCATACTTCATACCGCCAATAAATGTATCTGTCGATATAGTCTACTGATTGCAATGAAAGAAATCCTAAATAATAAATTTCAAGTTAAATACAATTTTTTCGTACATTTCACGTGATGCGCCTACAACTAAAAACTTCTACAAAGGTATTATCAGATTTTTAGAAATAATGTAATCTTTCATAACGTTTATAATATTGCATAAAAACTGCTGTTTCTCAAGCACATCCTTTCAAAACAAACAACTTTTTAATCAGGAAAAAAACCCGTCCGCCTGTCACTGGCCAGGGTATCACGTGCCGTGACTGATACGTCATCGACTGCAGACGATGATGGACGTGATTTGTGGCCGACACCAATTACTTCATCTCGTATACTCTGCTGTATTACTAGATATCAACGTAATTATAGCACATAAAAAGCTCTCTACCGCCTGGCATTCGTGATTTGAAATCTATTTCACTTATTAATACTCAAGTAAAAGAACACTATCTTTCCTCTCTTGTGTAAATGATATTTATTTTTGCAAATAGGTTTAAAAAACCCTTTTACCCCGCTAGATGACGCCGGTGTTTCCTAGCTGACTACCCTAAGAAGAAACACCGAAACAAACTCAGGGGTCAAAGTCTCTTCAGTAAATATGTAAGATGTGTGATAATCATTTTTGTACATATGATGTATTTTTTTTAGTATAAGGTATATATAGTTTTATAAGTATAAGATTTTACTAACTCTACTTTTTTCTGCTCACTACTATCTACATCTCTTCTAATATTTCCTTTCGTAGGTCTGCTGGAAGAAATTTCTATGTGAAATAAACATTACCTTTGTACAACTTTTTATAATATGATTATATTTTCTTCTGTATTTGCGTGTACATGAATACAGAAGAAGATAAAGCAGGCTGTATTTCAAGAACCGCGATAGCTCGACAGTTGGAATTTTCACAGATAATATATTTATGTTGCCGCTATAACAAAAAATACTAAAAACGAAATAAAATAAATATTTAACGGGGGCTGCCATACAACAAACGCGATTTTATTTGCCGTTTTTTTTCCACGGACGGTACAGAACCCTGCGTGCACAATTCCGACTCGCACTTGCCAGTTTTTTAATATTTAAACATACTGTTTACTGGTGCAATAATTGGCTGCACATCACTAATGGAAACCTTTTAAAGTTTCCCCGTAAATCTCGCTTAGGGGGAAGTCAGTTCCAATTAACACATGCGAGTTTATATTCATTGGATTTGCGTCGAGGCATAGACGTTACTTCAGTTAAAGCTGCTGAGGGCTGGTTTGCACTAGTTGATTTTGTAGACCATATTTACGCTAGATAAGATTCGAGAAACATGGATTAAAACGAGGTAGCTACTGGGCCGTATGAAATATAAGGCGAATATATGCTGATAAAGATGTCATAATATGTGTGTTGGACATAGACCTCCTCCAAGTGTCACTACAATAAGAGGTCCGGTCCGTCTCGCATCCATCGGATCACAGTACGTTTCGGTACCATTTATGTTATCACTGGCAACACGGACTGGTCATAGAATTTCGTGATGTAACACTTTGGTATATTGGACGAGAAGATACGGTCGAACTTCCGGAACGCTGCCCGAAGAACAGCTAATATAGAAAAACTATTTTGCGATGCATTTACTGAGGATTTTTCGCCCTGTGTGTAACGATATCAAAGTTGGAGTAGACTAATGATTTAACTTCACTCTTTTAGTGAATTAGTTTGAGATGTAACTGGCCGGCACGGATTAAAAGTTCCCTTCCGTTTGTACTGTTTCGTTTATTGATTTATTCATTACATTTAAGGGGGAGTTCTCCCTGATATTCAAGCATTGCGTTGTCTGGGTACTCGTATGGCTTTATTTTTATCAGGGACAGGGGGAGATTTTTTTGTCTTGTATTCTATCGTTTATTTGTCATTTTTGTGTGGTGGATTACGGCCCATTTTCTCTCCTAGAGAGGAGGCCTGAGTGAGTCCCAACAGTGGGAACATTATAAGGTCGACTATGTTATGCTAAAGTTTAGCAAACTTGGTGCCAGAATTAAAATAAATAAATAAATACTGATACTACGTTTTTTTGCCTTTTTTGTTGTGGTCCCAAAACACTGCTGTAAAAAAAAAATTGTAGGTGGAACTTGGGACCACGGTCCCGGTCCAAAGGGCCCAACGACTCTCTTACCTCATAGTAAACGCTGTGATGTTACACTTACCGAATCACTTGGCGATTAGTTTCTCTTCGCGAGAGTCCCATTCATATCTGTCTGGTCACACCACTACTGCATACAGAGTGGCTTAATTATTTTAGACAATCGTTTCACCTTTTTCTATTACTATTCACGCTTGTTTGGGTGGTTGCTGTCACGTTTTTCACATTAACGTTTATTTATTTATTTATTTCATAATTTATGTACACACAACATACGGTATAGCTTATTTTATGGCGTAGTTATTAGTTTATTACTTTAGTTCATAAGTACCTATGTGTATTCTTTTACTATATATAGTATCGCGTTAGTCCCGTCAAAATCATCCTATCTATTTCAAAGAATATTTTGTAAAGTATCAGGTAGCCGATCAGGAATAACTAAGTATACGTAAACCTGGTTTAACTTTGGATTGTAACCCCATAATTATCTTCTACCACACTTCTCTAATTACCATAACCTCCAAACACATATCCTTTCTAGCCAATTATTCCCACATAGAAAACAACCATCGACGCTTCGGTCGTCTTTAAGTTACCAAATCAAAGTACGAATCATAAAGAAGCGTCAAAACATATTTGATTTGAATAATTGATGTGTTCAAGTGTTACTTGGGACCTTCCATTAGTTGAAAGGCTTTTGGAGACCTTGTAAGAAGGTAAATACTTCACCATACTTTTTAAAGGTTCGCTTCGTCAACTTACATAAGCGCATTTTAACCTTGCTGATTTATCATTTCACTAGCTGCTCCTAGCGGCTTCGCCCGCGTGATAGCAGAAAATTATCCCAAGGGAACATACTTCCGGGATAAAAAGTATCCTATGTCATATTCCAATACTTGTTCTATCCATGTACCAAGTTTCATCAAAACCGTTTTGCCATTTAGGCGTGAAGATATAACAAACAAACAAACTCACTTTCGCTTTTATAATATTAGTAAGGACTACGGTATGACGTCATCGTACCCCTAAACTTATGGAAATGCGCCATTGGGACATGGTGGGCATCCCACCCATACTCTCAAAACGTTTTGGAAACACATTAATTGTGCATACAGGCTCAGGTGTGGAATTTTCTGCTGGAGTCTGTGTTTGCTGGTAGATACAACCAGGGTGTCTTTAGGTCAAGTGTGAAGGTTACTTCTAGGTAAGCGACTTCCATTGTCGACCACGTCGTCGTTTTTTATTAGGCAAGATAGTGGTTAAGCGTGAGTCTATCGACAATAAAAACATCATAGTTTGGAAGAGGTTAGATATATATCTACCATATTTAAAACTATGTCGTAAGGAATTCTAAACATTGCTATTTTACTAGGCGGAGACGTGAGTCATATAATGTATGCAAGCCGGGAGAAAGGGCGAGCCGCCATTTGAATATTTTCCGTCAATTTTAAACACTTTGTCACACTTCTGTTATTTAGGTGTAAACCATTAAAATGTAAGTTACAGTTACTGGGTGTGTGTAATGTTACCTAGTAACAGCCAGTAAATAAACATATTTTTCTTTCTTTCTTTGCAGAATAATTAATATATCGAGATTTTTTACGAAGAATACGTAAGCGACAATTTACGTTTCAAACTGTACTGCAGTTTGGCAGAACATTTATATGTGAACATAATTTATGTAAATTTTCTTAAATATACAATAAAAAAAAAAACGATTTTTGCAAGAGTTGAGCTCTTCCATAATTTTTAAATTATGGAAGAGACTTGACTTGATAACATTTATATGTTAATAGAAACTTCTATTAGATCAGTAGTAGATATATGAACAACAAGTTGCATTTTTTTAGATGGAATTAATTATAGAGAAAAAGAAGGATGATGAAGACAGCGTTGGAAGGCCTTCCACGAGCAGGACCCGCAGCATCCGAAGGATGCGAGACGCAGAGGACAGTTCGTTATAGCGAGAAAAAATACTTTCCTGCAAAAAACGCAAATGGTAACTTATGATATACTATACTTCCATAAAAGGGCAATTATATCGACACATCTAAACCGCCATAAATTTTAACATACAGGGGCCTTACTATGATGTCTTAAAATGTCAGTCGTGTGAGCGAAAAAGAAGAATTGATCTATATACCCTATATAGCTCCATTCGTTTTATTAGTTCAGTTAAGGTCGTCAAATGGATCGCATTAAGAGTTTGTGATAGAGTCTCTATTATGTTGATTATCCTACTAATATTATAAATGCGAAAGTTTGTATGTATGGATGGATGTATGGATGTTTGTTACTCTTTCACGCAAAAACTACTGAACGGATCTTGATGAAACTTGGTACACGAGTAGACCATGTCCCAGAATAACACATAGGATACTTTTTATCATGAGATTATGTACGCGGGTGAAGCCGCGGGCAAAAGCTAGTTATAAATACTTTACATGTTTAGAACATTCCATCCTTCTTTGACAAACAATGTTTTGTACCTTCACATTACAAATATTTTTTTTATTTTCATTACCTCTATTTGTGATCTAATATTTCTTTAATTTCTCTTATCATGTTTGCATGCAAGACATGATAATAGACAGTTACCTAAGTGTGTGTGTAAATAACTTGCCATTGATCTTCGTTGATCTGGACATCTCTCATGCAATGTTCCTAATAGTGCTAAATAGTAATTCAAAGTCTTTACAAAATACGGATGAAAAAAGATTGCATGCAGCGGAGATGAGAATGTTGAGAAGGATGTGTAGTATGACGAGAATAGACAAAGTGAAAAATGAGTATGTTAGAGGAATATTAAAAGTGGCGCCAGTGACTGAAAAGTTGAAGGGGAATCGTCAAACATATACACGTATAGATACAAATTTTTCTCTTTTTAATATTACTAGCTGCAGCCAGCGGCTTCGCCTGCATGATAGTAGAAAATTATCCCAAGTGAAAATACTCTCGGGATAAAAATTTATTTTATTATTATTATTAGTTATGTACCAAATTTCAAGCTCGTTCAAGCGGGCAAAAAAAAACATACTTCTATCTTCATTTCATTTGTTTTAAAAATATTTCAAAGTCAGAGCAAACCGCGAGGGAGATGGTGCAACGAACTGGATAGAGTATGCCAGAATTGGAAGGAAGAAGTATGAACAATGCATGAAGTGGGGAACCTTTAATTAAAAAACATCTCAAGGAATATTAACAAAGAAAATATCCAATACTGGTTTCCACCATCAGCTTCCTTAGTGTGAAAGGTTTCTTTATTCAAACTTCAGACCGGGGGTCTGAAGTTGTTTTTTTTACGTTTTTGAAGGAACCTGCCAAATTTTTAGTTTGTATGTTTATTATTCGTGATTAATCAGTGAGTGGTAGATATTTCTACTACTTGATGTACAGATTTTTTTAACAAGAATCAGGAGAAAGCAGTAGCTACAAGCGTTTATAGGTCAAGTAGAAAGAAAGTAGAAATTCTTAGAAAAAATGAACTCTTAATATAATATATGCAATACTTAAAAATGTTCTACGCGTTTAACTATTGGTAAAGATCACGTATGTCATCATTCATCGCACGATCTACAGTGAAATGTGCTGAATCATTGCCTGTTAGTAACTTGTCATCATAAATATTAGCTTTTTTCTATCAGATTAGCAATGCTTATGACAAGTTTACTAGTGTGATTCAATTGCAACCATGACGTGCAAACCTCTCAATATAAAATTTAATGAATTGAATTTGAATGGGTACAAATAATAGGACTGAAACGTATTTGCTTGCAATGGTCATCAGAAGGGTCAAAGTAACGAAGGGTCATGTAAAGGGCTATGTTTGGAGTTTCCTTGCGTGGTCGTATGAGGAGTGAAGATATCCGCAGTAGAACCAAGGTTGCTGACATAGGCCGAACAATCACCGAAGTTGGCTAGATACGGAACATTGCTTTCAGCCTCCCACGAGGTTGACCGTAGGGATTGCGGGGAGTCCAACTGTAGATGATTTTTAGCTAGAAAAAAGTGATGATGAACTCTACGTTAGAGATTGACTCGGACCCGAAGATGCGACTTTTATGTTTCAAACCCGTAAAGCAGCACGGATTTGACATTGATCCCGAAGATTTTGAGTTAAATCCTATGGTCAGTTTCCATGATTGCCGAACAGGCCTCAGCTATGCGAATGTACCTCGGCCTTTCAATTTTCTTTTAATCATCTTGGATATGCTGCAGAACAGTTCTTGCGGTATCAGTTGATACTGTTTAATTTACATCCAAAACATTGGCCAGTTCAAAGTTCAATTCATAAAAATTACAAAGTATGGAGAAAGTTGCGCCATTTACACCTTTCATTACATTGCCCGATGACGCCGGATCCAAAGTCCGGTATCCATGAACTCTATGCCGAGCTCACGAATTACGTAAGGTCATTAGAATTTGATAGTAATTTCTAAAGTGCGTCGACAAATATGAGAGTTCGGAGAGGATTGAGTATTTTTGAAGTTACAAGTTGAAATCTTAAAATATGAGTTACTCTTTAATGATCTTCTTCGGAGAAGTCGTGGTCATGGATCGTCTGTTATGTTGGTTGCGGCTTCTCGAAAACTTCTCCATCTCCATCTATGTGCAAGCGGTGCGCGTCCTTGATGCGCAGGTTGCGGGGCAGCTCAAATGAAGTTCTAGCTATAATTGCCGGGAGATTAGATTGCAGACATGTTGCTGGCTGTATCCGATAGTGTAATGTATTTCTTTATGATTGTGTTCTGTTTTCTTAGTACTGTATGGGTGATATTTTTTGTCAGAAGTAACTGCTTTTTTATTATTATTCATTTACAGCATGTACAACAGATACAGCTCGCAGAACAGATGGTCAATGGGGACAAATAGTTCTGGAATAGCGACCACGAACCGGAAGACGCAGCGTTGGAAGGTCTCCCATAAGGTGGGCCGATGACCTGGTGATGGTCACCGGAACGCGATGGGTGCGAGGCACACAGGACTGGTCATTATGGAGACACTTGGGGAGGCTTATGTCTATTGGTGGACGTCTTTCGGCTGAAATGATAACACAAAGCATGTACCTACACTCAATGAGGAAACATTTCGAAGATAATTTAATGAGGGCTGTCCATCAGGCGGGAGATCGATTTCGAGAATGTTGCCCCTTTACTCTCTAGCTTCAAATCTCTCTTCACTGTTTTTTTTTTTCTCTTTAATGATACTACTTCAAAATTCTCAGCTGAGTATAGTATCTTTGATATTTTTAGAGATTCAGATGCTGTCACAATAAAATATCTTCATAACTGTGACAAGAGTTGTTTTATTTCCATATTTTTCTCACCTTGTTAGAAATTGCTATTCATGTATGTAATGTTTGCGTGTATATCCGAAATATGTTACATAATTATAATAATACGATCATTAAATTCAGCTTACAAGCAAAACAACAAACACATCTTTGTTACCAACACACACAACATTCCTAAATGCATTCCTTGTGCAATTATAAATATTTGCAAGTCATACCTAATGTAGTCGACCTTCGCAATCCTTAGAGAAAACACATTTCCTCAGAATCATAGGTAATAGTGACGAGGTTAAATGTAGCATATTGTAGTCATATTTATGATTGGTCACCAGTTTTTGAAATGAAATTTAAACGTATCAATCACGATAAATAAGATGTTTATTTTTTAAACTTAACTTTTTTTTGTTTCTTATTATTATTATTTTTATTTTTTTTCCTCAATTTTAATTATAGTGTTCTGTACCATCAGTTATTGTACAATAACTGCTGACTGATTTGGTTTGCTTTTTTTTTGGATTGGATCACTGACTTCTTTTATTTTTGTTGACTTTGCCACCCGTACCCGCCATAACCGTTGTGCTGTGTCTCTACCAAATAAAAGTATTTCTATTCTATTCTATTCTTAGCCAAAGGGACATACACCTAGTTTAGGAGTTTCTTGCATATTCTTCCCCATAGAAATCTACGTTTTGGAATGGGTACTTAGCATCATTTTTCAGACCGACTAATATCTTGACAATTCAAAAGAAGCTATAAATGATTTGTTTGAAATAAATGCTATGTTTTGATTTGATATACGAACTGATAAGTGGTCACTAATTTGGACTGAAACTAAATCAACCCACTGGGTGCCAACCCCTTTTATCAACATGACTAGTGCTCTGTTACTTCAGCTTGACGGATTTGAATGCAGTTTATATTTCGAGAAATTCCCTGCGGCCCCAGCGTCGGCCCTGCTGGCCCCTATGATTTTACTGAAATCTCTCGGGGGCTCACGGATTTACGACGGCCAGCGAGCATCAGCAACCTTGATTTGGCAATGCAAATAATTTTGAGCATTTGAAACGGTATTGATCACTCTATTCAAAAGCTGGTAAATCACACAATTTAAGATATTTTTATGAGTTCATGCACACTTTTGCTTTAATCTATTCGTTTAATCTTCATGCGTTAAAACTGTAACCATTTCAACATCGGCAGGCTCGCTTGAAGTTGGTGTGCACACACCATACAGTACTAGGAGTTCATAACGTCAAAGGTACTTTATCATTTTGCAACGACAGCATCTTTAAGTAATACTTCTATATGGAAAATTGTGGTGTAATTTGTGCTGTATCTTATATTTGATAACTCTTGTTATTCCAAAGTACTTGACGTTAAGTAACTTAATATGAAGCAAGAGCGTATTGGTCAAATATTCTATGACTATGATGTTTACATAACGCGAGTGTTTTAGGCCTATTCCGTTAGTTGCTTTGTGACTGTCCCTATAAATAATTATAGGTTCTGTAGACATCAAGTATTTTAATTGGTAAAAAAATATATGAGCATCTTTACTCCTTTATTATTTGATTGATTTATGGGTTAGTTTCACATATCTACTAGCAAAGCAGTTGATGCAAATGGTACTTAACACTTTTTATTGATGAGTTTCAATATAAAAATTCCACCTCGGGTTGTTACAGATTTTAATTTAAATTGCAAAATATACTTATCATCATCATCATCATCTTTTCAGCCGAAAGACGTCCACTGTTGGACATAGACTTCCGTCAAGTATTATGATAACGATTGGCCCTGTGCGACTCACATTTATCAGATTCCCACAACCCACACCAGGTTCATCGGCCCACCTTGGGCCTTCTAAAGCTGCATCTTCTGGTACATGGTCGCTACTGCAGAACCTTTTGGCTCCATCAACCATCTGTTTTGTGAGCAACATTTCCTGCCCACTACCACTTAAGTTTGGTGGTTCTTCCAAATCATCATCATCATCAGCCTTTTTAATGTTCCCACTGCTGTGACTTCGGCCTCACCTGTAAGAGAGGGAATGGGCCGTAATCTACCACGCGGTCCCAGTGCGGGTTGGTGAATGTCACATATCTTCAAATTTATGGTTCTAGGACATGCCGGTTTCCTCACAATGTTTTCCTTCACCGTTTTGAGAGCAGTGGTGATGACATAAACTCCTCCAAATACCTTAAGGAAAATAAAGAACCCATACCTAAAAGAGGTACCTGTTACCGATAAAAGTTATTGAATTCCAACAAAAGTTATCACACCACATGTAACCTTAAAAAAGAACACGGATAAAATCAGCCTGTCATTATGTCACGTTAAATAACAAAATCCTTAACTTAATTGCGTGTACGCACAATGACGTAACCAAATAACTGTAGCAACGTCAAACGTGTGCCAAAAACCGGCCGGTGAGGTTAAAAACGCCACCAAGTACTGTTGATCTGTTTTCTGCATGCTCACTTTCTCCACAAAGTGATATAATGGACCACTTGTGGGTGTGTAACAATAATTTTATGGGAGTGTCGTGATGTATATCTTGCAAGGCTCAGTTTTGATTAAGATGATTAAGTACAATGTACCTGTCTATAGCTCGGAGGCGTTCTAGTTGACGTTTGTTTTTAACAGACTTCACGAAAATAGATTTGTTTTGTTTGTGTCTTGTTCTGTGAAATCTTCATTACTAAAGTGTGCTAATCTATTAAATGGAAAAATATAGCAGACTTTTGAAATAAAACTCAAAATTTCAAATTTTGCAAATCAATGTCAAGAAACGAAAATGATTCAGCTGCTGTGTCTGCGTTTTACACGACTTTAAAAAAATGACCTACAGGCATGGTCAAATGTGTTTACTGTTAGCGTTCCCGAAAAAAGTTAAATACAAAATGTATGGTACCTGTGTTATCTGTCACAACACTGGTCACGTGACTTTTCTGTAGATAATGTCTATGTATGTAGTTTATGGTGGCAGAGCTAACAGAAAACATATTTACCCTGCTAAACAACTCAATAGGAATTTCACAATAATAATTGTCAAACGTCTGGTCGAAGTTGGTGAAGCTATTTGATTAAGAGCCTATTCATTCTAGCCTTGAAGACTCCTGAATTATTGGACGAAAAGAGCGGAATGGTGGCCGAGTGGTAAAGGCCCCGACTTACGAGTTGGAACTCGCGGGATCGAACCCAGCCAGGCCCATTACTTTGTGTTATTTATTTCGATATTCGAATCTGATAAATGCTAGACGCACAGGGCCGTTCGTTATGGTGATACTTGAGGAAAGTCTAAGTCCAACAGAGGACGTCTTTCGGCTGAAATGATGATGATGATGATGATGATTTATTTCATCACCACTGCTCTCAAAATGGTAAAAGAAAACATCGTCAGGAAACCGGCATGTCCTAGAACCAAAAATTCGAAGACATGTGATACGAGCCAACCCGCACTGGGCCCGCGTGGTGGATGAAGGCCCACCCCCTTTTTCTAGAGAGGAGGACGGAGTCCAAACAGTGGAACATTATAAGGCTGACTATGTTGCTATTAAAGACCGGAGCAGGCTATTAATCCAGTCCTTAGATATACGCGGTATAAACGACGCAGCGAAATACACAGTATTCGATAATAAACAAAAATTACATAAGCACCTTTATGGCAATATTTGAGTAAAAAGTAGCGGTCAGCCGCTAAACGTTTCGCGATAAACATCTAGATATGACTGGCTAGTTCTTATTTATAAAGAAAGGAAAATAGTATACACGTGTCGTCCTCATTACCTCATTGAGATAAATAAAATATCTACTTTATTATCTTTTATTTCTATACCGTAACATTGCAATGGAACAAAAGCGACACCCACTGGGATTTAAACCATGATTGACAATGGGAGTATGTCTGTCCACGTGTATAAATTAGAAAAGTACTTTTGCATGAAATATTTAAGGTTTTACCTCGTGCCATCTTTTTTAAGTAAATTGGGCCGATGCGGGGATTTGCGAGTTGGTGGATGTCACGTCTTCAAATGTTTTATTCTAGAACAGTTTCCTCATGATATTTTCGGTGACGAATTTGACGGTGATGAAATATATTAGGTACACAAAGTGATTTGGCTGGCTGGGTTTGGACCCAAGAGTCACCTACAACTTCGATTTATAATACAATTTGCCTGCTGCGGTCTTCCCGTCTCATTGTAATTTAGGTGCTTTTAAGGCTCATAATAAACTAGTGCGATTCATGATCAACGATTGTATCACTGCGTATCATCAAATGGGATCACCGCCTAGCACTGGCTTATATCATATTTATAAAATACTAGCTTTTGCCTGTAGTTTTGCCCGCGTACATAAAATTATAGACTATGCCACTCGGAAATAAAACAACTTTCTATCGGTGAAAAAGTTCAGCAATCGAACCAATACTTTGAAAGTACTGGTCCGATTGCTGAAATTTTAAAGATTATACCTACAAGACAAAAAAACTAACTTTACTTCTTTTATAATATTAGTATAGAAAACAATTGCGCAACAAAAATTCGAATATCAAATTCGTAAACGCAAAATTAAAAAAAAAATAGAAATACCCGTTTAACGGCTGCCTTTCAGTTGCACATTTCTCGCTTTTACACAGAGCAGTTCGCTTTGATCCGACGGGTACTGGCAGCCAATTGCGTGAATGGGCACTAAAAGCCATGGAACAGGTAACTCTCTTAAGCACCTGTCAGACACAGAGTCTGACACTAGCAGGGCCACTCTACGAATCGATACTAAACTCGTTCATGTGTCTATGGAAGATCAGTGAGAGCTGGAATTTATCGGGTGTTCGATGGGTCTTCGTTGGCTTTGTGAGTTATGTCCCCTGGAGCGCCGATTGTACATCGACATCTGTACAACTTGAATGACCTCGATAAATGCTTAGTTGTGGTTTTGTACGTGACACGTGTACGAATTGTTTTGACCGAAAATTTTGGTTTCTATATCTTTGTTTTTCCTAGAAAAATCCAGACCAAGATTTTTTGTTTGTGATTTACAAATAATAATACACGCGCAATTACGTAATAATAATACACCCCCGTCGCGCGAGGGATAAACTATATTCTGGTAATCTATAGAAGATAGTTAATAGTAAATAAGACTAGTAAATAAGACTGGGCTGGGCATGTGACATGCATCAGGCAACGGCGCTATCGCCGCCGCCGGGATTCCGATCCCAATATCCAGCTACCGTAGACGCGGGCTTACGGACGGCGAGCTATGAGTAGCTCGCTGTCTGACCGTCCGGTAACTGTCCGGACCGAGTCCAAGACGTCGACGGCGCGCACTGTTCCCGCGCGCCTCAAGAAGCTGTCAGCAGCAGGAGGGGCCCAGCTGGGCCGAAGCCTACTGGGGACAGGGTTGTCCGAAAGGGAGCTCGACCCCGGTACGAAGGCTGGAAGGAACGGGGTGAGTTTTTAGTCAATAAGAGTCTGACACTATCTCCCGCTCCGCCCAAGAGCGGGGGTTGTCACTGGATGATTTTCCCTACCATAAAAAAAATGGTCTAACAGTAAGAGAGTACTAGTTATCTACAAAAATGTATTTATTTTTACGTTCCATTTCAGAGCCTATAGTGAAAAATGTGACTGACATTGTGTTCTGAAACATGATTGAAATACCTGCTTTAAAATAAATAATATATATATTTTTATTATGATATCTTTGATCACTGTTTTGAACCAAACCACATTCATCAGAGGTGTGAAACCATCTCTGGTCAGTATATTTACATGGCACTGCATGCCGTAAACACTATTAACATGCCGAGCCCATAATGTACTAAAACGAATGATATTATTGACACAACTAGTTGAGTTGTAGACGCGGGCCCTTAACACGGAGTATATAACGAGACAGAGGCCTAACTTCATAAAATTCAATTTCTTCCAATGAAGTTGGTGCGGACTGCGGTGTTCCATGGTAGTACAGTACATATTTCTAAAAGAAGAGCCTACCGTGCTTCAAACATAACACCTTGACCTTGAGCTGGCCTAGTGTCGTACGAAATTGCAATAGAATGCGAGGTTAACTATGTTGGTTTTGTTATCATTGACGTGCACCGTTGCATAATTCATGCGTCATTTCAATTTCATAGGTATTACATATATTGACGCCTGCATCAATTTCGCAGTTTGGAATATTATAAATATTAATTAGTAAATTGTTATCTACGTCACTAATGTCTTTAGTCTCATTATCCGCTAGTATCGTACCACCCACGCTGCCCCTGATACTTAAAAAGACGTACCTAACAAAAAAGAAAACGGATAAAAAAATGTTTTAATGAATGAAACGGGAAATCGGGCTTTTTTTCCTTATGTTAAAACCATACTGGAGAAAGTTAGCAAAATATAAAAAATACCAGATGCGCTATAATGTCCTGATTCCGGCAATGTATATAATTCAACTCTGGAAAAAATGTTTGATGCGTCTTTTTTACTAACGGGGGCAGCACGGTGCTCGAAGTTGGTGCTCTGGTGTATTAATCTTCTTGTACCCTTTACGCATCAACACTATGTGTGTTTTTCTTGTTGTCTCGTCTTTGCCTAATCTCGACGGGCGGTCAGTCGGGTCGTCCCATTTAATAGTGTCAAGGTAATATTATATTTTTCACTGGTTTTACGTACACTATGAATGTTTGAATAATCATGTTGGTGTGTTTGTTTGTATGTTTGTGGCTTAGGTTTTTTATTGACAATGTTTTTGCAGATTTATTATTTAGTCGTCGTATTGTAATCACAAAATGTAATGTCTGGAGATATTGGATTTCATTCCATCAATTCCATTTTGGAGAGTGTGCACAGGAATTGCATGACTTGATTCCGCCAGCTTATTTCTCCCGACGTACGGCGAGTATCCTGTATTACGTTGTTAAAACCCCTTCGGTCCGGACTAAGCGACCTCTTCATTTTTTCCGCGTACATCGAAGGACTGGAATAATTTGCCTGCAGGTGGGATCGCAGTCAAACACTAGTTTATATCAGATAAAAAAAACTTTTAAGTACATCAGTAGAATCAACCAGCCCTACTACTTATCTTGCATTTATGCCAATGTTCACACGATCGCATTTCAAAGCAGCATCTGTACCGATCTGTATAAAGAAATGTTTTTTACAAGCTTTTATTACTTGTCTCTTTTATTATTTCAGCACAGCAGTTGGGAATACGTGTCTACCCAACAATAAAGGAATGGCCTTCGATGCACCGTGAGATTGAGATCTCTCCCAAGAAAGTAATTACTACAGATAAAAATTCTTTAAGAAATTATTCTATAAGAAGAAGAAAAAAAGCAAGTGCAGCCGCGTCCGAAACCGGTATCTCACAAAAGGGACTTAAAGCAAGTTCAATATTGAACGGACAAACATTTGTCGATGCTGCCGTGAGTAAACTTCGTCGTGGGTCCATTTCACACGAGTCACCGAAGGCCGTAATGACCAAACACGGCGCTTGTTTTTTTTTGGGCTTTACTAATTTTACTCCATAATTAGTGGAGATGGAAAACGATAACAAGATTTGTCAACTAATTTTTTTACTTTTTTTTTGGTCAGATATTTAACTTTTGTCTTTTATTGACTAATTAACAATGTTTACAATTAAAAATCAACTCATCAAATTAAAAAAAAATCCACTGGTCTGGCATTAATCACGACGCATTAAAAACCATCTCCAATTTCGACAGTGATGTAATGTGAAATTTGAAATCCTGCATCACACTATTCGAATTCTCTATGTGATAAAGAACATTCCGAAAATAAAATAACTGTCAGATAGTTGCCTGGATCAGACCTGTCATCCGTCTGGTCGGAGGATTCAACGGCGGTAAGTGGGACTGTACACATTATTCCGCATACCTCTAAAGAACTATTCATATGAATGCCTGCAGTATTTCTTAGTTACTTAGCTAGTTCGTAATATAACACTGAACCTCCTAACACTAGAAACGAGGGATTACATGGACAGATGTTGTTACCTAACTGAGTAGAATAACGTCGTATTGAGCAATGCCACATATACATTATTGTGTGGTATGTGACCATTTGGTTTATATTATGATCACGTCATGAAGCGCTTTCTATAAATATTTGATGCTATTTATAATATCGTATTGTTCGGTCGCTGTTTTATGGACCTTAGTTAATATCATTATCTTGCCCTTGGTAATGTAAACACAGCCGTAATTATTTTTAAACATTTATTGAAAGCCTCAAATGTTTGTAACGTGACACTTTGATATCTGATGTTAATCTACATTATTATTATAAAGAGTTAAAGTTTGATTTTTTGTTTGCTGGAGATTATCTCTGAAAGTATTGGTCCGATTCCTAAAATTCTTTGTGTGATTGAAAGATGCTTTATTCCTAAGTGACATTGGTTACATTTTATAATATGTACGCGGGCGACGCTAGGGCTTAGAAGCAAGTTATTCACTCTTGTCTCGTATTGGTAGGTATACTGCTATAAAGCAATGAGTGCGTTTTCAACAAAGGGGATTTTAAATTGCAAAAGAAGCCGAGTTCGTATGTAGAAGATTTTTTAGGTCTTTTCCGGGGCTAACGGACCAATTTTTAGTCTGGATATCATGAGGTTTTAGAATAATACACTCGCAGTATATTTTTATTATACATTCTGGAATTAGGGGTTGATACGTCCGGCTCCCTCGGTAGCTAATGAAAGCTTGTACAATCTATAGCTGCATACGTTTCATTGTAGTATATATCACAGGTATCTTAAAGAATCGTCTGTTACTAGACAAAATAAAAATGTCATAGAAATAAAAAACAGCACATTAACTTCACATAAACAACACCATGTATACTTATGACAAGCATATTTCCACACTATACAAACCTTTATAATCTAATTTACGAATAATTTAATAACAATAAACACGGTCTTCGTTAGCATAATCCACTGTTGGAGTTGATATTCTAATCTGCATAAGTATTGGTTTTTCGATATTAACCAATACATTTCCCTAAGTGGCCTGAGTAGGAGGATAATTACTGGCTAAACAACGTACAGTTATTTCATCAAATTGTTGCAAATTAAGAAAAAATAAAATAGTTATTTTTTAGTTTTGAAAGTCTTTTGAAAATGTAGCTTTTCTTTTGAGAAAAAAAAAATGCGAATAATGATTTTATTGTTTCAAAAAAAAAAAG
This sequence comes from Mythimna lalbum, assembly GCA_949319445.1. NCBI lineage: Eukaryota > Metazoa > Arthropoda > Insecta > Lepidoptera > Noctuidae > Mythimna > Mythimna lalbum. Next base: position 2,678,203 of record OX439344.1, on the reverse strand, counting down.
AAAAAAACAAACAGCCTGTCAGAATAACAAAAAGCAGAGGTCGACCACCATTGACCTGGTAGTCAATAATCATGAGGACCTCAAGTTAGTCCATTTGTCAAAACCGACAACCCAGGATCAAAATATCCTGGCGTCGATTAGTGAGGAGACCAGACCCCAAATAATGGGAACAGGAGAAGACAAAAAAGAATAATGTACACACACATATAATAAAAATGCCAAGAAGAATGAAACAGAAAACTAGGTAGGTTGATGCTAATGTCTGAAGAAATCTTTACTCGTACAGTAGAGCAGAGGAATCTACGAAATCATGCTACTACTATTCCTGAGCCATGAGCTGAAAAGCAATCAAAATATGTATATGGCAACAATAGCCGAGAGCAATCCATCTGGTGAGAATCACCCACTACATATCGAGATACCTTGAAAAGCACGTTAAGGTAGAATTTACTAGAATTTAAATATTTAGCCACAAAGATACTGTTCTTCATCTTTCTTTTAAAAACGGCAACAAATTGGGAGTCATCTTTTGATCACGCTCCTTTAAATGTTGTAGACCTCATTCATCTCTTTTCTCGATACCATAACTAACCTGTAATATCAATAACAGTGGCATCCTTCTACAATAGCGTATGTATTATTTATGTTTCTTGATAACTTCATTGTATTTATATCGTAGGTCAAGTCTGCGTTGAGACGCGTTACTGCATTCGATAGTCTTCTATCTTTGTCGATGTAACTTCACCAACTAACCTTGGTTGGTTTTTCCCATTAAATTTTAATGCCAATGCTCTAGGAAATATTGCAAGCCACGAATGTGGCAGAATGACACAAGCGTTTGCAGATGAATTGGATGTCTTCCTTAGGAATTAATAAGAATTATGTAACAGCCGGAAATAATAGAAAGAAAGAAATAAAAAAGAAAAAAGGTATGTAAGAAAAAGAAAATTAATTCCTTTGGTACAATATAAATAAGGTACACACACTATAGAAAACACGAAATATATAACAAAGCATAAAATTTAATTGTGTGGCTGCACCAAAATAGGAAAGCGTGGAAAGAATTCAATTTGTATTACAGAAACCAAGTGTGCATTGAGTGGTTTTATTGTACAGGGTAATAATCTCTTACAAACCTTAGAATGGACTGAACGAAAGGAGATATCGATTTTAATAAACATACAATATTTATTAATATGAGATAGAGTGTGCGCAGGAATTGCATGACTTGATTCCGCCATCTCAATTCTACCATCGGACAACCCGACGTACAATGAGTATCCACCCATACGTTGTTGAAACCTCTACGGTCCGGACTAAGCGTTTCGCCTCGTCGTTTATACCGCGTACGTCGAAGGAATGGAACAATTTGCCTGCTGTGGTCTTCCCGTCCGATTATAATTTGGGTATCTTCAAGGCTAGAGTGAATAGGCTTTTAATAAACTAGTGCGCCTCACCATCAGAGATTGCATCACTGCTTACCATCAGGTGGGATCGCAGTCAAGCACTAGTTTATAGGAATAAAAAAAAAAAAAAAAATATACTAATAAATATCTAATATAAAATTGAGAAAGGAGGATAAAGAAATATAGTGAAACGTAAAGCTCCTACACCCTTCCTTTCTTCATCACTTCACTTCTTGTTCTTCTTTGCCTCCACCTCTTCCTGTAACGCGTGGTTAGTTTTCCTAATCAGACTGATACAGGTAGCATTTTTATTTTCATTTATTGCATGCTTATCATCATACTTGGCATGAATAAACTCCTTCGTTTTTTGAGTAACTATATTTGGTCATAAGTTACAGTCATAGTTCATACTAGTAAAATTACGTTTGTAATGAATATGTTTTTAACTTGCACGCACTTGAGATACGAATGTTACGCTAAACAGTTTAGTATGTAGTCCACGACCTTCTAATCCTCCTATTGTTGCGTCTAAGCCCGAGCTAAACAATTAACTTAGCATAACGCTCACTAGAACTACTTTCACGTGATCTCAAGAATTCGACACACCCAAACAACAACAGTTTTGTAAGAAAAAGATTATACTACAGCCGAGAATATTCATTTAATTTGAATATAAAATTCTAAACATGTAATATACATATTGATGTGGCGCCAACTTATAATATTATGTGTGAGGGATAACCCGTGATCTTTGGTGATATGTATTTAGTTTTTTATAATTTTAATGGTTTGTTTTTTGATGTTTATTGATGTTGTCAATCACTATGTCGATACTATGGCGATTCTTTATTACCTGAGCTTGCTCTACTTGGACAATCAGCCAGCACTGCCGTCAATTTTGAGGTCTTATTTTAATCACGTCGTGATCTTTTTCTTGATCGTGATATTTTCGTGATCTTTTTGGCAGGATACATTCGTTTGCAGAACAAAATGGTGGGGACGAAACGTTCTGGAATGGCGACCACGTACCAGAAGTCGCAGCGGTACTTATAAGCAAGACTTCACTGAACAAGGCAAGTTCAAGAGGTTCCTATGGTAGAATCAGGCGGAAAAAACGCCAAGTTACTCTACCCTACTCTAACTTACTCTACTTTACCCTACACTACCCTACTCTACTCTATACTACCCTATTTTTCATTTTTTTTCCATAAGATCCTTCTCCTCCTAATAACAAAAATAACAAAAAAATAATAATTGCGAAATCGGTTTAGCTGTTCTCAAGATTTGCGCTAAGCAACATATTTAGCGATTCATTTTTATATTATAGATATTAAGATTTAAGATACACCTAACTGATATATCAGTCTAAACTCATCTGTTTCTATCCCGGTAAACAGCTTTTATGGCGCTTCCAATTTATGCCTTTTTTGACGGCCTGCTACGGTGCGGTTATGGTGCGTTAGTCGCACTGCGTACGGACGATCGTATTTTTTATGCAAAAAGCACGTTGCGGCAACCGTGTGGCGAACGGTCGACAACACCACAACACACACAACAGCAACACAACGGGCAACGTCACAAGCACCACGTGTTCAATCAAGTGTTAAATAGCGCATCACTGCCATACAAACCAAATCCTAGTCGAATTGCTAACGTACTGCAACCGGCCGACAAACGCCTTATTTGAAAACGTATCTGGCTGCCGTGCGTTTGTATGGCAGGTTGCAGTACGTTACCAATCCTTGTCGGATTGCTAACGTACTGCGACCGGCCGACTGCGGCATAGTAAACGTGCGGCAGCGGTCCAACATGAAATGTCCAAATTGTAAGCGTCCTTAGTCAACAGATTAGATCTCTGCAACTTCGACATATTATGTGTCAACTAGTTAGAAAAACGACAGTTACAAAATTCAATTTTGTACCTTAATAGCGGAAGCTAGTAAAGGAACCGTGCCAGGATCGTTTACTTGCGTTCACGGCAGCTGTGGCGACCCCGAAAGCTACGCGGCGTGAAGAAAATCATTTACACGTTGTAGAAACATCTGTGAACATGACTGGTAATAACATAATTTAACATTTGCTTTTTTTCAAATGTGAGTTCTGCTATTAATATCTATAATTAGAATCACCGAAATCCATATGAGTTTAATAATTAAACCTATGTTAGTCAATTTAGGTTTTAACCTGAAAAAGTTGCTCTGACAGGAAAAGTAAATGGGAAAAGACCCCAAAAAGCCGATACGTTGATCAGACCAAATCCGTGCTGAACTATAGACTCTGTCACGCCATCCACATCGCCGAAGATAGGACAACATGGTGAAATACCGTCCACAAGGAAAGTTATTTGTCGAGGTCATGACGCTCATCATAAAGGATCAACGATGCAAAGATGAGTTGGTCAATTTACTATCACTACTACTATTTATTTGTCTATTTATTTTAAAACAAGGTTGTTGTTCACAATAAATCAAGGAACAACATCGTACCTTCCTGTTATAGCCTTCAGCATGGAGTTGGAGCTAGCTTACACTCTGCACAGTAAAGTGGCAAATTTTTGTCTGACGATGATTTGGCAGCCTTCAACGTGTGCGTCTATGATCATACCTGATCTACGGCAGAAACGGGATAACCTCCTGGCATAACATCCCGAGAACATGACTCATATCATAATAGCCTTGTGGTTAATGTTCCCACTGCCAGAACTCAGGCCTCCCTTCTAGCAAAGGGAATGGGCCGTAATCCACCGCGCAGGCAAGGTGCGGGTTGGTAAATGTCACTTGTCTTCGAATTTTTGGTTCTAGGACATGCCGGTTTCCTCGTGACATTTTCCTTCCCCGTTTTGAAAGCAGTGGTAATGAAATAAATTACACAAAGTAATGTGCCTGGCTGGGTTTGAACCTACAACTCGTAAGTCGGGACCGTTATCTTTGGGCCACCACTGATTTTTGCCCCAAACTCTACATTGCTGGAGTAACTTAAATAGCTGGTCCCAAGTGCCAGTGTCTTTAAATGCAAGTACGCGTTGGCACTGAGACGGGGTCGCTCATAATGGGCTTAATTAGGAGACTTATAGTCATACAAAGAGCAATGTAGCAGGTTCTCAAGGTAGACCGATGGCCTGATATGAGTCGCAGAAGACCGATCATTTTGATGATAATTGGAGGAGGCTTATATCCATCTGTGACAGGCTTCTATGCATCTCGCATCCATCGGATTCCCGTGACCCTCACCGTCTGTCCACATTTTAGGAGCCATTACAAAGCTGTATCTTCCGGTACACGGTCGCCGCTCTAGAACCTTTCTGCCCCATCTACCATCTGTTCACTGAGCAAGGCGCTCACTGCCATTTAAGTTTGGTAATACTTCGGCCTATGTCCAACATAATTAGTATCATTAATTACCAATATAATGCCACTATAGATGAAGTCTCATCTCACAATTCTAGTCAAAGGTGATTAATGTCGTAACAGAAACTGACAGTCATAAAACTATGATCCTCTTTCTATTCAATCAAGTTATTAGTACCTTTATTAATCTGTCCAATTAACTAATACCATAATGTCTTCGTAATTACTCACTGAAAGTAGAAATCTTTAGAACGAAATTACTTAGCGTTTATCTGTTTACGTTTGTGCAGCCGAGGGGGGAACGTACATCTTCACGCCCCGGGCATCGGGAATCGAAGAGCGATCTCTTCGACTCCCGATTTCGAATCGATTCGACGAGTAATGGTTAGCGTCCAGCGGCAGCGACCGCTGGTCCTATAAAGGCTGAGGCCGAGTCGTTGATGGCCCGTGGTGTTCCATGTGCGCCTCAAAAAGATTTTGGCAAAATATAGGAATCCAGCAAGGCCGATGTCTAGTAGGAGCATAGAGAATGATACTAGAGAAGACATACAACATATTATGATCATATAAATGATTTTAGTCAGTTTTAAGTCAAAAGTGAATAAGTTACTGCTAAGCAAGCGTGCTCCATTGTCGACCACATCATTGTTTACCATCAGGTGAGATGGTGGTCAAACGCAAGCCTATAAATAATAAAAAAAAGTCTGACACGCTCTTCCCCGCTTTTGAATCAACGCTGAGATGAATTCCCACCATAAAATAGATGACATAACCGACTTCTTTACCGTCAATACTGAGAACACTAGACAATAAATAAGCATCGATGTTATAACATAATTAGCAGCCGATAAAAGGATGAACAGACATGTAAGATGTCGACACTTTGTAATTTGATACAACATACCTACGGCGCGAAATACCACTGACGATGGCGACGCCGAGGTAGGCTGAATTATGCTAATTAAATTCTTAGCTAACTAAGGAAAGATTTTACGAGTCTTGAAGCAGTTATTTTCTTTTTAATTTATTTTTAGATGGTACATCTTGTTTCGCTTGCTGATTACACAATATTGCTGAATAGGTTACTTAAACTACCTATTAACCTATTTGATTTCTCACCTTAGATTATTCCGTATAAGATTATTTAGATTATTCTGCTCTTAACCTCTAGATAGTAATGTCAGAGAATATAATTGTTTGATGTTTGGCCATATCTCTTGGTCTTTTTTATTAATTCATGTAAATCAATGCTTGACTGCGATCCCACCTGATGATAAGCAGCGATGCAATCGTCAATAGTGTGCCGCACTAGTTTTTAAAAGCCTTATTACTATAGCCTTGAAGACTCTTAAATTATAATTAGACGGGAAGATTGCAGCAGGGAATCCTATATCCAACAGTGGACGTCTTTCTGCTGATATGATGATGATGACTGCAGCAGGTAAATTGTTCCAGTCCTTAAAAATGTTTAGGGGTGTAAGGAAAAGTAGAGGGCCCGAGTTCTCGTGATTGATCACCCATCAGATGTACAGACCTTATTAAATCATCTTCAAAGTGTTTCCTCATTGAATAGCTGCAGTGCGACGAATAAAGAGAGATGGTGAAGTATCAGAAAACCCGCAACCAACCAACCAGCGAATCTATGACCACGACCACTTCGCCAGGAGTGTATGATTAAAACAAAGAGATAATTTTAAAAGCTTTTACTTAGTTTCACCTGCCCCGATGTTTGTTTGTAATCAAATCTTGCAAATTTTTTATCCACTTCTCAGTTACCGATTGAGCTGAAATTTTGGCATGCATGTGTAAATAAGATGACAATGCAAAATTAATATGACTTGAAGCTATACTGAAGATGGCACCCGACGGTGGTCATAGGAACTCGGTAGTTAACTTAGCTAACTTATTTACTTGTTTGATCAAATTGCTAGCCCGTACTATCCTACTGCTCACTCTTTCCATTTCTTGTGACGGTTGCGACTTTGCGCTTGTTTTTTCCTATTCTTACGGAAGGTATTTAGGTTGACCCTCTGTCCTTCTTTCCATGGCCCCGTGGGACTGTTTTAATGCAGCTGTCCAGAGTTCCATGGGCTCGCAGTTCTTCTGGCATGTGGAACACATGTCCTGCCCAGTCCCATATAATTTGAATAGCTTTATGAGTTACATGATTGATTTGCATTTTGAAACGCAGATTTCGAAACGTATCTGTTCATTTCTAGTTCTAACTATTACTTGTTATTTAGTTGGTCAGTTATGGGGTTTCATTTTGATTAAGGTTTTGTAAATATGAGAAATTAGGGCAATTGGTTTATCATTATTTTTTGTATCGGATTAACACTTTTCCTATTGATGGGTTTAATATTAGCATGGAAACATTAATTTTGAAGAACATCAAAAGGGTCTCCCTTCACAATTTTTTTCTCATCAAAGATTTTTGACCTTTAATTTCATTAAATGCGTACGTGCTTGAGATGATTGAAAAGAAACCTGTTATGGTGAATTAGGGTAGAACGACAAAGAGCAAATAGGGGTACCTAGGCAGAAAAGACGAAACACGTGTCGGGAATGAAACGCGATGAACAACCTTGAAGATTTGCCGAGGGTTTAAGAAAGCCGCTTACAAAATAATGGTACATTTGCGATGATAGGTATTACTATATCAACAAGGGTTTCATATGTAGTACCTACGTATATAAGGGAGAGGATCTTTAATGGTAGATGGTCTTATGTTCACAATCTTGTGGTGTTTTGTTCAAACTAAAATTAGGTTATTTTTTGAATGGACACGCCGCTATTGTATCGATAAGAACCCTCTTTGAAGAGCAGCTGCAGAGTCGCTACGGCGTCTTAACTTTTTGCCTGACTTGACAGATTCTTTAGTTCTTTTATCGGATTTACCAGGAAGAAACGCGAGTGTCGGGGTATGATTCTTCATGTGTGGAGGTCTGTCCAGATTGCGCAGAACACCGCCATGTGCTCGTGGATGCAAAACTCGTTTTTCTTTTAAAATGGGAAATCATTTAATGACTTATATTGCTTTATGCTACTACTAACGGGATCGTGTCAGACTATATTCTTTCAATTGCCCTTTGAATTCTAGAACCACGGGTAGCAATTTTAAAACTCGACCCGACCCTAAAAGTAAACTTTGGCCTTGTTGAGCCCTAACGGTTTAACCGACATCTCTTTGAACCCGCGGGGAACCGGTCCCGAGTCGTCGAAAGCATGGAGTACACACGCCTTTGACGACTGGGGCCCGGTCTGTTCGGTTCTTATCGGTTACCAGGTGGAATACGTTTAGTAAAATCTCAGTACTTACCTAATCTATTGACACTTAGATACTACGTAAGCAGTACCTACTGGGTCAGCTCAGGTGAAGCAAAAAAATGCGCCGTGGCATCTAAGCAAGCCTTTATTGTAATCGCTGAATAATCAGCTTTAGCGCAGTGGGGTGGAGCTTATCTTTAAAATAAACAGGAACCATTCTAACCTAGATACCTACTCTAAATTAAAACTTTACTTTCTATCCGCATATCAGTATTGTACATCGATTTTGTAGTGTTGTTATAAAATTGCAGAATACATAATATTTTAATGGAGTTATTAGTATTCGGAATAGGAAATAAGCATGAAAAAAATTGGTTTCATAACCAGCTTATCAATAAATATACAAAAATAGAAATACCTACTTATTGCGAAAACAATATCATAATTGGTAGGAAAGCCACAAGATATATATATTCCACCTCCCAGAGAGGAGACCTGAGTTCCAGCAGTGGGAACATAATAAGGCCGACTATGCTATGCAATATATATTAAACAAATACGGTAAAGGGAGATAATAATATGTTGGTGATATAACTATTATAGAAACACCGACTTCCGAAATTAAAGTTGTTTTGCACTTTTTTGTGTTTTTTTTTTTTTACATTGAAGTCAGTAGTGTTTTTTTTGTGGCTTATGATTGAAAATCACTTATAATTTATCGAAAAAAAATGTCAATATAAAATAAGCTTTATATGCTATAACTAAGACTATTTGTAAAAGAATCAAAATGTTCCAATATAATACAGCTTTAGAATCTAGCTTTAGAGTGAAACTTCGAATCCAATTGGAATATTTATGAAGTTATATTAATTTTTATTGTATTCCTCATTGTATGCATATGTGGGTTATTCAAATTTGATGTTATGTATAATAAATGCTAATTAATGCATATATTATCTTTTGGCGTCTCGTGAATCTAATTCTATATCTACTGATCAAATTGAAGTTTTCCGTAGACATCATAATTATCAATACTGTGTAAAAAACTACTTTCTATATTAATTAAACCACCGTTAATAGAAATAAATCTACACTTTAATATTTATTATAAAGAGGTAAAGTTTGTTTTTTTTTTGTTTTTGTTTGTAAGAGGTAATCTCTGAAAGTACTGATCCGACTGCAAAATTTTTTTCATAGAATGAAAGCTGCTTTATTCTTGAACTAGCTTTTGCCTGCAGCTTCACTCGCGTTAAATTCGGGGCAATACTGTTCCCCTCGGACGTGGGGGGTTAGGAAGAGACAAAAAGTAGCCTATGTCACTCTCCATCTCTTCAACTTTCTCCACTTAAAAAATCATGTCAATTCGTCGCTCCGTTTTGCCGTGAAAGACGGACAAACAGACACACACACTGTCCCATTTATAATATAAGTAAAATAAAGGAAGGAAGTATGGATGACAGGCTATTTTATGTAGGCGGACGAAGCTGCGGAAAAAGCTAGTACAGCATAAAGATATCTTCATCATCTCCCTTACCTTTTCCCGACAAGCTTGGTGTCGGTTTCCATCCTAACTGGATACGACTGGATACCCGTGTTTCACATGGAGCAACTGCCTATCAGACCTCCAGAACCTAGCTACTAGGCAACAGGATACGCCTTGGGTAGTCTAGTTGATTGATTCGTATTTATTAGTATGTCTTACATTTTTTTTTCTATAAATAAGATTACTCGTAATTTATGTAGATTTATAATGTACACTGAATCCTACCCACGAATGTTCCCTGATATTACTCAAAGATTTGGCGGGAGAAAACACATTGTTGAGTTACGCTAGCTTTTTTAGGTACATGAATGATCAAATCAATATTTTAATGTTAAGGTGAGTATAAACTACAACATTTACTTGTAACAGAACAACGAGCCGCTCTATGATATGTTCTAGTGTATCATCCTTTTACGAACTAAACGTCGAGCACGCTCGCCTCTTTGTTACAAACCAACGAACATATTGGTGTAACATTTCGTCGAGCGTATTGGTGTAACATTTCGTCGAGCCACGAGTGCGGGCGATACGCGGTTGCGGGGTGACATTTCCAAAAAGAATGAACGCAAGGTACAACGAAATGTTGGTAAATGCACACTCGCTGTGAGCATTTACCCGTAACATATTGCCGAGCATTTGCAGAAACGTTACATTACATGGACATGTTTAGGAAATTGAGCTTTTGCCTGTATTGTACCATTCGCAAGAATGTTACATTACACAGAAATGCTTCAGAAAATATTGTAGTCTATACTCACCTTTAAGTTTTAGAATTAAGACTAAAATATAGTATACTAGATTTTGCTCGCACATAAAATATAGCCTATGTTACCTAGTTATAAAGCAGCTCTCTATCGGTGAAAAAATTGTAGCAATCAGACCAATACCTTCAGAGTATATACCCATATAATAGGTTGAATTTGCTGCCAGGCTCGATAATTTAAATCTCCCATACTTATAAATAAACCAATATCAAAGTGGAAACTCAACTAGTTGCTTACAAAGCCCGGAACACGCCAGGGTACGGAGCGGAACACGTATATAAAAACTGGGGAACACAAGAACAATGCACGCGGCCTTGACTACCTCACTCATTAAAGATCGTGCCTAACGTACGCGAGAGAACAGTTATTTTTATTTCTTACTAGCTTTTGCCCGCACGGCTTCGCTCCCGCTCTTCCCTACTCTACCCTGCTCTACCCTACTCTACCCTACTCTACCCAACTCTACCCTACTCTACCCTACTCTACGCTACTCTATCCTACTCTACCTTACTCTACCCTACTCTACCCTACTCTACCCTACTCTACCCTACTCTACCCTACTCTACCCTACTCTACCCTACTCTACCCTATTCTACCCTACTCTACCCTACCAAACTTCACATAAACCATCTACTAAATAGTCCGACCAAAGCCTAAAAATTTGGTTTGGATAGGTGAGCCCGTTCTTGAGTTATAAAATAACAACGAAAAGTGGCATTGATTTTTATATATATAGATGAGATGATTATTTATTTAATTTAATAGTATCATAATGGCCCAAACAAAATAGTCAGTGGCGTAGCTTGTAATGCCGTATCAGTGATACGGGGCCTCCGCTACAGTTCCCCGATGCGACGTGCGCAAAAATTCGTAAAATGTTGAAAGAGGTTAGAAAAGAAATACTTTCCGATTCGTACGAGTGTCACTTGTTTTACACTCTTTAACTCCACTACAGACAATAAACCAATACGAACGCACATTACGCAACTAACAAACCACGCACACTTAGATCGCAAGTTTGAAATTGGTAGTAGAACTATGAGCATTGCCCTACTTTGTGGCTCGCCTGGTCTACCCACAAGGCCATTCTAACCTCTTTCATTTTTTTCTTCTGTGATGTTACCCACAATCTTTTTGTATTGATAAGAGACAGAGATAGTGAATAAATAATAAAAAAGAAAATATAGAAATAATGAAAATAATGATAAAATGCTCTTAGTGTATAACTAGCGCCGCTCGTTATAGCATTTTCGATATAAGAATACAATAAAAATTTCATCTAACCTAGTCCAAAATGCACCAATACACGAGCTCCAAAAAAAACACAATTGTTGCCTTGCATGCCATAATCAGCTTTATCATGCTCTTACTGCTGGGACTCAGGCCTCCTCTCTAGGAGGAATGGGCGTAATCCACCACGCTGGCCCAGTGCGGGTTGGTGAATGTCACATGACTTTAAATTTTTGGTTCTAGGAAATGTCAATTGCCAATGTTATCCTTCACCGTTTTTAGAGCAGTGGTGATGAAATAAATTACACAAAGTAATGAGCCTGCCTGGGTTTGAACCTCTGACCTAAAACTCGTAAACCTGGTGTTACCACTGATATGACATTTTAAAACAATATTTAACCTTTATGATAACACGTAAGTACCTAAATTTCTTACATCTCTTATGTTACTTGCTAAATAAAACATAACTTTAAGTCAAACCTTCTCTCCATCATTACTTCAAGGTTGACCTCAAAAAATAACATAATAAATTAAAAATTCACTCCAAACGTAATCAATCATAAAAAAAATGACGACATATTTGCAGACAGTCGACAGAAACATAAACTTTGACTTAAATTCCGATCTATCATCGATAATTAATTTACACTATACAAGTTAATCGTTTACAATATAAATCTCAGAGAGTAAAGGTTGAATAACTAATGGTTTCTCATTAAATATTCATCTCGAGCGGCCCTGTATAAATTTAATTAAAAATGGTTGTTTTTATTGTAAAGAATTTTCGTTAGCATTTCGAGGTGCAGTTCGTCTGCAAAAAAACAAACCACACCTTTTTAGAATAACGTTTAAGATCACAAATATTGTGCAATACATTCTGTATAGCTTGCATTTTAATTATAATATACAATTATACGTCTACACTAATTTGTTTTGCCTCGTCGTTTATAGCGCGTACATCGAAGGTATAATTTGCCTTTTGTGGTCTTCCCGTCCGATTATATTTCAATTGTCTTCAAAGCTATAGTGAATAAACTCTTATTATACCATAGTGAGGTCGCAGGACTCCAATGGATGCGAGACGCACAGGACTGGTCATTATGGCGACACTGTTTTGGCCTTCCCAAGAACTGGTCAGAGTCGCGGGAATCCGATGGATGCATGACGCACAGGATCGGTAGTTGTGTCGACGCTTGGGGGAAGCCTATCTCCAACAGTGGACGTCTTTCGGCTGAAATGATGATGATGATAGTTAAACTATGTTGCACTTCACCATCAACGATTGCACTACTTACCATCAGATGACATCGCAGTTATGCGCTAATTTTTAATTTCAATAACATCAAAAACTAAAGTAGCATTCTCTGAAGACCAAGTGAGAAGCGCCATGTGAACAGGTCAAACCACCATTACTCATGCAACTAAATAAAATATAGCAACAAATCTCGAAACATGTCTGTAACTCCATCGATAGTTGATTGCTGATTGCCCCATTCATATATCTTATATTGATGACTATCATAAAGAACCACTGGTTTATTTGACATACTATTTACATATGAAAATACACTTATATACATAAAACAAAAACAACTACCTCTATTAATTTGTTAAGTAAAAAAAAATCCAAAAAATGTCGTTGACCAATCTCCACATAGCTGTCGACTCCTAATGTGCCAAAAAGACTGAGGGCATTGCCATAGATAGTACTCGAATATTCAGCCTTTTAATGATCCCACTGCTGGGACCCAGGCCTCTTCTCAAGTAGAGAGAACCGGCCGAAAGCCACCACACGCGGACCCAGTGCATTCAGGTGGAACCAGGATGTCAGATTTCTTCGAATTTTTGGTTCTAGGGCATGCTGGTTTCCTCACGATCTTTTCCATGCCATGCTCAATGCTGTATGGTAACGCTTTTATCCTCTATCCAACTCACAAACCAGCTCTTAGGTCTCGTGAAGTGTCTAAAAGGCGTTTAGATTATATCTTTATTGGATTAAGTACTCGGACCTAACGATTGCACTAGAAAAAATAAATGATTTAATGTCCTATTTTATTACATTGTAGCTCAATCTACCTCTCCTACATCGCATATGCATGCTAATGATGCTCAACGCGCTCGTGAAGACCCACCCTAGATTGGACTTGTTTACTGATGAATGGAAAACGATATTGTTGAAAATTTGCCGTTCTGTGAGAAGACAGAGTAAGAGGATTACCTATTTTAGTGTTAATGTGTTAGTGAGAAATGAGTATATTAGGGGAAGTTTGAAAGTGGCGCCAGTAACTGAAAAGTTGAAAGGGAATCGTTTGTCTTGGTATGGTCATGTGAAAAGGAGGGACGAAACGCATGTTGCTAAAAAAGTTATGAGTTTACATGTGGATGGACGGCGGGGGAGAGGGAGGCCAAAGAAAAGATGGATGGATTGTGTGAGAAGTGATATGGGAGAAAAGGGAGTTAGTGATAGCGTGACGGGTGACAGGACAGAATGGAAGAAAAAAACGTGTTGCGCCGACCCCAAATAAAACGGGACAAGGGCAGGAAGATGATGATGGCTATCTTGCAGTACTATTATTATTATTACTAGCCCATACTGTCCCACTGCTAGGCGAAGGCCTCCCTCCACTCCTTTCAATGTTCCCGGTTTTGAGCCACTTCTTTCAAATTCCCAAGGAAGACATCTAAGTCATCCCGCCATGTCATTCTTGGTCTGTTGTACTAATCACTACATACGAGTGGTATAAAACAAAGTCGCTTTTTTCTGTCCCTATACCCCTATGTACGCTTAAATCTTTAAAACTACGCAACGGATTTTGATGCGGTTTTTTTAATAGATAGTGATTCAAGAGGAAGGTTTATATGTATAATAACATCCATTAAATAGTGGAGAAACACTCGAGCGAAGCCGGGGCGGGTCGCTAGTTAATTAATAAATAAAGATACGAGTGTTTCTCGTTTTTTTTTAGTTAATAAAAAAATTAAAGGTCTTCTTAGAAAAGATCTTGTTATTATTTATGTAAAGTCTCAAAAAAGAATATTCATAAACAACCAAGTTATGAGCGTTTGTGTAAGTCCCAAAATGTCACTCAATTCATGGAAATAATTTATAGGCTATTGCGATAAATATGATATGTATAATTGAAATTTTGCATACATGTGTAAATCAGATGATAATGCTAAATTGTTATGACTAAGAGTTGATCTGATGATGGAATCGGAAGGTGGCTATAGGAACTTGGTATTTAAACGACACCACTTCATCGAGTTTGGTTCAACTTGTTTAGATCAACCTCAGTGCTTTACCCGTCTGGTTATTATTCAGGTGTCTTGAAGACACCAAGCCTGGAGTGAATAGTCTTTTAACATACTAGTGCCCCTCATCATCAAAGATTACATCACTGCTTACCATCAAATAGGATCGCACTCAAGAACTAAGAAAAATGTTACTATTTTGTCTTATCTCTATTAAATATTTAATCTATACTTATAATAAATCTGTAGAGAGGTCAATTCTGTACGTGAAATATATTTCCAAAATAACTATCAGGGGGTGATTAGTGATCGATACTGATGCCAAAAATGCAAACAGTAAAATTTTTGTCTGTCTGTCTGTCTGTCTGTCTGTCTGTCTGTCTGTATGTTCTTTATAGAAACAAAAACTACGCGATGGATTTTAACGAAACTTGGCACAATCATTATTCATACTCCTGGGCAGGTTATAGTATACTTTTCATCACGCTACGATCAATGGGAGCAGAGCAGTGAAGGGAAATGTTGGGGAAACGAGAAAAATTAGAATAGAATAGAATAAAACTTTATTGTACACCAAAAAGTAACACAGCTTATACATAAAATTAAATTTATGGGTACAATGGCGGTCTTAATTACTCCATTTTTTAAGCTTCCGTCGCGTTTGCAGCCTTAATGGTTAAAGCTACACAGAAATCATGTATAACCGAAATGTTCTCCTTAAAATTATATAAAAATATCCCAAGATATCATATGTCTATCTTTTATGGTTGACTCACAATAACACATGTAACTCCTGATAGCTTAGCAGTTCGGAGCTTTCTGTTTATTTTTGTCTATGGCACCAAGGTGTGTGCACACTGTCACGCGCGTAAGTGGAAGGGAGAGATCTGGAACGTCTCGAATCGTCTCGCGCATCACGTTGTTTTCCAGGATCTTAGAATTCGACACCTGACGTTTCAGATTTTTGATTTTGACGACTCCGTTGTCGCTGGCATAAGCAACAGGATCCGCGTACGAAGTCGCTGGCAGAAGCTAGTTTAATATAATAGCATTCTAAATATTATTTTGAGTACGCAGTGAAATATAAACGTAAGATATACAGGGCTGAACAACTAGGATGTTTGACTGGCCTGTTGGGCTAGTGGTTAGTAGTGGCCCTGACTGCTATGCCGGAGGTCGTGGGTTCGATTCCCACCCTGGACAAATATTTGTGTGATGAGCATGATCATTTGTTCTGTCTGGGTGTAATTTATTTTTAATATGTATGTATTTAGAAATATATAAGTATGTTCATCAGTTATCTAGTACTCATAACACATGGTTAGCTTGAGACTAGACGGCGTTGGGTGATAGTTATGGAATTAAAAAAAAAAAAAACAAAAATGACGCGTAAGTGAAACTACGCCCTTTCAGCAAACAGTTAGCGTGTCGATGGTACATGTCGATGATACATCTGATTCTGTCAGATTAGCGGAAACTATAGAGACTGAAGACGTGCAGCGGTTTGCGTGTGGAGCCTTCATCGTTGTTCTTACGTTCAGACATCATTACGAGAAGATGTACTTTGATAACCTTCAAAAATGTACTGTCTAGAACGAATATCATCATTATTTTAACCTAAAGACGTCCACTGTTGGACATATGTCTCCCCCAAGTTTCGTCACATTGAACGGTCCTGTGCGTCTAGCATGCATCGGATTTCTGCAACTTTTAATTGAATCTCCTTACAAGTTTTGATTTTCATTCAATTTGTATATAGACAAAACATTTTCAAAAAAACAATTTTTATTTACTGTTTCAACATCTAAATGTTGTATAATGTTGAATTTGCGAAACATTCACAATCTAATTCTTTTTAAATGCTGAGGACATGAGAAAATCGTTATGAAGACACGATTATAAGTATTGCCCAATTACCTGCGGCATTCCTAACAAACTTATAATATATTTTTGCAAAAAGTTTTGATAGTAACGTTCCCAAGTCTTGTTCGATCAAATAAATATCAGACTTGGCCATTTGGTAGAAATTTTCTAAAGAAGTTCAGTGACGGTTTTAATTATTCACCAATTTATTCATAGGGGACATTGTGATGTAAAATAGTTTAGTTTTGTATCTCAATTACTCGTATCTACTGACCATATGCAAAATCACAACATCACATCTCAAAACAACAGGCGCGATCTCAGTAAAATGGACCTTTTTGTTATTTTTGGCGGTAAAATCATCTAATGACATCCCCTGCTCTTGTGTGGAGCGTGAGAATGTCAAACTTTTACTGACTAAAAACACATTCCTGTTCCTTTTTTGCCATTGATCCAGGGCCCAGGGGAACTCTTTCGCATCACCCATGGCCCCAGTAGGCTTCGATCTTGCGGGGATCCTACTGTTTCTGACAACTCCTTGGAATACCACGAAACGTCGACGACTTGGGCTTGATCCGGATGGGTACTACACAGTCGGACAGTAAGCTACTCATTACTAGCCGTCCACGAGCCCACGCCTACGGTAAAATAGAGCTGCTTTCATTGAAGTATGAATTATCTTAGCGAAGCTTACACAAAAGATGGACTTGATAATTTCCTGATAAATACTGCAAAAACATTATTACATTAGCATAAGTCGATTGAGAAACCAGCCAACAAGATGAATGATGCACTTGTCAAGTCAAAACTCCAAAGTCTTGAGCATCGACGCCGAATTACTGGCCTGTCGTTTATATTTCGAGGAGAGTGCATTGGAATTGCACAATTGAATTCCGGCAAGTCCGTTCGATTTTCGGACTACTAGACGTACGGCGTTGCCCCACCGGTACATGGAAGACAGGATACGTACAAAGCGTTCCGGGAACACATTCATTATGTGTATAGCTATTAAGCTAACGAGAGAAATTCCCTGGCAGAGTCTGTGTTTCCGATAGCTGTAACCTAGGGGTCTTCAAGTCAAGAGTGAATAGGTTGCTTCTAGGCAAGCGTGCTCTATCGTCAGCCACATCATCACATCATTGCATCAGGTGGGATAGTGGTCAAACACAAGCCAGTTCATAATAAAAAAAGCGTTCTAATTGAAACTAATAATGTATCAAAATACTTTCTAAATTTGAGACTGGCCAAATACGGAAAACTTGCAAAGCCATTAAAAATAACTGGGCAAGTGCGAGTCGGGCTCGCGCACTGAGGGTTCCGTGCAAACTACAATTCCCGTGTGGAGTCTCAAAGATTTTTGCGAAATGAAAAAAAAAATTGTTTTTGTGGCGTGGGTGACAACAAATTTACTGTTTTCAGATTTACTTCTATACCTGTGCTATAAGACCTTGCTTTGTGCCAAATTTCAGGATTCTCGGTCAACGGAAAGTACCCTATGAATTTCGATCTTTGAGAGTATCAAAATATACGTTTTATTTTCGACATAAACGGCCGTATCTTTTTTATTCGTTAACTTGGAAGTATGATTTTTACACAGTTAGAGGCGACTGCAAATCTGAGTATATGGTTTTAATTTCAACTCGATACTTCCACGTGTTTTTGAGATTAAGGGTTTTGTCAGACCTCAGACGGACGGACGGATGGACAACAAAGTGACCCTATAAGTGTTCTGTTACAAATGCACCCAGGACATTAATATTTGTGTGATAAGCACGATCATTTGTTCTGTATCTGGGTGTAAATTACGTGTATCTTTAATATGTTACTCATACTCGTAACACAAGCTCTGCTTAGCTTGGGACTAGACAGCGTTGTGTGAAAGTTACGGAATATTATTGTCAGGTACAATAATATTCCTACACCAAAAAGTAACACAACTTAGACATAAATAAACTTAAATCTATGTAAACACTGGCGGCCTTATCGCTGACAGCGATATCTACCAGACAACCTTAAGCTGAGATTGATTATTTGAAACTTTCAAAAATTTTTGACAGTAAGGTCAAAATATTTTTTTTTTGTAGCATTGCTTTCAAAAATAAAGGACTATAACATTTTGAATGTATTGCCACATTACTGACATTTCTGTTATTCTCTTACTAATCATGAATTTGTTATGCAAGATAAAAAAAAAAAAAAACTGGCCAAGTGCGAGTAGGATTTGCGCACAAAAGGTACCGTGACGGCAGTATAAAAAAAAAATTACGTTTATTGTATTGTTTTTTTTTTTAGTATTTGTTACAGAAAATCATCTGTGAAAATTTCAACTGTCTAACAGCTACAAGGTTGATGAGATACAGTTATTTGAAGTGATGATGAACAGTAATATTATGAGGGTCCTTCTCCACTCGCTTATCGTAAACATCGAAAATGGTTTAAAAGCTTGTTACCTCATTTAATGCAATCCAACGCGATGTTTGACGAAAAGGCAACGCAAAAAAAGAGAGATAACGCCTGGAAACTCTGTTAGTATTCGGTAATTCCGAGATTTACTCGAAAATTTCACAAAAATAGCTCCAGGAAATAGCTGTTTTTTTTAAACCCTTAAAAGTTTTTAGAAACAGTTGTCATCATTTAGAATCTTAATAAAATTTGCAAGGTCTCTAGAGGATTACTTTTTTGACTTTTTTAATTTTTAGGCAAATTATGAAGTGTCAAAGTTCATACAAAATAGGAAATTTTCAGAGGTTTTTACTGGATTAATTTTACACAAATTTAGAAATTGGTTTCTTTAGAAACCTAGATAATATCCACAAGATACTGTGTTTCCAAAATATCTAATGAAAAATCTGTAATAACGTCATAATCTTAACCTTAAATTTAAACAATCGTTCATTGAACAATTATTTCAACTTTTTTGTCGGTCCATTAAAAAAAAAATTGCCCACCTCTATTGTTGTTCATTTGTTTATCCTGACATCAGAACGCCTTGCAGCAATTACACCAATAGAGCACAATTCGTTTAGAATCCCAGCTGGGTCGAAGCCTACTGGGGTTAGGGTAAATTTCCGAAAGGGAGCCTTGGCCCTGGTATGAAAGGCAAGAAGGAACGGGGTGGATTTTTTAGTCAGTAAGAGTTCGACACCATCTAGGGGTGGACCTTCGCTCCACCTAAGGGCAGGGGATGTCATTTGAATGATTTATACCCACCTGAAAATAACCTCAATGTTCCTTTATTTGTACGTAAAGCCACGGTAATTATTTTAAACATTCTTGCAACTCCATAAAAGGCTAACGACATCTGTAATATACACCACACAAAAAATTGCCGTCGTCCCACAGTCTTCATTACAAACTAAACTCTCAAAACAACTTGCTACGTGACCGAATAGCTAAATACGGCTTTGGTATTTCAATAGCGAAATATTGGGGAATCCCTCTGCGCTGAGACTGTGACCGTCTTCAATAAGGTTCACGTCAAGGACTTATTGTGACACTACGATGGTGACGTATTCGTACACGCTGCAAGAATTGAGAGCTCATGTTATGTCTGAGTGTGGATTCCGTACTTAGTCCCATGCGGACCAATGTACGTTGACCATGAAGGCCATAAATTTTGCCTCCCCCTCCAAGCATGCTTTTTTTTTTTTTTTTTTCTGTCGACGGGGAAAATCATCATTGACGAAACCCGCTCTTGGGTGGAGCGGGAGACAGTGTCAGAGTCTTACTGACTAAAAACCCCGCGCCGTTCCTTCTAGTTTTCATACCGGGGCTCTAGTTTCCTTTCGGATAACCCCGACCCCGGTAGGCTTCGACCCAGATGGGCCCCTCCTGTTGCTGACAACTCCTTGAGGCGCGCGGGAACAGTGCGCGCCGTCGACGCCTTGGCTCGGTCCGGACAGTTACCGGATGATCGGACAGCGAGTACCCATGGCTCGCTGTCCGCGAGCCCGCGTCTACGGTGGCTGGAAATCGGGATCGGAATCCCGGCGGCGGCGGCGGGGGCGCCGTTGCCTGATGCGGTCTGCCTCCTCCTTTGCTAGCATTACTGCTTCGCAGAAGGAGGCGACCGCCTGCCACTCCTCGCTCCGGACCATGGCCTGAACCAAGGCCCGGCGCGAGAGGTCTCCGCCGCCGATCACCCCGACGAGGGCACGGCGTTGCTCCGCCCAAGCAGGGCACACCTCAACTGTGTGCTCCACCGTGTCCTCCGGGCGTTCCGCACAGTGGCGGCACCCGGGCGTCTCTTCCGCTCGAATCCGATGCAGGAACCTCCCGACCTCCAAGCATGCTCAGCACAGTGGAGGCTGAGTAGCAACGGCCCAGACTTACGAATTGTAGGTCGTAAGTTCAAACGCAGACAGGCTAAATAATATGTGTAATTTATATCATCACCACTGCTCTCAAGACGGTGAAGGAAAAACATCGTAGGGAAACCAGCTTGTCCAAAAACAATAATTTCGAAGATATGTGACATTCATTCTACTAGACGCTTGGAATTACACCTGCCCCCCTAGCAAAGTTACAACTGTTTCGCTTGCGTCGAACGCTTCGATTTGACCTTGCCGCCAATTTTTTTGTTCTGACCACGTGACTGAGCGTTGAGATGACGTCATTCCTGTAGATTTTAGCTTTCTACTAGCGTTAACTGTTGCAAATTAGCAACTTGGCTAGGGGTTCAGGTTTCAAGTCAATTGGTGGGTGGGGACGGTTGTAAGTTTTCATTCTTTGTATGTTGTTTTTCAGTTAATAAATATGAATATAACCGTTATAAAATTAATGGCTTTTTGGTATTTAGATATTTCAATTAAACCTTGTGAATTTAGTGCCAGACCTAGCCTCATTGTAATTAAATGGCAGCTAAACATAATTGAAATTATATTAATCTGTCATGCAGTACTAATTTAAGCCTTTACCATTCACAAAAATAAATTGCTATTTGTCATTTACTGTTATTAATTACATTTGAAAATATATAATATACAAAAACCCTGTTTTTTGACACAATGTTTGGATAGAACTCCTCCAAAACTTTTTGACGTATATTTGGTAAGTTTGAAAATAGGTCGTAGGCTGTTTTACTCTCAAGTCATATAATTTTATCTCTCAAGGTTAATATTTGGTCTTTTCATTCTACACAATCTTTGAATCGATCGAGACTTGGACTGTGCTGTAGTCTCTCCAATGGTGCCAAATTGACTATCGGTACATCGAAGCGCTGAAGTGTTTGTACAGAAACGCCACCATGGCAGTCCGACTCCAGGACCAGACCTCGAAACCTATCCTCCTGCAGCTGGGTGTGAGGCAGGGATACGTCATATCTCCGAAACTGTTCACAGCCGCAATGGAGGATGTCTTCAAGGTTCTGGACTGGAGTGGACTAGGCATTAATGTCAATGGCGAGTACATCACTAACCTTCGATTTACCAACGACATAGTAGTCATAGCTGAGACTATGGAGGAGCTCAGCACACTGCTCAATGACCTCAGTAGAGCTTCCGAAAGATTGGTCATAAAATGAACATGGATAAAACCAAAATCATGATTAGCAACTAAGTAGCGCCCACTCCTATCAAGATCGGAGACTACACTCAAAGTGATGGACGATAACGGCTACCTCGGACAGACAGTCAAGTTGGGTAGGTCTAGTTTCAAGAAAGAGGTCAACCGCCGAATCCAACTCGGCTGGGCAGCGTTCGGAAAGCTACGCGGTATCTTCTCCTCCAACATCCCACAGTGTCTCTAGACGAAAGTCTATGACCAGTGCCTGTTGCCAGTGATGACATATGGCTCCAAAACGTGGTCGCTCACAATGGGCCTCATCAGAAGGCTTAAAGTCACCCAAAGGGTAATGGAAAGGGCTATGCTCGAGGTTTCCTTACGTGATCGAATCAAGAATGAAGGCATCCGCAGGAGAACTAAAGTAGTGGACATAGCACGAAGAATTGCCAAACTTAAGTGGCAATGGGCAGGGTACATTGCCGAAATGATGGCCGAAAGGTTCTGGATTGGAGACCGCGTATCGGAAGATGCAGCGTTGGAAGGCCCCTTACAAGGTGGACCGATGACCTGGCGAACGCATATCGGCTGAAATGATGATGATGATGATTGTACACAATTTGAATTATTTACACTAATTATAAAGAGGTAAAGTTTGGTTTTTGTTTGGTAGGAGGTACTCTCTGAAAGTATTGATCCGATTGCGAAAAATTTTTTACCGATAGAAAGCTGCTTTATTCGTGAGTAACATATGCTATATTTTATGCAAGCGGGCGATGCCGCGGGTAACAGCTATTTATTATTGTACTATTACTTATCTATAGTTAATTTAATAGCAGTTCCGACACCGCCGATTACCCTCTGTATTATTTTAAGTTCTTACGATACATCCTAAAGCACCGGCCACACAGAACAGACGCAAGGCACGGACACGGCGTCCCGTCTTTTCTGTATTGTTCGCGACGGGTTCGTGCCTTGCGTCTGTTCTGTGTGGCCGGTGCTTTAGGTTGTCAGGTAGATATCGCTGTCAACGATAACACCGCCATTGTACCCGTAGATTTAAGTTTGTGTATACGTTGTGTTACTTTTTTTGTTGTAAAATATATTTTCATTACTCATACTCTGAAAGTACGTCTGAAGTTGCCTGAGGAGCGGGCTGAAAAGTACAACACTTTTCATCCCTAGGGAGTTTTACTTTCACCTAACAACTGTCAAATTATTAAAAAAAAAAACCTGTTCTATCTTCTTGTATTCGTAATGAAAAGCACAATACTTACCTCGGGGTTAAAGTTACTTATTTAGTCGAAAGTCGACGAAATGAGTAACTTTCACCCCTAGTGTAACAATGTACTATTTATTCTATTCTACTGGGTTCCATGTTTTAGTAAAGCTCTTGATGTAGCATTATGACGAATTGAATCTATTTTGTTATTTCACTCTACTCGGATATAGCTTTGATGTCACGCTGCAGTGCCAGGTAATCAACATCAGAGTTGATTTCAAGAAACAAGTTGGTTAGAAAAAATAACAACACCAAACTAATCATTTTGCATCTTTGTTTATACCGCATACCTACATCAAAGGACTGGAATAATTTGCCTGCAGCGGTCTCCCCATCCTATAAAAATTTAGGTGTTTTCAAGGCTAGAATGAATAGGCTCCTAATAAACTAGTGCGTTTTACCATCAATAATTTCGTTTCTGCTTACCATTTGGTGGGATTACAGTCACGTACCAGCTCATCTCAATAACAAAAACAAATTAAACAGAAAAAAACTCAAGTTACAAATGAAAAAGAAAAACATTACTAAAAAAGAAACCAATTAACGAAACTAGTGTATGTCGTAAGAGCTATACAAGCATTTCCATTATTTTCCAATCAGATACATTTTTATACCAGTATTCATTCGAAGCTCAGAGAACTATCTTTAAAAACATGTTATTGAAAACGAATTCGCTTTAAGTTTCATAAATATCAGTTACCATTTCAATTAATTTTTGTGGGGTTTCTTTTATTAAAACCATACCAATATATTTTTATCTGGCATGAAAAGAGTGCCCTAGCGTTTGCTTTGAAAGGCTTTTCCTGATTAATTCCTCTACGGAAATGATTACTTTCTTTTGAAATATATTTCATTTATGTAGTTTTCAAAAGGCTCTTGTATGGCTGCTTAATTTGCTGTGTATTTATTGCCATTATAGGAATATGTTGGGACACCCCCACAATTTTCAGAGTTTGTGTTAAAAAAGATATCAGAGAAAAGTAAGATGAAAGGAATTGTTACGTTAATTAAATCATATTTTGACTGGCTTGTTGGTCTAGTAGTTAGTGGCCCTGACTGCCAGGACAAATGTTTGTGTGATGAGCATGATCATTTGTTCTGTGTCTGGATGTAATTTTTTTGTACATATTTATCTAGAAATATACAAGTATGTTTACAAATGATCTAGTACTCATAACACAAGCTCTGCTTAGCTTGGGCCTAGACGGCGGCGTTGTGTGATAGTTGTGGAATATTGGAATATTATAATATATTATGAACATTATATTATTATCAGGTAAGTTAGCGTACCACAAGGTGGACCAACGACTTGGTGAGAGTCGCGAGATGCGAGACGCATAGGATCGCTCGTTCTGGCAGAACAATGGACGTCTTTCGGCTGAAATGATGATGATGTTGAGGAAATTAGCATGGGCTAGCAAACGACAAGCAATGAATGATGGACATAAGGAGTAAATGGGGCGCAATGTTTCGCGCTCGCCTCGAAAAGATGTCAGCGAAACCTTAAAAGGGTGCAGCAGGGCCGATGCCCGCGGGGAATTTCTGAAAAGGAAACCTGAGCTCCTCGAACGCAAAGATCCACTAAAAGACACAGGTGTGATTTTTTAGTCAGTAAATGTTTAACGGCTTCCCACTCTACCTTAATGCGGAAGATAATTGGCGATGATACACTCGTCGAGTCGAGGCTTCAAAGTCTTGGACTTCGACGCCGATTTGCTAGCCTGTCGGTTTTCTACCGGCTGCATTTTTGGGAGTGTGCGTCGGAATTACATAACTTAGCCCGTTCCGTCATCGGACTACCAGACGCGCACAAAATGGTTTGGGAACACATTATGATATGACACCTAAATTGTAGGAGCCAGTTTTGGCCAAAGCTTGCCAGGGCCGTGGATTGTTAGGTGTAAAGTACCCTGGGGGTTTTAGTAAGTGAAACTCTGACAAGTATAAAGGCAAAAGTTTGTCTATATATATGTGTTTGTTTGTTACTTATTTACACTCAAACTATTCAACGAATTTGGATAAATTTAGGTACCGATCTATACAGGCTATCTCTGACCTCGACGCAAAGACGAATACCATGGATCCAGTATATGATTATGGACCCCCTGCGGTGGAATTACTCGTCGGTTTTTCCTAATTTTTTAAATATCATCATCATCATTATTTGAACCGATAGTTATCCATTGTTAGAAATAGGCCTTCCCAAGTGTGGCTACAATGAACGGTGCTATGTGTCCTGCATCCATCGAGTTTAAATATAAATATCATGATTACAATTTCTAAATAACGAGCAAGACATTTCATCAAGACGCGTGGGCATATCGCCATACGACCTAAGAAAGTCTACGAAACCTATACGGCTATTAACTTTAAGGCCAATTGCAGTACTGTCCTCTATTACACATGCTTGGCCAGTGGGGTCCGTGAAATGACCATAAAATAAACGATATAGTACTGAGCTGTGTTGTAAGACACGTATCTGCGTTTCTATACACTCTACTCGTCCTATTGCAAAACGTGGCAGGTACAACCATTTGTTTCAAATAGGATTTCTTTTGAGGTGTACGGTTTAAACTAGAAAGAAAGAAAGATAAATTTTGAAAGAAGAAGGAAAGAAATAAAGGAAGAAAAAGTAAAAAGAGAAAGAAAGATGGAAAGAAATAAAAAGGAAAGAACGATAGAAAGAAAGAAAGTAGAATAGATAGAAAGAAAGAAGGATATAAAGAAACCAAGAAAGAAAGATATTATATCACGGAGTTAGCTATACTAACTCCGTGTATTATATTAAAATAATGGCGACAATATTGTGGCAAGAAATTATTATTTCAATAGTTGTGGCAAGCGTGTTCCATCGTCGGCCACATCATCGCTTACCATCAGGTGAGATAGTGGTCAAACGTGAGCCTATACATTATAAAAAAAAATAAGTGGTATATAGATCTGAGATTTGTCTGAGAGAGGATATGCCAAAAGGAACCTGATTCATCGATTGGTGGGTACGTCTAGATGACTGTTTAGATATTGTTATAATAGCTTAGTAGGCTCAATGTCACCCAAAGGCGTAAGGGAAGGGTTGTGCTTAGAGATTCTTTTCTTGTTCGAATCAAGAATGAAGATATACTCAGGAGGATCAAACTTACCAACAAAACCCGAAGAATCGCTAAAATCAAATGGCATGGTTTTGAAGTGGCGACCGCGTACTGTATGACGTAGCGTTGAAAGGGCTCCCACATGGTGGAGTGATGACCTGGTGAGGGTCGTGGGTATCCGATGGATGCGAGACGCACAGGACTGGTCGTTGTGTCTTTTCATTGGAGATAACAAAAATAGCTTCTAGCTTCTTTTTGTGGCGGCCTTTTGCTGCGGCCCGTGTCCGCAGCACACGCCGCGATAACAAAAAACTAGAAGCCGCTTTTAGCTTCTTATTGTAGCAGCGCTATTTTATGGTGGCTTTTCTGGGTCCCGTGTGCGGGAACACTTAGTCAGTAGAAGTCTGACACTTCCACCCAGTCCGTCCAGAGCGAGTTAGTAGGGGCCTTCTAGGCTATATATTTGAATGAATAGGCTCTTAATAAACTAGTGGGCCTAACCATCAACGACTGCATCACTGCTTACCATCAGGTAGGATCGTAGTCAAACACTGGTTTATATCAATTAAAAAAACAACCCAGCTATTTGATAATTTCTAATATAAAAAAATACTGGCAATGTTTCTTGTATAAAAACCCAGTCAGTCTTTTCTTGACCTGGGAAGTGAACCCTGAACTCAAACTCGGGTCGCGTTTGCATCAACTCGGTCGACCAATAAGGCAGTCCATTTCAAACAACTGCCCGCCAATACAAGATGCGACAGCTTAACCTCAATATCGGATACAACATACGAGTACGATTGCGAATATGACAGGCCAATTAGAATGCTCTTAGCAAATTTTATTATAAGCATTATATAAGATGGTGTTATTTCATATAGATAAGATTTTGTTTTTATTACTGTTAAAACATTATCTTTTCAATTTATTACTGTTCCCAAATACGGATCGGTTTAAAAATCGATTTCAATCTGCATTTGGTAACGTTTGCATAAAATATATAAGTACAGAAATCAAGCGCGCTCGAACAACGCACACATAGACACCGCTCACGGACACGATATCTCGGAGTGCCTCGGCCCGTTCGTTGAACAGTTCTGGCTCAAACGTCATTAGTGTGCGTCCACCGAGCGTAGGTATAAAAAGTGAAGTGCATACATGAGATTGTCTACTGTACCTATCTATTTTGTGACGTTTGTAATTTTTATCCAACCAATCTTTTGTTTTTATCCGATTTTACATGAAAGGAGATGTTCTCAATTCTGTTGGTTTTTAGGATTTCGTACCTAGGCATACAGCTGGGCACGCCATAATTATGGCGGTAACTTCCCTCTTTGGGGAGTGGCTGGAAAGACGTCACGCAGGTATCAAGGTAAAGGCTATTGTCCGAAGCGACGAGGAGTGGGAGGCCGTCGCCTCCTGCAAAGCAGTAAAGCAAAGAGGGCTGCACGTGCACGCGCAAAGCAGCGTGGCGCTCGTCGTCCGACCGTCCGGTAATCGTTCAGACCAAGCCTAAGCCATCGACGGCGCGTAGTATTTTACGCACGCCTCAATAAGATGTCAGCAAACCTTAGGGGCCCAGCAGGATCGAAGCCTACTGGGGCCACGGATTCGCTTCTGAAAGGAAATCCCGACCCAGGTATGACAGACAAAGAAGGAACATGAGTAGGTTTTTAGTAAGTAAATGTCTGACACACCCTTCTGCTCCGCCCAAGAACGGGAGATGTCATTGGATAATTTTTCCACCAAAAATACCCAGCATACGGAAATTTACAATAGATGGGAGTTCAGGCGCTGGGCTAACGGCTTTACGTGGTTTCCGAGGCACGAGGGCATCATATAACAACTTCCAAACTTCAAGCAGCTTCAGGGTAATTTCTAATGGAAAAAATCCAATAGCACTTTTTGCCCAGCTTGAGAATCGAACCCAAGACCCTACGCTCAGCAGTCGCACTTGCTTCAAATGCCTACGACATAGCCATGATTGGACAAAGGACGTTTCTAAACCTCAGCAGTATATTTTTGTCATGTTCGTTATTTATTTGTTACCATAGTAATAAAAATTTACTTAAAGCCAAATTTTACTAATTTTGAACTTTGTGGAACCTCTGAATAACCACAAATATAAAATAAAAAACCGTGAAAAATTACTTTATTAAAATTGACCATATAATCAACCATCATCATCTTCCTGCCCTTATCCCGTTTTATTTGGGGTCGGCGCAACACGATTTTTTCTTCCATTCTGTCCTGTCGCTCGTCACGCTAACACTAACTCCCTTTTCATTCATATCACTTCTCACAAAATCCATCCATCTTTTCTTTGGCCTCCCTCTCCCTCTCAATATGATTAACCGCTGGGTAAAAATAAAAAAAAATTACATACATTAGTTGGCCCAATAAAAAAATCACACATCTGACCCTAACTTACGATTTCGTATCAACGAGATTACGTCACGGAAATATTTGAAAATTACAGAAAATAATAAAGCGTCTTTTTAAAAGTGTATGGTAGGTTCTAGGTTTTTTTTTGTTAAAATTAAATCACTTTTACAGGGCCGCGAAGTCGACACGAGGTCCGAGCCAGTGCCTACAAAATACTCTATGAATACAATCGGCTCTTAAAAAAAGAAAATATTGTAAGCGTCTTAAATGATAAACTCCTTTGTAGATAAGAAAATCTCTCCGTACAAAGAACAATGCTTGTTATCACTACCGAAGGTTATCATGGAAAATTGTCTGGCAGGTTACATGACCTCGTCTAGACGGTATTAATGTGATCAATAGGGTTCTGTTGACGTAAAACCTTGATATTATTATAATAGAGATAAATGTGTAGTCTATAACATTTCAATTAGGTCTTTTTGGCTGGAGTAGTTTGGAAATTATAGGTATATTGACTGAGAATTATAAGTAGTCAGATAAGAGAGACAGAAATCGGATGGATTTTGGATAAGGACTGATAATAATATGTAGACCATATATAGTCCTTTACCTGTTCAAAAACGACAAATGGGACCAAATGCAACAGGATGAATAAGTCTTTTAAATTAAATATTTGTGTTGACTAAATATAAACAAATTTATATTATTAATTCATGAATCCCCAAGCGACCACCGGTGGCCGCGCATCTATTGTCTTACTATTGTGTTTCTAATTGACGGTATCTGAAGGGTTAAAAATTTAATTACGTAAATGTTTACTTTTACTGAGAGAGTACCTATTTTAGAAAGTACCTATATTTTATGTTTAGATTTTGTTTATAAATTGGTATTTTTACTTATAAATAAATTGGCCTGCTGCGGTCTTTCCGTCCTATAATCGGACGGAAAGACCTGCTAGCAAAGCTAGAGTGAATAAGCTCTTTACAAACTAGCGCGCATCACCATCAGAGATTACATCACTGCTTACCATCAAGTGGATCAGTCAAGCACTAGTTTATATCAATAAAAAAGGCTTGATCAACATCATATTGACGTTAATCAAGTTTTTGTTTGAATCGCTGGTTTTCTACAAGCGTATCTTCCAATCCGATTATAATTTTGATATCTTCAAGTTTAGATTGAATAGGCTTATTAATGAACTAGTGCGATTCACCATCTACGATTACATCACTGCTTACCATCAGGTGGGATCGCAGTCAAGCACTAGTTTATATGATTAAAAAAGAGATCTTATATTTATTAGTAAACATGACTTGTCAATATTGTATTTGTTGCGGTTCAGATAAATATTTGAGCAAGTGCCTGAGTACTATTGACATTGGCTTTATAATACTTCTAAAGTATTCTTGAGTTTCTATCACTAGTGTTCCTTAATGATACATTCTTATTAAACGCTTTGATTGAATTAATTAACAAAAATATTCGTTTAAAAAAAATACGTTTATTTATTTTTCATTCACATAGGCCTACACTCATGTAGGCCTATAACTTATAACTTATAAAACGTCAGAAGCTAGTGCACGGTTCCAAATTGATCGTTTTCTATGGAGAAGAATCGGCAAGAAGGCTCCATGGTTACTCTTCTATAAAAAGTGGTTGAGGTACAATATTTCCCAGTATTAGTAGATAATTTATGTAAGAACAGTATAGCCAAAAGCACAATAAAAATAATCATAATAAAAAAGGAATAGGAAGTAGGTAATCTAAGAATTCGTAGAGTTTACAGTGTCCTTTTTTTTCGGTGAGAAAATCATCTAATGACATCCCCCGCTATTGGATGGAGCGGGAGATAGTGTCAGACTTTTACTGACTAAAAACCCACTCCTGGTCCTTCGTTGTCTTTCGTTCCGGAACAGAGCTATCTATCGAAACTAGCCCTGGCCCCACAAGGCTTTGACCCAGCTGGGCCCCTGCCATTGTTGACAAATCCTTGAGGCGCGCGGGAATAGTACGCGCGGACGGTCGGGCAGTGAACAAACGACTGCTCGCCGTCCGCAAGCCCGCGCCTACGATGGCCGAAAATCGGGATCTGAATCCCGGTGGCGGCTAGGGCGTTGTGAGGCCTCATCCTTAGCTAGCATTACTGCTTTGCAGGAGGAGGCTACAGTATCCTCACATAATTCATATTATAAGAAAGAGGCAAGAAAAATATAAATAATAACATAGATCAATAAATAAGATGTTAACAAAATAAATTACTATCAATTTTCCTTAAACTACTAAAATTTATTTGCACACTAAACACGTTATGACGTTGTTGTGTCGACACCGTCACCGGCCCACGCCTGTGTCGTCGCCCCATGAATTTACATTATCATGCCCACGGGCGGCGTAATGTGAGCGTGTGGCGGTTTTGGCCGGACGTGCCTAATGATGACTTTGCACCACCTGCTCGATAGATAGATAGATAAATTCTTTATTGTACACCAAAAATAAAAATAATAATGACAATGACGAAAATAAAAAATACGGACAAACGGAAAATGACGGAAATAATAATGGTAATGATAATGACTCGACGGGCGATCCCTCGGGAATATTGAGATTTGAATTTGGAACATCAATATCGTCACCATGAGTGAATTAAAATATAGCTACGTGCATCAAAAAACTGGCCAATAACAAAAAAAAAAGCATAAAACGTGTTTATCGACGGGAGCGTTATAGAAAATGACTCTATATTATGCTTATAATAGGTATAAGGATTGTCATATTTTATATCTATCTTAACTTTCTCTTAAGTTTACTTAATTACTTCTTTCTCTATCACTCGTAAATGTACAAATATTAAATTAAAAAAAAAAAAAAACGAAAATAACTCCATGACAATGTCTTGAAATAGTTTGAACACAGCTATCTGTGAGTTTGATTTTTTTTTATAGGTACTCTAAATTGTTAAGTCGGATTTATTCGGAAGCAATGAAAAAGAAACGATACGCATAGAAGCAGAGTCGTTGAAGCAAAACTTGGGGATGAGGTCTACGTCCAATAGAGGTTTTTACAAATAGGAGGACATAAAAATATTTTAAAAATTAGTTATTACAAAAAAAAAACTGGGCAAGTCCGAGTCAGACTCGCGCTTTGAAGGTTCCGTACAAACTTACTTATGTAAATAGTTTTCTAGAATGGAGTCTCGGAAGAATATTTCCTAATCGCAAAAAAAATTGTGACGTAACAACTACAGTTTTCAGATTTGTTCCTAGACTGGTGCTAAAAGACCTAGCTTTATGCCAAATTTCAAGATTCTTGGAAGTACCTACCCTAGCAAAGGAGGAGGCCGACCGCATCAGGCAAAGGCGCCCTTGCCGCCGCCGTCGGGATTCCGATCCCGATTTCCGGCCACCGTAGACGGGGGCTCGCGGACGGCGAGCCATGGGTAGCTTGCTGTCCGATCGTCCGGTAATGGACCGAAAAAAAAACGAGTTTCTTTGATTTTTATTTCTTTTCTAATTTGGTCGCCTAATTTAAAAACACCTAATCTACATATTTCATTCGAAGATGATCTTATTTCTAAGCAATTAAGGGAAGAAAAAAAATATGAATGTAGATAAAAACAAAAACTTTCAATAAGTACACTTATTCAAACATCCGACATATGCCACCTGTTTTAGGCACGCAACAGACTGTTTAGTGCGCCTGTTCGCCGCGCTGTAATTTTAGGACATTCGTCATGTCATGTTGGGCGCGTGTCGACTCCCTCTAGTCGCCCCGGTGAACCCTGGGAGTTGACTGGCCGGAAACAGGGCCTGTTTATTTATTAATTCGTAAGTGCATTGAACAATGTCGTTAGAAACACGTGCACTGTGGCTTCCGGTTCCATAAGACACGCCTACGGCTTGTGTTAATTTCACCTCGGTCGCAATGACAAATATTCTTTAATTGTATCAAACTGTACTATTTCAAACCAATTCATCATCAGCCTTTTTAATGTTCCCACTGCTGGGACTCAGGCCTCCTCTCTAGTAGAGGGAATGGGCCGTAATCCGCCACGCGGGCCCAGTGCGTGTTGGTGGATAAACCAATCAGTACATTCAAAATAGTAAGAACAATAAAATATACACCATGTACCAACACAATATACCACCTACAATATGAAATTTCTTTGGAAGTAAGCAGTACCTTTGAAAGGTTCTAGAGTGGCGACTGCGTACCGGAAGACGCAGCGTTGGAAGGCCTCCAACAAGGTGGACTGATGACCTGGTGAGGGTTGCGGGAAATCGATGGATTCGAGACGCTTAGGATCGTTCGTTGTAGCGACGCTTGGGAGAGGTCTATGTCCAACAGTGGACTTATATCGGCTGAAATGATGAGTACCTTTGTACTAGTGTCTCTTATGTATTAATTTTTTTGTTATTTTTGTGTGTATAAATAAATCCGTAGGCAAAATACGCGCCTCAGTCGTGGAGTTGCGGACAACAGCTCGTCTTACCTGTACCTAAATAAATAAATACACTAAAATTCAGTACGAGGCCAAAAAAGGCCAGCTGCAAATTCACAAACACTCATGGCATAATGAATAGGAAAAATAGATAAAAGGAGATAATAGATTAAACAGCACATAATCTCACATTAAACGAAGTTATGCAATAAGACGCGTTGATTTTATAATCCAATCAGCATAATAAACCATCTCATTAGCTTATGGAATGTTACCTCTTAAGAGGGTCCTTTTCCACTCGCCTATCGTAAACATCGAAAATGGTATAAAAGCTTGTTTCTTCATCTAATGCAATCCAACACGATGTTTGACGAAAAGGCAACGCAAAAAAAGATCGATAACGCCTGAAAACTCTGTTAGTATTCGGTAATTCTGAGATTTACTCGAATATTTCACAAAACTTGCTCCAGGAAATAGCTGGTTTTTTTTTAACCATAAAAGTTAAAAAAAGTGGTCGCCATTTAGAATCTTAATACAATTTGCAAGGCTTTTATAGTTTTAATTTTTAGGCAAATTATGAAGTGTCAAAGTTCATACAAAATAAGAGATTTTCACAAGTCTTTACTGGATTAGTTTTACACAAATTTAGAAATTGATTTCAATAGAAGCCTAGATAATATCTACAAGATACTGTGTTTACAAAATACTCGTATCTAATGAAAAATTTGTAATAACGTCATAATCAGTTATAAGCGGTTGTATGAAAAACAGTGAAAATGTGTGTCGAGATGCACCACCTTAAATCACATTATAGCAATTATAAAAACCTCATACGTCATCCGATTGAAACTCAACTAAAACATGTTTGTAAGATCGCGGCGGACACTTTTACCAAATATTTAATTGGACTTGCCTAATAGTTATGGTTGTATGGAGACCTTGATTGGCTACGTTCTTTCACGCAATAGCTTTTTTTTGAGGTAAAAAAACATAGAATATTTCATCTCGCTCTGGGAGTAGCGAGAGGGAGCGAATATAAAAAAGACTCCATGTCAGAAAACTGTAGGGTTAACTTCTGAAAGGAAAACCGGGCCCTGGAAAAAAAGGCAACGAAGGAACTAGGACTGGGTTTAAGTCAGTAAAAATCTGTAATGCCCTCCTACACCGCCAAAGGTCGGTAGATATCATTCGATGAATTCCCACCTAAAATAAAAAGGTAGAATAGAATAGAATAGAATAAACTTTATTGTACACCAAAATAGTAACAATGACATAGAAACTACAATAAGAAAAGACATTTTTTTGGTTTTTTTTTTTAAGTAGCACCTATAAACTAATGCTTGTCTGCGATTTCACTTGATGGTAAGCAGTGATGCAATCGTTGCTGGTTAGGCGCGCTAGTTTATTAACA
The DNA here is from genome assembly GCA_949319445.1 of Mythimna lalbum. Lineage (NCBI taxonomy): Eukaryota > Metazoa > Arthropoda > Insecta > Lepidoptera > Noctuidae > Mythimna > Mythimna lalbum. Next base: position 2,643,427 of record OX439344.1, on the reverse strand, counting down.
GCCTATTCGAACGGGTAGACCGCGGTAGGCAAATTTTTCCAGTATCTAATTACAACCAACGTGCTCAATGTAATTAATCAACATATTACAAATCACTGGTTCGAGAGTCCACGTGGACTCATCTCTTCCGACGACCCCATTGGCCTGAAAAGCACCCCTAGGCTGCCTCTGGCTTCCCTAGATAAGCTGTCGACCAATCGCAGCATTGCATGCCTGGCCACAGGAAGCCCTCATTGTGCTAGTGTTAGGATACTGGACACCAATTATGACATATAAAGGGACGTGTCAAATTCAGGAGCTTGAATAATTATAATATATATGCAGTTTCTGCACAACAGTTGCGTCCGAACTGGACACAAAGGACTGCAGTTACGTCAAAGATTAAGACAAAATGGATATGACACCTTTGAACTTTTTGATAAGTATGTTATAATAGGGATTAACATAATTATAGCCCATAAAACATTTAATGATAACTTCAAATTATTTAAAATGTATAACACTGTAAAAAGAGCGCGTAATTCTCTGTTCGACTGTCAAAGATTCTAGTATGATGCGTGACGACATTAGGGATGCACTCATTCATCGACGTTTTAGTCTAACAGTAATGTATTTTTTTTTTTTGACGTGTGAAATCATCTTGATCAGCTTTTTTGACTTTTACTAACTAAAATCTACATGGTTTGTTTTCAGTTATCCTTTGCTTTAGGGTCAGAGCAGATAGAGAGAAACGCAGCGACTTATTTAAAAAAAAAAAAACGGCACTCGAAAATTAACTTTACAATTATTGAAATTGATTGAAAAAAGTCTTCGTTATTAGTATAGATACTGTTGTACTTATAGTCAAAATAAAAGTAATTTATTAAGCCATTCATTGCTCATTGTCCTACATTTCAGTCCTCAATCGACAGCTCAAGACATCATTATAAACCTCTTGACTGGGGGTCTTTGTCACACTTTCGCTAAAATAATACTACAGAAAATTCACTGTTTGCGTTTCCTAGCGTTTAATGATAATTTGATGAGTGTAGGAATTCGTAACATAAAAATCATGTTGCTGTGCATTTTGTTGTGTAACTTTTTTTAGGGTTCCGTAGCGGAAGGGTTCCAAATTAAGGTCTCCAAAAAAAAGGGGGCCCTTTTAAGAAACCTACGCTGTCCATCCATTCATCCGTCTGTCTATCCATCTGCGAGCTGTATGTTATAAACCGTAAGAGTTAGTGAGTTGAAATTTTCGCAGAGTGTGTATTTCCATTAAATGATAAATGATTTTTATATTGTCGCTTTAATTGGTCGAAAAGTGTACTATATTTATTATGATTTAAATTATATTTGTAGGTTCTAATAATATAACTTCTTATTAACATCTAAATACAAAATAATATAGGTTAACAAATGAATAAAGCTAAAATAAAAAATAAAAATTAAGGGATTCCCATACAAAAAGGCCTTATTTTGTCGGCGTTTTTTATTCGATTTTAATATTGTAGTACACTTCGTGTGTGAATCCGACTCGCACTTGACCAGTTTTTTGTATTGCAAATAAATTGCGACAGCAAGATATAACTCATAATTTTATTACGAATACAACTTTTTTTTTTTAAATTGGGTAAGTATCTAAACTTGGTCTAAGAGCGAATGACTCGATTAATAAATTTTGAAATGATTGTTTTCTTTTGGTGCTGTCTGTTACAAAAGTTTCAAAAATTCGTTTCCAAAATTGATTTACGAAATATCCAAAGGCAAATCAACCAATACGGTTTATTTCGAAGCTGTCTGTTACAAAAGTTTCAAAAATTCGTTTCCAAAATCGATTTAGGAAATATACAAAAGCAAACCAACCGATACGGTTTATTACGGTGCTGTCTGTAACAAAAGTTTCAAAAATTCGTCACCAAAATCGGTATATAAAATACCCAAAGCCAAATCAACCAATACTGTTTATTTTTGTGCCGTCTGTTACAAAAGTTCCAAAAATTCGTTTCAAACAAACGATGCAGTCAAAGAGTGAACACAGGAAGAACAAGCCTTTCCTAAAAATCCTGGCAATTTCGCACCTCGCGAATAGTCTAAAAAATCTGGGCAAGAGTGAGTCGGGCTCGTGCACTCGGGGTTGCGTACAAACTTATCAATGTAAATAGTCCAATTCCCGAATAGAGAGTCTCGAAGATTTTATGTGATGTGATGTAACAACAAAACGGTTTTCAGATTAAGGCCTTGCTTTATGCCAAATTTCAGGACTGAGTCTAGAGGAAGAGTACCCTATTAATTTTGTTTCCCTTGAGAGTGTTTATAAACAGTCGTACCTTTCTTTCGTTAATTTAGAACTTTTTTTTCACAGCAAGGGACCGCAAACTTGAGTATAATGGTTTTAATTTCAACTTGATACAACCACGCGTTCTCTTTATAAAAGGGCTTGATAGAAGCGCAAGGCAACAAAGTGATCCTATAAGGGTTCAATTTTTCTTGGAGGTACGAAACCCTAAAAAATACCCTACCAAAAATTTTTCTACCCCTTTTTTTAAAAGGGGTGAGCGGAAAATTAACCGGTTTTGACATTCACGTAACATTTCAACGATGAAGGGAAAATGAAAGTTTTTCTAGCGGACAGAATCGAAATGCAATCAGTGCATATGACGTTAACGTCACGGTATACTGCATAGCCCTATGATGTTTCCCCTAGGGCGTTTTAATTACGCGGTGCTAATCATATTTTTGATATACTCACGGTTTCGACGCAATATATTTTCTGACAGTGTCTATTTTCATCATTGTATTTTTATTTCATTAGTTTTTTTTCACTGGGCAGGGCACATTGCTCGCTGAACAGATGACTGTTGATGCCGTAGGTTCTGGAGAAGCGATCGCGTACCGAAAGAATAATTTTTATTTGTTTTTATTATTATTTAATGTTGTGGTATATTGTGTTGCTTTGACGACTCGGACACCCACTGTTTAGTAGTCACATAAAAAGTTTTAAAAGAAATATATTGGGAAAAAAGCATTACCAAAATTAATTATATTAGGCTCTTCGCGTGACCAGAGGGCTGGGCTTTTCTCCAGTCAACGAATCAGCATTGCCATCCAGCGTGGCAATGCTACCAGCGTTTTGGGCACATTTCCCATTGACATCGATGTGGACGAATTTTTTGACGCCCTATAAGTTTCTTTTGTTTTTTACTCGTGCATATTGTTACTTTAAGTTTGTATACATACCTATTAGTTTTTAATAATTATTATTATGCATCTTAATTATTATTCTTTATTATTATTATAGGCAAGGTTATTTAGACTTACAGGTACCTACTGTGCAAACAAAGTCAGTTTTTGTTCCAGTTATCGTGAGCTACCGACACCGAACACTTTTTCATCGTCATGAATATGTTTTACGTAGAAGCAACTAGACATAAATAAATTTTGACATATGCACAGGGAGTAGTTGATCCAAATATTTATCGGTAGTTTGTATTCAAAACAAGACACAGAAGTGTCCACGTTAACGCCAAAAATAAATTAAAAATATTTTTATTTCAGATAGGTCTACATTAGGCACATACAAAACATCAGAAGCTAGTGCACGGTTCGTCATTTCCTATGAAGAAGAACCGGAAATCCGGTTCCTGTTGGAATTGAACGCACAATAGCTGTCAGGTTGCCACTACAGTTTCCTTTTTCCACTGTCATGCGAGCCGCTGGTTGCATCTAGTGACATATAAATAAAAGGCTATAGAGGATGTAATGAGCAAACGTCAGTATCTAACTCTTCGTAAATTATAATGTTATGCGTGGTAAAACAACTCTGCTTAAATAAATCTTCAGTTCATTCAAATATATGCAACATGAGATCGACCACAAAATTAATAGGTCTACTCATACGTTTTATACCTGACATTAGTAGTGTTGAAAATGAAGTTATTAACAAGCCATCGTATAATGCAATAATTCGCCTCTTTTTACTCCTCAACGGTTATGGCCACTTAACACATAAAAGCACTAAGTTACTGTATTTTCTAATGATTATAAAATACACATATTCCACATTAAAACTTAATGATTCGGTCCACTTAAAGCTATGCTTAATTTACTCTTCAATTCAATCTCCAAATATATTTCTGACAAACTTCGCCAGAGGGCCATATGGCTAGTGACTTAAACCAGTCTTCTAATGCATTAAAAGGATGCTAGGGTTGTTGCTTGTTTGTTGTTGTTGTGTTTCCAATTTTTAAACCTGCTCCATAGCATCCTGCTATACAGGAAAATAATAAAACTTTATGCAGTGAAGTAGAAGAATTGCTAAAATTAAGTGGCCGTGGGCAGGGCATATTGCTCGTAGAATAGGTGATCGAAGGGGACAAATGGTTCTGAGTGAGAGTAGCAAACGTGCACCGGAAAACGCAGCTTTGGAAGGCCTCCCACAAGGTATACCGACTACTTGATGAGCTTGAAATGGTTGTGAGAGCCCCAAGATCGATCGTTGTGACGAAAGTGGACGTCTTTTGGCTGAAATGATGAACACAGAGTGCAATTTTAACTCCTTAAAAATTCCATTTAGTTGCTACTCATCGGCAAAATGTTTTGACATTCACAATTGTCCTGTTTCACTAGCATAACATTTTCTTTATAGCTTATCTTACAGTATACCACAGCGCTATCATGATACAGTGACGCGATCTAACCGCAGTAATTCAGTGGCTGACCGCAAAACGTTTATAGTATTTTTAGTTAATGTTCTTTTTATGTAGTTATATTTAACTTCGTGTTATCACTACAAATGACTAAATAATAATATATTTAGTCCTAAATTATCGTTTAAATGCTGTTAAGCGGCCAGTTAGCCATGTTTTAAATTTGATTGATGGTTAAACTTTTTTCACATCAACAGTTTGCAAGCCCACGCATACGCTGCCTGGTAGTCGAGCTCGGGGTCCTGGTGGCTGGGGTGTGAGGATCAAGGCTCGGAACCGGTTTAAAAAATACCGGTTAACACCGGTTTATTTCGGTTTTCCTCCGAACTTTTCTTAAGAACGTGAACGTTTTAAGAACTTTATGTTAACCTAAATTAACCGGTTTATTCGGCGAACGGCATGTTTACCGACATACTTACTCATTTTTTTCATGTTTTTGCAGCGTAGCTTATTGATGCACTGACATAAACGTCCGACCCAAAACAAAACAATTCTTACTACTGAATAAAAACTGTACTGAGCACGTCGTTTCTTTATTATGCGTCCGTATTAACCGGTTTTTATTGCTCTAAACCGTTTAATCCGAAAAAACCTTTGTATAGATACTCTTCCAAATATCGGTTTAAAAAAACCGGTATATGCGAACGAAACCTAATGTAAAAGGTTTTGCGTCAAGTACATAATAACGGTTTGAAAATTTAACCGGTATCCGAGCCTTGGTGAGGATATCCGCAGTCTCCTCTGCTACTATGCTTCATAGAAAAAGTCGACCGCCTGCCATTCCTCCTTGCTCCGGACCATAGCTTGATCCAGAGACCGGCGCGAGAGGTCATGCTCTGTCTAAACGGGACATTCTTTAACTGTATGCTCCACTGTGTCCTACTAAAAGCAAAATAGGGCAAATGCGTGTCGGACTGGCGCACTGAGGGTTTCGTACAAACTTAACTACCTATGAAAAGAAAACAGTGTGATTCCCGAATTCAAATCGAATTTTTTTTTTTGGGGCTTAACCTACAAAGCAGTTTTCACACTTTTTTCCTATACTTGTGCTATAGAAAGAAAGAAATTAAACTATTTTATTTGACACACACAATGTACTAATCAACATGTAGACATGAAACCTTGTTTCATGTCAAATTTCAAGATTCTAGGTTAACGGAAAGTACCCTATGAATTTAGGTTCTCTTTTTTTTACTCTATATTGTTAAGGGGTTTTTATCCACACTGATACGTCAACCCCATTATATTCCCTTGAAAGTGTCGTAATACAAGTTTTTGCGACATAAATGGCCTATCATTTTCTTTTTCGTTTACTCAGAAGCTTGATTTTTTCACAGCTTCGTTTTAATTTCAACTCGATACCTTCACACATTCCTGAGATAAAAGGTCTTGACAGACAGACCGACAAAAAGTGATCATGTAAGGGTTCCGTTTTTTCCTTTTGTGGTTCGGACCCCTAAAAAGGATGAAAAAAGGCCTCGCACCTATTTCTCAGAGCAGATTCCTTTCTTTACAGCAATTGACCCTAACCTTAACTTTTAATAAAAGCATTTACGAATTAAGAAATCGATATGACGGTCAAACCGCAAGAATTTTGCGGTTAGCCTCAACGCGTTTGTAATGATCTTTGTCGAGAGTAGTGGAACACTAGATTACGCTAATTGAGTCATCGTAATTTTTTGTAACTAGTGTTTTTATTGCAGTCAAACCGGCTTCAAGATCAAGTTCATTCAATTGCTTTTTTATTTGTTTGGTATGTATCACGTGTGTTTGTCGTTTTTAGAGTTCTGCACCGGAAAAATTGTAACAGGACCCTATTACTAAGCTTCTGTTGTCCGCCCATCCGTCTGTCTGTCTATTAGCGGCCTGTATCTCATCATTACATAGTATAAAACAAAGTCGCTATATCCCTATGTATGCTTAAATCTTTAAAACTGCTACTGCTTTTTTATGCTACAGTAAGCATAATCTCATTGTCAGCTTTGTGGAGGCTTGGCATAACATTAACAAGTCTTTAGAAAGGGAGTGGCTGAGAACGGACAACGCCTCCGAAGCTGACCATATAAGTAGATTAGCTCGCTGTCCGACCGCCCGGTAACCTGAGGTATGCCCTGCTTGGGCGGAACATCGCCGTACCCTCGTGGGGGTGATCGGCGGTGGAAATCTCTCGCGCCGGGTCTTGGTTCAGGCCATGGTCCGGAGCAAGGAGGCAGGCTGGCAGGCGATCGCCTCCTTCTGCGAAGCAGTAATACTGGAGGGGCCTCCTCCACTGACCGCATCAGGCATTGGCGTTCTCGCCGCCGACGGGATTCCGATCCCGATTTCCGGCCAACGTAGGCGCGGGATGGCGGACGGCGAGCAATGGGTAGCTCGCTGTTCGACCGTCCAGACCGTGCCCAAGTCGTCGACGGCGTGCACTGTTTCCGGGCGCCCCCAGGATTTGTCATCAACAGTAGAACTGCTGGGTCGAAGCCTACTGGGGCCAGGGTCTAGTTCCCAAAGGGAGGCTTGGCCCCGGCAAGAAAGAACGGGGTGAGTTTTTTAGTCAGGAAGAGTCTGACACTATCTCCGCTCCACCCAAGGCGCTCCGCGTGAAAAAAGAAACCATATAATTAGACTTAACGCAAGGTCTGGTCCTAGGTGGCTCGAGAAGGGAATGCTTAGAAGGATTTAGGTGACGCTTTTTCCTAGAAACGAGAAAATATAACTAAGTGAAATATGAAAAGACACATCCTTACTCCAAGATCAGGTATTAAAGGTAGAACTCATCGATCATATTATGTTCTAGTGATAGACAAGCCATTTCATGGAAGCCATTTGTCAAAATACTGAAAAGTTAAAACAAAAGTTCGCTGCAGAGCTACTTTGGCATTACGTCGTCTAACAGAAGATAGCTTTTAGAGGATACTTTTTCCACGACGTACAGTCGACATTATACCTGAGTCGACTGATGTGAGTTTTCGGCACGTTTCATCTAGTGCGTAGTACATACAAGGCGTAAGGGACAGCCCTCCGCTAACTTTGAGGGTTTGCTCAGTAGACGAAACTGAACAACCTTCCACAATTTTTTTATAATCTCAGGAAACGAAAACAAAAATCGGCCTCTCCATACAAACTAAGGCAGATTTATTTTTTCAGTTCAGTTTTGTCTACCGAGCAAGCCCTTAAAGTTTGCGGAGGGCTGTCCCTTACACCTTGTGTAGGTATATCGATGGTAAAACTACAATGCGCACCACACCTACCCATTAGGGCACGTCGGTCTCCATACATTTTATATGGCAACTAGACTTGTAGACTTGTTGTTGCTACGCGAAATCGTTCTACATACAAATTGAATGTGGTCCATATGTAGTTTTAGCTTAAAGAGTTGAGAAAACTTCTCTATGATGACGAAATGACGAAATGACGTTTGATAAGACAGTTTCCTTGTTAGAGCTCAGTCACGTTTTTAGTCGCAGTTTTTGAAGATAATCTTCTAGGTAAGTACCTGACGTACGAAGACGGAAGAACACTTGTGTTAGAAAGTAATTGCCTATGAACTGATTCAAGTCGTCTAAGAATAAATTTTGATTCCTTTGAGAGTATCGAAATATACGTTTTGATCACAGTCAAGCACTAGTTCATCATCATCTTCATCATCATCTTCCTGCCCTTGTCCCGTTTTATTTGGGGCTGGTTCAAGCATTAGTTCATATCAATTTTAAAAAAAACCTAAGAGACTGTACCTTTTTATTCAATAACTTACTAGTTTGATTTTTTCACAACTTCAAGAGACCGTAGACTTGAGTAATATGGTTTTAATTTCAATTCGATACCTCCACGCGTTTCCGTGATAAAAAGTTTTGACCGACACACAGATAGACAGACAGACGGACAACAAAGTGATCCTATAAGACCTCCTTTTTCCGCCCGTATAAATGGAAGGAAATAGCTGAACAGTTAAAATCATTAAGTATTTTAAATATAGACTGGAAATACCTTCGCGGTACCAGGGCCCAAATCGTGTGGAAAGGCCGCCAACCCTTCCATAGATAGCAGAAGACCAGGCTGAGATAACCTGAAATAACTGTACACCCTCACGAAAAAGATAGTAACTTGTAACCTCAAAGAAGTTTTAATGTGGCGTGGTGTGGAAGAGCAGTGAGGGCCAGTGGTAATTGCCCCGATTTAAGAGTTGTAGGTTGTGGGTTCTCAAACCCAGCCGGCCTCACAAGGTTCCTACTGTTGGGGTTCAGGCCTCCTCTCTAGAAGATGGAATGGGCCGTAATCCATTATAGGCTGATTATGCTAAGCCTTGACGGAAGAACTTCAAGAGGAACAATTACGAAGTTGACCATATTAACATATCAAATATTAACATGTCAAATATAACAAGCAAGTGTTGCTTGCTTTTAACAGTTGACAGTCACAAACAATGTTAGTTGGCAATCATATTTACTGACTAGTTGCTGGCAGTGGCTTCGCTTGCGTTAAAGTTGAAAATTTTCCCAAGGGGACATACTCCCGTTACAAAAAGTATCCTATGTGCTATTCCCAGGACATGATCTATCTCTGTACCAAGTTTAATCGAAATCAGCTTCATCTTGCTTAAAGTTCAGCAGGTCGAGCGTAAGAAGTAATAAGCTTACATACAACAACAAGTTTTAGTCATCATAATACCGATTAAAATTGCCTTTTTTTAAAACGGTTTGAAATGTTATATCTTTGGATTGTCTTGGAATTATAAATACAATTTTTTTTTTTTATTAAAAATACGTTTTTTTTGTTCGAAATTCGGTATTTATTGGTTTCTTTGTGGTTTCGTATTTTCCGTAATATCGCCGAGGATACATTCAGCTGTGCGTTGATATGCCAGTCAGTCAGTTTCTTCTTTTATATGTATATAAATATATTATAGAGATAAGGCCGCCAATTGTATCTTTTAAATATAAGGCTCAAATGGTATTTATTATCTTGGTGTACAATAAAGTATATATAAATATATATTTTAGGCGGTTTCGTTTCCAGACACAAGCAAACTACTTAAACTTCCGCACTTTATTCTTCTACACATAAATAACATTATTTTAAACACAGAAAGTCGTATTTACCATGCGATTTGCGTGCGTTACATAAGCGCACGTGAAGGCACTTACGGTCTTCTTACACACACGATCGTTGCCATCCTCATCATACTAATAGGCAAGTAGTGCGTGTTTCTTGACGAATAAATAAACCAGAAGAGCAGAGGAAATTGGTGCAATCTACATAAACAATGCATATAAGAAGTACATTCTTTGGAGCAAATCTCAACGCTGACCATGACAACTGCCAAAGGCGCATGTAGTGCGAATCGCACCTTCGATTCCTCCTTTGGCAGTTCACATAAAGATCCGGCATTTCTGTGGCTGCTTACATGATCAGGGAAGCAAGTTTTATCACTTTTGCCATCAACACGCTAAGAAAAAGGGTATAATATTTTTTTACGGTGTGAAATCGTCCAATTACTTATCACGCTCTAGCGAGTGACAGGTTATATCAAACTTTTACTGACTAAAAGCACACCTCATTGCGTTTAAGGACCACGAGTTTCCTTCTCTGATAATCCTCGTGGGCCTTGCGAGCATCAAATCTGCTGGGGCTGTAAGCGGTTAGCTGATTATCTCTTTGAAAAACTGGTGAAACACTACGCGCTGTCGATGACTGGGGCAAAACTACGCGCTGTCGACAACCTGGGCTCAGTACAGTTAATTACCAGACAGCCGGATGGCGAGCTAACCATTGAAGAACCGCCTTTGATGCAGGCTTATTTTTATTGCTATTTTATGAATGCTGGTAAAAGTAAAGACACAATGGTACTTACGCGGAGGTCATGCCCTGAGCGCACAAGTGCGAGCGTCCGTCAGTGGACGTGACCAACGCAGCCATGTCGTAATAGGTAGAGGTTATCGCTGACATCAGTTAGGCCGTTTTACAGTTTCTATTTGTTTATTTTATTTAAATAATGCGACCTGGATGGCTTCCTTAAGAATTGGAATGAGAAGGCGAGGAACTGTGATCGTTGGAAGGAGTGGAGGGAGGCCTTTACCCAGCAGTGGGACAATATGGGCTAATTATAATAATAATATTAAATGCGGTCTTATACTAGAAGTAGTAACTTCCTGTGTCATGGGTGCGTTCACCAATAACGTTATCTACGTTAGACACATAAGACATCCAGACCCTGAACCAGTTTTTGTAGGCCTTCAGCCTTGCTAGGCCCATACGGTATTGCTGATACCAATTTGAATCACGCGTAGACGACTCGGGCTCTATCCGGGCGGTCCAGACTATCGGAAGGTCATTGCTTCACATTGCTCGTCGCCCGCAAAACTGATGAACGGATGTCTGATCTCTCACAGCTGAGGCCGTCTCCTTAGGCGTAAGGCTAAGTAGGCGATGCATCCTACTCCCTCTCAATGCTGACCATGACCTGAATCAGGGACCGGCGCCAGATATCAAACCAAGCAGCGCCCTAGCAGGGCACTTCTCCGGGTGGTCCGCGTGACGGTGATACCTGATGGTTACTTCCACCTGAATCCGTAAAAAAGCCTCCCCAATGTACCCTGTCCGGCGAGGAAATGCGTCATGCAGTAGATGAAGATGCTGCCACTCTTCAAAGAGGGGACGTCATGATTACAGCGTGCCCAACATTATAAAACTGATTGTGCTTATTATTATGCTATGCTGGTTTTAATTATGCTGTACTGCTCTCATCTTTGGAATGGGTCTGCCAAATGCCAGCTTGTTGCTCTAGAATCGTTGGAGAAGCGAGCCAAGAAGATCATTGGCAATGATTCACTTGTAAAATCAAAACTCCAAAGTCTTGAGCATCAACCCCGAGTTGCTAGTCGGTTGCTGTCGGGTTTCTATCGTTTACTTTTCGGGGAGTGTGCATTGGAATTGCATAATTTAATTCTGCCAAGTTTGTTCCTACGGCGTTGCGCTACCGGTACATGGTGGATATCCCACTCATACGTATCATTATGCGTACAGCTCAGGAGTGGAGTGCCGGAGTCTGTGTTTCCTGATAGGTTTAAACTACGGGTCTTTTAGTCAAGTCACAACGTCGCTTTCCATGAGGTGAGATAATGGTCAAACGCCAGCCTATACATAATTCAAATATATATCTACAAACATCATCATCATCATCTTCCTGCCCTTATCCCGTTTTATTTGGGGTCAACGCAACACGTTTTTTTCTTCCATTCTGTCCTGTTACTCGTCACGCTATCACTGACTCCCTTTTCATTCATATCACTTCTCACACCATCCATCCATCTTTTCTTTGGCCTCCCTCTTCTTCTCCATCCATCCACATGTAAATTCATTACTCTTTTAGCAATATGCGTTTCATCTCTCCTCTTTACATGACCATACCAAGACAAACGATTTCCTTTCAAGTTTTCAGTCACTGGCGCCACTTTAAAACTTCCCCTAATATACTCATTTCTCACCTTATCCATTCTGGTCACACCACACATCCATCTCAACATTCTCATCTCCACTACATGCGATCTTTTTTTCATCCGTCTTTTTCACAGCCCAACATTCTGATCCATACAGTATGACAGGCCTTATCACGGATTTGTAGATTTTGCCCTTCAACTTGAGGGGCATCCGTGGATCACAAGTTGTTCCCATGACCTGTCGCCATTTCATCCATCCTGCGTTAATCCGATGAGTTACGTCCCGGTCTACCTCACCATCCCCTTGGACGAGTGACCCGAGATACCGAAAGTCGGAACAGATCGGTATGGGCGTTCCGGCGAGAGCTAAAGGCACTGGAGTGGAGAGACCGCCGAAATCGCAGAACAAGTATCTACAAACAATAATATCAATTACCATGTTATGTGCGTCTGATAAGAAATGTGGCTAGTAATTATAGCCCATGGTTACGGTAGGAATTACCAAAAAAAAAATAGTAGTACAAAAGTCGGTTGCATAGAATCTACATAATCGTGAGAAATGACACTTACAGATCACGACATGGTCGCTTTATTCACCTAATTTGTAAATGTCATTTGTCCACGATCGTAATACGTCACTTTCGATGATGACTCATCTTAACACATTGGCTTACTAACTACCATAGACATAAGAAGTAGGTTATGCGTCCAAGAAGGCGTAGAACAGTACGCGCTGTTAACAACTCGGGCTTGATCCGGACGGCGAGCTACTCATTGCTTGTCGTCCGCAAGCCCACGTTTAAGGCGACCGGTAGCTGCCCTACAACTGCTGTCAGGATGTCCGTTCCTTCATGGCTGCGACCTTCTCCTTCGCTAAAATTACTGGTTCATAGAAGGAGGCAACCGCATCCCGTTCTCTCTGGCTGCGGACCATGATTTGAAGTTGAAGTCAGAAGGAATCATAAAACAAAACAAAAAAACATAGTAGATTTTATAATAGCGGGTTGCCATAGAATCTACATAATCGTTAGAGAAATGGCATTTACAGATCACGACGTGGTCGTTTCATGTTCGCCTAATTTGTAAATGTCATTTGTTGATCGTGATAAGTTACTTTCGATGATGACTCATCCTATTACACTGGCTTCAATATCATCATCATTTCAACCGAAATACGTCCACAGTTGGGCATAGATCTCCCCCAAGTGTTGCCATAATGACCGATCTTGTGCATTTCGCATCTTTTCAGTTCCCGCGACTCTAACCAGGTCATCGGTCCACCTTGTGAGAAGCTTTCCAACACTGCGTCTTCCGGTATACGATCCTACTTCCTACTGCTGGATAAACGCCTCTTCCAAATCTTTCTAAGCATTCCCTTTTCGAGCCACCTCGAACTGGTCCTTGCGTTAGGCGTGCGTCATCATCAAACTCGATGGCACTGTTTATCCTCAGGCACTCACTTTGTGGAGACTATTTCCTTGTCCTCCTTTTTCTTTTCTCTTCTCATGCTTCAGAGCAGTGGTGACCGAGTGGTAACGACCCCGACTTGCGAGTGGTAGGCCGCAGGTTCAAACACAGCCAGGCGCATTACTTTGTGCAATTTATTTCATCATCACTGCTCTCAAAACGGTGAAGGAAAACTTCGCGAGGAAACCGACATGGCGGCTAGAACCAAAAATTCGAAGACATGTGATATCCACCAACCTGCACTGGGTCCACGTGGTGTTAAATGCCCATTCCCTCTTCGAGTGGTGAGGCCTGAGACCCAACAGTGGGATAAAAGGCCCATGCTTGATCTCAATCCCGTTTTAGCCTGGCACTGGCGACTCCAGAACTTTTCGGGACGAAAGGTTCGACTATCTTTTATGCGAGCAATGTGCCCTGCATCCTGCCATACTGCAACTATCACAGACATATGAAGTAGGTCATGTGCCCAAGAAGCTAAAACATTCGGGTTTCGAACAATGCGACGACAAAATCTGACAGAATAAAGACAATTTGGTTCAAAACAAATTCTCAAGTTCTCATTGTCCGCGCGATCTATCGCGTTGCGCAAGAGTGCGTGGAGGAACTTACCTGTGGTGAAACTAGCTACTCTGTATACTAGTCGGTTAATTGAGATAGAAGTACTTGAACTGCCAGTAGTGGTGGAGTAGTGGTGCTATTGACACAATTCCTCTATTTAGGATTCTGTGAGAACTTTTGTGTGCTTACATAAAATTACAAGATGGCACGAGCAGGTGATTTTTTAAATAGCAATCGATTTGTTTATTGGTCACATTGAAAATATTTATGAGATTGTAGGAAAAAAAAAATCTCTCAAAAGCATAGATATTAAAATTCGCGCGCTAAAGTGAACATGATCGGCCCCGCCAGAATTAATTTATCATATATTACATTTATCGCACCGTGCTGGGCGCTAAGCGACCGGCACGAGGAACACGTCAACCCCCGTTTATTTATATCTTCGTAAATGTATTGAAAAATGTCGTTTGATACACGTCGAAATTTGTCACTGCAGCTATCGGCTGCATAACACCCTTGCCTGTGGCTCGAGCGAATTCCACCTCAGTCGCGATAACACACTTTCTCCACTTTATCAAAATTTACTATTCTTGTTTTAAAAACTGCAAACTAGCTCTCCAATCCGACTATATCTATTTGTCACTAACAATGAAAAGTAAACACCTATAATTCTGGTTACTCCACATATTCAGCTAGCGTTAAAATACAGTACGTAATATAAATAGGGCCGACGGGCGTCCCCGTTAACGCGAGAGATCACCTCAATGCACGACCCGGCCATCGAACCCACGACCTTTGCAAAGAAAGTCGTTTTATGTAACCAGTGCGCAGCGCAGGCGCAAATCTTACTTTGACCATTATTTCACTGTTATTTATGCGCTATAACTCTTAAAATACTAGACATATTTAAATGCGCTTTTCTAAGAAAAATATCTTGCTTTTTATAGCTATCTTTTAGTTTAAGTGCCATGGACATGGGTGCAGTCATTTAAGAGATATGCATGTATTTTTGGACATGTAAATTTTAATTTATGTATTGCACCAAGCGGGGTTACGTCCGTGGCATTAAGTTTTCTGATTATAATTTATCAGCCTGATTGTCTGTTGTATTGATGACATAATGGTGTCCGACATTGAGAACAAAGTTTTAATATCTTTTAGGATTCCGCAACGTTACTTATTTAGCTTTGAGATTTAAAAAAGCATTTTCAGTACGTTTTTAATAATAATTATTATTATAGCTAGCCTATATTGTCCCACAGCTGGGCTTCCCTCCATTCTTTCAAATGATTCTGGTTTCTTGCTTGCTTTCTCATTCCAATTCCTAAGGAAGCCATCCGGTCGTCCCGCCATCTCCTTCATGGTCTGCCTGGGCACCAATCCTGCGTTTTACGGGCCCAAAGCTTATTTGACATGCGGCATACATGTCCTGCCATTTAAGTTGGACAGCCTTTTGAGCGACATCAATGGTTTGCGATTTGGCGCGCAGTGTTGTGTTTCGAACATCGTCTTATATTTTTATTTATTTAGGTTCACCCACAGCACATTACACATACACATTAAAGCAAATCTTATTACGGGTAAATACAAATTTTACAGTACACATACACATGCCAGTTCAACGCTTAGTTTCTAACTTATTTTTTTTTTATTTAAAATTAAACACTTAAGTATTATTTAACACGCAGTCTGGACAGGATAAACATTTGCAAAAGCTAAGTGTAACATTACACATATAATTCTTAATGAAGATATTTTTTTCATAGCCAGTTTTTATGGCTGGTTATACTTATACTATTAATACTCGTCAAGTCTGATCATACGAGCCCAAACTCGATGGAGTTGTGTCATTTAACTACGAAGTTGCTATAGCCACATTCCAGTTCCATCATCAAATCAGCTCCATGTCATAATAATTTTGCATTGTTTTTTGATTTACAAATGCATGCCAAATTTCAGCTCAATCGGTAACCGGGAAGTGGGTCAAATTTAAGTTGCAAGATTTGATTAGAAACAAACATCGGGATAGGTGAAACTAAATAAAAGCTTGTAATAAAATACAGGTTTGCAGACAAACTATCCTGAACATATTTATGAACCAGTATGTATTATTGAGTCAAAAGAAACTAAACTAAAACTGAAATCATATCTGCAGTAGGTATTCTTTTAGCAATAAATTTAATAAATACACACTAACAATTTTTGTACCACACATATTATTATCTGGAACACACAAGAAACTCCTTTCTAAACAGTCAAGCAGTTTTCGAGTTGCGACGCATTACGCATGCAAACATAACTACGTCGAAGAAACAGTACGGATCATTTATCACGCAAGGTCGAGGGACTTGACCGGTACATAATAACTTCAAGTTTTTAACAAAGAGAGAGGTGCATCTGCAATTTCCGAAGTTCTTTTGCAATACTGAATTTTGATTTATAGTACGCCAAAAAAAGGTGCTCGTGTATTTTTTTGTGGTGCGAATTCATCCAATTACTTCTCTAGCACATCTTTTGGGGGGAGTGGGAGCGTGTGTCTGATTTTTATTTTTATTGAACACACCTATAATCCTACAGTTGCCCTTTGCATTCCAGGACCACGGGTTTCCTTTGAGAAGTCAACCCAGTCGGCTTCGTCCCTGCTGGGCCCCTACGATTTTGCTGACATCTCCTTGAAGAGCGCGTGGAACACTATGCGCCCTTGACGACTCGGGCTCAGTCCAGATAGTCACCGTACAACTGGACGACGAGCTACCTCTTGGTCATCATCCGTAAGCCCACGCCTACGGTGGCGTGAAGTTGGGGTCGGCGCCCGGTGGCTTGGGCATGGGAATGTAACCTAACGAGGCGACCGCCACCCATTCCCCCTCGCTCAGCACTTTGACCTGTAACTGTGTCGTTACAACACAAGAACATCGACTTACTAGCTCGTCGATTAGCTTCCGACCTTAATAATAGATGAGTGCACTAGCAGACCCCGGCAGTGGGATCAATTTTGCTGACAACTCTTTGAGGCGAGCGTGCACCATGACACGCTGTCGATTCTGGCTAAGTCCTTATTAAATAAATAGCTATTGCTAGCCGTCCGCAAACCCGCACTTACCATGACCGGTTTATTTTTATTATTGATAGACTCGCGGGTGACTTGATGGCAAGCGATGATGAAATCGACGATGGAGCACGCTTGCTTAGCTAACTCAGACTCCAGCAGGGAATTCCACTCATTGGCTGTACGCACAATAAATGTGTTCCCAAAACGCTTTGTGCGTATGGGTGGGATGTCTACCATGTACCGGTGACGCAACGCCGTACGTCTTGTGGTCCAATGATGGAGCGGACTTAGCATTGCATTGCGATTCACAACACCCACGTTTTCCACCACTTTCTTTCCTCACATCACTTACTCCTACTTCGCAAGAGGTGACTGCTTCCAATACCTTCACAAAGCGTACCGTGGCCTGTACCAGAGCCCGATGCGAGAGGTCACCCCCCCCCTGGTTCGCGGTGCTCTGCCTAAACGGGGTAGACTTCTTTCGTAAGCTCCTCAGTGTCCTCCGGGCAATCAGGGTTCCGTAATCTTAACAAGCAACCTTTATAGCTTGGCCATTTCCATCGTGTATTTTTGCATGACGTATAGTGGGCATACATTTTTGTCTTCTCTACTCCATAGTGTAGGATACACCCAGGCAGACGAATTACTATGTGAAAATTTCATCACCACTGCTTCCGAAACGGTGAAAGAAAACATCGTAAATTCAAAGATCAAAAATTCGAAGACATGTGATATCCACTAAACTGCATTGGCCCGCGTGGTAGATTACGGTCCATTCCCTTTCCTAGAAAAGAAGCCAGCGTCTCGGCAGAGGGAACATCATGGTTGATTATGTTCTACTAATAAAACTAACGCCACCTTCCTAACCTACCTTCCTTCCTATCTAGCTGATAGTTTTAAGTACGATATTGTTACTTGTTACATTTATATATTTTTAGGATATGCGTCATGTTGGACGCAAATATACTCTTTTTCTTTCTTTTCTTTTTCTTTTTTCTTTCAACTTCTAAGTCCACATGTTATAAGGGGTCACTACGGAACCTTCGAAGTCCGACACACACTTGGCCGGTGTTTTGTTTGTGAATTAGCAAAGCAATAGCCATCGGCAATAATGGATATCTACCTAAGTGGGCGTAGGGGGACTTGTTTCTTAGCAACCGATACAGTCAAAATAATTTCTATAACAAAAATATGCAACACACTCTCTCTCATATTATGTTGTGTCTCAGCCTGTATTAATCATGTTTTGTAACCAGACAATCTTTGATTTTTGGGGTTCCGCACCCAGAGAGTAAAACGAGGGTCCTGTTATTACTAAAACTCCGCTGCCCAACAGTCTATCTGTCCGTATGTCATCTTTCTCATAAAAAAGTGTCATAGGAGTTTCTTGTGCGTTTTTCTCCATAGAGATCCACGCTTTGGAACGTGCAATTTAGCTTTACTTTTCTTGGACTGACCGACATCTGAATATTCAAAAGTGGCTGCAAATGGTATATTTGAAATAAATGCTGATTTGAAACCGTGATACCTAAACAGTTGAAATGGTCACATATGATGCATTTCTGTTACTGCATAAACTATAAATATTAAAAACAGAATAAAATAATTATTTAGTTGGACTGCCATATAACCAACGTGATTTTTTTGAAGTTTTCTTGCTTTGGACGCAGACGGTACGGAATCCTTACTACGCGAGTCCGCCCCGCGCTTGTTCGGTTTTTTAAACAAAACACAATCAATCTGTATTGAGAACAATTTCTCATTATGACATCTCGAATTTATTCCCCAGCAACTGACATAAAATACAAATGCTGGTTGCCAAATGATAAAGCTGCCATAACCATCTGCCATTTACTGTGTATTTTGCAAATAAATCGATTACACATCTCGGTTTAATTTCGTTTTTTAATCGATTAGAAATCTTCGCTCGGTCACTCGTCGTTCACTTCCTATATCGTTATGTTCCCACAATTAACTTGAAGACATAGATTAATAGGTAATTTATGCAGACCTGACAGTCTTGTCTTGGATTTTATGCTTTTATTTATTTATTTTTCTATATCCAGTAGTTTTTTTATTATTTACTTCCAAATCTGACGATAGTGATCGATGAAGAATCGATTCGAATTATGATTATTAATTAATTGTCAATATAAAAGAAGGTATATAGGTCTGATAAGAGAATGCCAAGTAAATACATGAATCGTTGATAAATATTCTAGTTAGGTGAGAAATAGAATGGCACTTTGGAGAGTGTTCGCGGGAATTATATGACTTTATTCCGCCATTGCCTTACTATCATCGGACAACCCGAAGTATGGCAAAAATTTACCCGTACATTTTTGACACCTCTACGTTTCAGACTAAGGCGTTTTACTGAACAATTTGCCAGCAGTTTTCCCGTTCGATTATAATTTAGATGTCATCAAGGCTAGAGTGAATAGGTGTTTTAATATACTAGTGCGCTTTACCATCAACCACTGTATTCCTATTTACCATAAGGTGGGATCGCAGTCAAGCACTGGATATACTTATATATATCGTCATCGACAAAGTCGACTCGATGATAATGCAAGCTTTCATGCGGGTTCTAGTTGGATAGTTTGCATTGTGTAACTGAGCCTACATACGAAGCCACATAATTTATTTAATTTTATTTGATGATACTAACATAGTTTTTAAGCAATTTGTACTACTAACTAAATATGGACATTGTCCGAAATAAACGTTATTATTATTATTATTATTATATATCAATTAAAAAAAATCATCACTCTACAACTCTTGCTCGGATAAAATGAGACAAAGAAAAATATCAGACAGAAGAATTCAACTGATTAAAACTTAGTTGTGTTCCTTCTGCTGCTTTAAACGTTAGCTTCGAGGTAACTCTTTCATATAACCTCGCAGGTAAAACAGTGCCTACCAATTTGAATATGAAGATACGGTTGATTTCTATGGCCTACCAAATAGCAGTTTCGGTTCTTTTTTTTTTTTTTTTTTCTCTCGACGGGGAAAATCATCATTGACGAAACCCGCTCTTGGGTGGAGCGGGAGACAGTGTCAGAGTCTTACTGACTAAAAACCCCGCGCCGTTCCTTCTAGCCTTCATACCGGGGCTCTAGTTTCCTTTCGGATAACCCCGACCCCGGTAGGCTTCGACCCAGATGGGCCCCTCCTGTTGCTGACAACTCCTTGAGGCGCGCGGGAACAGTGCGCGCCGTCGACGCCTTGGCTCGGTCCGGACAGTTACCGGACGATCAGACAGCGAGCTACCCATGGCTCGCCGTCCGCGAGCCCGCGTCTACGGTGGCCGGAAATCGGGATCGGAATCCCGGCGGCGGCGGCGGGGGCGCCGTTGCCTGATGCGGTCTGCCTCCTCCTTTGCTAGCATTACTGCTTCGCAGAAGGAGGCGACCGCCTGCCATTCCTCCTCGCTCCGGACCATGGCCTGAACCAAGGTCCGGCGCGAGAGGTCTCCGCCGCCGATCACCCCCACGAGGGCACGGCGTTGCTCCGCCCAAGCAGGGCACACCTCAACTGTGTGCTCCACCGTGTCCTCCGGGCGTTCCGCACAGTGGCGGCACCCGGGCGTCTCTTCCGCTCGAATCCGATGCAGGAACCTCCCGAACTTGCCATGTTCGGTGAGGACCTGCGTCATGCGGAAGGTAAGGACGCCGTGAGGTCTTTCCAGCCACGCCTCAAAGAGGGGACTTACCGCCATAATTGTGGCGTGCCCAGCACTGGGTTGCGACAGTCGCTGACGCCATTTCACCGTGAGATCCCGCCGGAGCTCTGTCCGCCATACCTCGACCTGTCGCGGTAGTGGACTTTCGCCCCGGCGTTGCATCTCCACGCGCTTATCGTGCATGTGTGCAAGGACTGTTGCCTCCAGATCCCACGGTGGTAGGCCAGCCAGAAGGCTCGCCGCTTCGCGGGAGATCGTGCGGTAACCCCGCACCATCCGTATTGCCATGACCCTCTGGCATTCGTTCAGTATGGACGCCGGTCGTTTTGCCAGCGACGGCGCCCACACCGGCGCCCCGTAGAGGGCCATGGACCGAACGATCCCCGCGTAGAGCCTCCGGCAGGAGGCGTCTGGACCCCCAAGGTTGGGCAGGAGCCGCTTGAGAGCAGCCCCGGCCCGGTTGAGTTTGGGAGCCAAACGTCGGAAGTGTTCTCCGAAATTCCATCGGCTGTCGAGAACGAGTCCCAGGTACTTCATCGTCGACCCGACGCCGATGCGAACTCCTCCTACCGTAAGTTGGGAGTCTGATGGTGGCGCATTCCGAGGACCGTGGAAAAACATGGCCTCGGATTTGTGCAGCGCCACCTCGAGTCCCAACTCCTGGATCCTACCAACGACTATCGCAACCCCACGTGTCGCTAGAGCGACCGCCGCCTGGTGCGACTCTCCCTGCGCTAGAACCAGCGTGTCGTCTGCGTAGCAGACCACGCTGACCCCGTCAGGGAGGTCGCCGCGCAGCACGTAGTCGTAGCCGATGTTCCACAAGGGTGGGCCTAGAACCGACCCCTGCGGAACACCGCACGACATCTCTCGACGTTTCCAGTCTCCCTGGTGACCGGGGTAGATAATTGACCTATCCGACAGGTAAGCCTCGACCACTCGACAGAGGTATTCGGGCACCCGGTGGTACCGGAGTGCCCTCCGGATCGTACTCCAGGGCAGGGAGTTGAACGCGTTAGCAATGTCCAAGGACACTGCCACGACGCTCCTGCCCCGGGACACCGCAACCCCTGTCGTGAGGGCTCGCACGCGCACGATGGCGTCCACCGTAGAGCGCGCCCTGCGAAAACCGAACTGTCCGTCCGACAAGTCCGGCCCCACCCGTGTTAGCTGCGCGACGAGGCGGTTTGCAATGACTCTTTCAAAGAGCTTGCCCACCTCGTCGAGCAGCACAATGGGCCGGTACGCGGACGGAGAGTCCGCAGGGCGCCCTGGCTTCGCGATGAGGACCAGTTTCCCCATCTTCCAGCGAAGTGGAAACTGGCCCCTCTCCATACATGCGCTGAAGAGCCCTCTTAGTCGAGGCCCGAGAGCCTCCATGGCCAGGACCCAGGCTTTCCCTGGCAAGCCGTCGGGTCCTGGGGCGGTGTTCTTGGCACTCAGCCTTCGCACCGCCACTCTCACCTCTACCTCGGTCACCTCTGGAGCGTTGTCGTCGTCGTCGCTGTTGTGGTCCACGTCAGACACTGCTGGCGGGGGCGGAGCCATGGGCGGGGGGGAGTGTTCCCCTCGCTCAGGGAACAGAGTGGTTACCACACCCTCCACGAGTTGGGGCCGGAGACTCTGAGTCAGCGGTGGAGCCCAGGGGCGTAGCTTGTCCCGTACCAATTTGTACGGGCGCCCCCACGGATCCGCGTTCAGAGACCCCAGCCACACGTTGCGGGCCTCGAGTTTGGCCCGCCTTATCTCCGTTCGGAGGGTGCGCTTTGCCTCTCTGTACCCCTCATACAGCTCCGCCTCTCTGACCTCCGCATCCGGCTGGCGGTTGCGGCGCCTGCAGTGTCTGTCGTACCGGCGGCGCGCGTGGTTGCACGCGTTGCGCAGTGCGCCGATCTCCGGCGACCACCAGTACACGCGGCGCTTAGCACGACCTGGAGGGACTCGGGGCATTGCCGCGTCGCAGATTTGCGACATGGCCTCCTGGAACCACTCCGCCTCGACGTCGATGTCGACAGGCCTGTCCGGTGCTTGCACCCAGGCCTGTACCGTCGCGGCTTCCAGGAGGAGCTCCCGGTCCATCTGCTTAAGCGCCCACCGCGGACCACAAGGGCTCTGTCGGACCGGCGCGGCCGAGGTTTCGGCGGAGACGTCCAACCGGATGTACCGGTGGTCGGAGTACGTCTCCACCTCCTCCATAACGCGCCAGTCGACGACACGCGGCGACAGAGCGGGGCTGGCGAACGAGATGTCCACCACTGATGTACCCCGCATCCGCACCAACGTGGGGACAGAGCCCCGGTTCAGGACGACCAGGCCCAGCTCCAAGGCCCAGTCCTCCACCATCCGACCCCGTCGGTTCGTGCGCCGAGAACCCCAAGCCGTGTTCCAGGCGTTGAAGTCCCCGCAAACGACCACGGGGAGGGAACCGAACCCAGCGACGACGGAATTAAGCTCCATCAGGGAGAGTTGGAACTGGCAGTTTCGGTTCTGGGTGTCTGGTGTATGTGAGTTTACCTGTTTGTGAATGCACTTACGACACAGAAGTGGTGTGAGTGCATTCACTGGTGGTAACCTGGTGTGATGTTATTGCAATGCAAGGATCAATGGGATCAAGAAGAAAGATGGAAGGCAACATTGCATAGATCAAATAATTAAAACCAGCGATTTTGATTGACAAAAATGTATTCAAAAGATTGATATGCACTACAGAAATATCACGACAAAAATAAATAAGTAATCGTAGTTATATATTTCAAGTTTTCATATATGTATTCATTTCATATGATTGTTGGGTTCAATTCCCAACACTATGCCTACAACTCACAACTCTCTCTCTATGGTTTTCTGGTAAGTAGTCGCCTCTCCAGAACCTTTCGCCTTCATTGACCTTCTGTTTTGCAAGTAATACCAGTGTTTGTATGTGTGTCACAAATCACATCCAAATTCATTATTTTCCAATATAACCGGCCTTTCTTGGGATATTTTACAATTTTACGGTATTTCCAATTTTCCGGTGACATCCGGTGAGTTCTATTAATTAAGTAATTGAGACTTTTTTTATTCAAATAAAATAACAAATTACTTCGAATAAGCGAATCCAAACCAATACGAAGGGCTCAAATGTTCCCCAGTCGCCCCTTCGAGCCCAGTGTCTCAAGCGTTGCCAGATCGAACGCTACGTAGCCAGCCTCATTACTTAACTTACAGACCTACATATATAAATAAACAAATTGATGACCATTGCCACTAGAAATAACTTTATTCACAAAGAAAACATAATGCATGCAAGGGCCTAATGGACTTACAACATTGTTATGTTGAAAAAGACTCTCATTTGGTTAAATGTCAACTTAACCGGAAGTTACTAACGATAACACTTCTGTTCATTGCTCTAATCTTTGTCCCACGCGTGGGAACCCGACGTACTTGAACTTACTTTCAATTGTCGGTCTCCCGACAATGATGGGAAACTGTAACTGCCATCCTCAAACCATTGTCGACTTAAGTGCAGTGATTTCTTGAGTGGCAGCAGATTTGTGAGAATATTTAGATGATACTCATGTTTTGGAGTGATATGCATTAGAACTATTTGCTAGATTTACTAGGAACTAGCTTTAGCCACCGGCTTCGTCCATGTAAAAAGTAAAAATGGTTTTCTCAATACCATCATCATCATTCATCATCATCATTTCAAGAAAGAATTCCACTGATGGACAAAGGTCTCCTCAAATGTCGCCATAATGACCGGTATACGCGTCTCGTATCCATAGGATACCCGTGACCGTCACCAGGTCAACACTCTACCTCCAACAATCCCCCTAGTCAAGTCGATAATCTGCAATAGTTAAAGCTAGTAGGAAACTTCAAATGTACGGGAATGACGTCATCTCCACGCTCAGTCACGTGGTTAGAATAAAAGAATTGGGAGCTCTTCCAACTCGAGGCGTTCGACGCAAGCGAAACGGTTATAAATTGGCTAGGGAAGCTGGTCTGTCCATCTCATTGGTGATTAACCACGTGACTTATTGCCCTCAATTTTGCTCTGCATTACGAGACCCTCTATGGAGTCATTACCGCAATGAAATACATGACCGAAGAAGGTAAAATGCGTGACGGCACTGAGGATGATAGGCTCTGTCTGATGTCGAGTTCTTTTAATATGGAATATGTCGTACGAAACTGTCCACGATACTCCTAACATCCATCTCCAGCACATCTCCAACACATCAACTTCTAAGAGCTGTGTGTTATATCATTGCATAGTTAATTTTGAGCTGAATTAAAGATACTAAGACATCAAGTTATTAAGATTTATTTGTATCACATTATAATGTACCTACTATAATGCACACTGTGTAAGATTTTATGTATGTGTGTGTGTGTCCCTATGACACAGGTTATATCACCACCTCACCCACCAATTTGTAGTACTGACTTTTTTTTGTAGTATTTTTGTACACCGTTATCGATTCTGTAAATTGTCATGATGTACTACGATGTTTTTGATGAATATTATTACTATTATATTATTAAGTTCCAAATCTTAGTTCGTCCAATGAATAAAATAATGATTTTGTAGTTAAATGGCTGATTTTTCACAGGAAAGAGACAGATTGCAGTGCTGTTCGAATGTTTCTAATTGTAAAGTTTTGCTACCTACATCGGCTGACTTGAGTTGACAGCTCTGTTCTACTGTGTGTTCACTCCAGCCGGCCAATAAAGGCAAGCCATAAATGAGGAATAAGACTTCTCCTTGGAGATAACGACTCCATGTTCTGCCCAACAGCTTGCCATAAGCTGCCCTGCGGGTTTTTTTTTTTAAATAAAAATATAGAAACATAAAAAAGGTACAATCATACCGCGGAAATGGTTGATATTCAGAATGCGTTTTAATTACAAATTACGAACAATAAGAGGAAGCATCTTGTGACATTATTTAAAATTTTAATTTTAACCCGTGGGATAATGTAGTTGGTATAGCAACTATATTAATTATTGTATGATTATATGTCTTCCTGAATGCAATTTCGAGACATTTCTAAGACTTGTTAGTAATGTTAATGCCTAAGAAACACAAATATAGTTTGGTTTATATGTAAATAGAAAAAAAAAAATTCGACAACTTTGACTACATGACCATCTTTTTTATAACTGACGGCATCGCCCGCGTACATAAAATATAATAGTCTATGACACTCAGGAATAAAGCAGCTTTCTATCGGTGAGAATATTTTAGCAATCGGACTAGTACTTCTAGACATTACCTTCTACAAACAAAAAAAAAAAACAATCTTTTCCTCTTTATAATATTTCTAAGTATAGATTAGTATAGATAAATAGCACAGAACGAAGTTTATTGTTTACTAAAATAGTAACAATTTTAAACTTAAATCTATGAATACAGTGGAAAGTTGACAGCTGACAGCCAAAATCAACTGTAATAGATCTACCAGACAATCCGAGCACGCACTGGACCCTGGTTTAGGCCATGGTACAGAACGAAGAGGAACTGCAGGCGGTCGTCTCCTTCTGCGAAGCAGTAATGCAAGCGAAGGAGACGACCGCACGCGTGAGGGAACTGACGTCATCAAGTCCAAACCGCAATGACCCCGACCCTGTCCTGTCACGGTACAACACTAGACAACCAAAACCTTTTACTACAAAATAAAGGTATGTAGAAATAATCTGCACATTCCCTAATAATAAATAATCTTCACCAGGGCTTCAATGCAATTTCAACATAAAATTTTACGTCAATCAAGATTAATTATCTCAAGCACACTTGAAGTGGGCTTCGGTAAAATCTACGATTATACTTAATATTATAAAGCTATGAGTTTGTTTGTTTATTTGAACGCGTTCATTACGGCAAGTATCCACCCTTACGTTGTTGAAACCTCTACGGTCCGGACTTAGCGTTTCACCTCGCCGTTTATATCGCATTGAGAAACTGGAACAGTTTGCTTGCTGCGGTCTTCCCGTCCAATTATAATCTAGGTGTCTTCAAGGCAAGAGTGAATAGGCTCATAATAAACTAGATCGTCACCCTATACAGATCGCCCTACAGCCACTAGACGCATCATGCTTGAACTAGAGCACCAAAAAAATTCTGTCAACTATCCGAGGTATGGGGAGCGAGTTACTACGTTCTGATTGGTACGGCGTTTTGATTGGTAGAGAGATCAGATTTATAAGTCATATGTGTTAACAGACATGCGTCGCCTGTTATTAGAAGTCTAGGGGCTGTAAGGTCGATGTCACTCACCTACACTTGGCGTATCTAGTTTCTAGTCTAATATAACAATAGCTGCATACATTGTCATGCAAATCTGTTGTGTGCTAGAACTGACAGACCTCCGCTTGGAGTTGTATGAAGATTTCAGTTGTTTACGTGAGTATGAACGGGTTTTCAATGGTACAAAGCATTAGCTGAATTATGCATTGAAAGAACGAGACTATAAGCACCTTTTCGGGTCGATACTGTTTCTAAATTAATGCAGAGGGCTTCCATGCCACTATGGGGTCCGAGTGTGCATTTCCTTTAAAAAAAAAATCTCACCGACTGATCGACACCTTGCGTAATCAGGCTGGCTCGTTCTTCGCTTAAAGAAGTAGCATTGCCATTCAACGTGGCAATGCTGCCAGTCTTCTGGGCACATTTCCGGATGACAGCGATATGGAGGAGCACTTCGATGCTTGAGTGTACTTTGTGGTTTTTTTATTTTATTTATGTACGTTATGTATTTATTTAGGTTTTAGTATAAATAGTTTAAGTTTTTTTAATATACATATGCAAACAAGGGTATTCAATAGGAAATGATATAATCTACGTACTTGAGCGAAATCATTATCAAAGCTAGTGGGTATAAAAGATGGAGTTTGTAAAATGTTTTTTTTTTTTTTAATAGGACCCTTCTATTAAAAAAAAAAAAAAACATTTTTAGGGTGGGTTGTTTTTGCATCCGAGGGTGCAGCCCTTTTGCTTGCGATAATTCCTGGCCCCTTTAAATGGTCACGGTAGTAGGCGGAGCTTGCTTTGTCGAAATCCATCATGGCCGCTTGTAATTTTGTTTTTTTTTTTTTATTTAGTAAAAAAGACGAATCAATGCTAGAGCTTTTTCTCACGACTTCGTTTGCTTAAATGATTATAGCACCGCAAAGTTTAAATCAAAGCCAGATAAAAAGTAACCTATGTCCTTTCTGCGAGTTAAAGCTTAATCGGTGCCTTTCATCAGAATCATTATTTTGATATATTATTTTTTTTGTCGGAAATTATCCAAAAGTCTCCCGCCCTTGAGCGGGCCGGGAAGTCGAGTCAGACTTTCACTGACTAAAAGCCATTCCTATAGTCCTTCGTTGCCTTGCATTCCAGGGCTGAGTTTTCCTTTCAGAAATGATTCCAAGGCCCCAGTAGGCTTTGACCCTGCTGCCCCTACGGTTTTGCTGACCTCTCCTTGAGCTCGGTTCAGGCGGTTACCGGACGGTTGGACTGCTCGCCGACCGCAAGCCTTTGGTATAAGTATAATAGTAATTTTCTAAAAACTCTATATACGGTTCTATCTTATAAATTGGCAGGAAGACCAAACGCCATCTGCAGCTTCCGTCTCTGTTCCTTGTTTTTCTGTTATTTTTGTTTGTGTGATACTTAAAAACTAAATCATTCCTTAGGGCTATATTTCATCGAAACACCATGGCGGTGCCACCAGTCGCAGCTACCAATAAAATGTATGCAGCTCTATAGAGAGTTACTCACCTGGTCTTCGTTTGGTTGCGCTACCAGCTCGGACATGTTGCGACTCTTGTGTCTATACGTTGTCTAGTTTGGGTTAGTTTATAGTTTGGACTTTAGTTTCACTGAGACACCATGGCGGCGCAACTGATCAAGCGTATCAGCTACTTTTCAATGAGTAAAACACCCGAACTGCGATCACCACAATGCCGGTGTTACCTACGAGTATCAAACTTCAATACAAACTGAAACGAACATAAATCTTCTATACCGGAATCTTTAATAAGGTTTCTTTGAAATGCTGACATTTCATGTTCAAATAACCTTTCAAAACCGTGTATTTACGGGGATTCCGTGATGTCCAATCAACTACTCACATTACTTATGCACTAAAGACTACAACGTTCGACTGAAGCCCTAATTCAAGGAAATCAATGTTTACTTCGAAGGGCCGACTAAGCTTTAAATAAATTAAACTAGAACCCATATTATGAAGCTCGGTAGCACGGTTAAATTTATTTATGTTTGATAGACAGACTGTCTTAAAGTTGAAGTCATGCATGTCCGTAAGGACTACCCAACAGACTATTAAGTATAAAGGTCAAAACTCACCAAGACAGGCCTAGAGTCATCAAAATAGCATTGGAAAGAGTAATTCTTGGAGTTACCTAACATATAGAGTGAAGATAATTCTAGGAGAAGCAAAATTACCCGAAAAATCGTCAACTTAAGTAGCACTAGGCCTATGTTACTTGTAGAACGATGGTCGTTGCCATGGGGTAGAATGTTTCTAGCGATCGCGTAACAGAAGACGCAGCATTGGAAGTCCTCCCACAAGGTGGGCCGATGACCTTGTGAAGGTTCAGGAATGTGAAGGAATCCGAAGAATACGAGACGCACAGGATCGTTCGTTGTGGC
The DNA here is from genome assembly GCA_949319445.1 of Mythimna lalbum. Classification (NCBI taxonomy): domain Eukaryota; kingdom Metazoa; phylum Arthropoda; class Insecta; order Lepidoptera; family Noctuidae; genus Mythimna; species Mythimna lalbum. Next base: position 2,613,903 of record OX439344.1, on the reverse strand, counting down.
GACAGGCCTCTCTCAAGACCTAAGTCAAACAGCGGACGTGTTACGACTGAAATGATGAAGATGATTATGACATGTTGGAAGCCTTTTTTATTGAGTGGCGTCCTTCGTCATTAGATGGACATTTAAGTGAAGTATTATACCATATTCTTATGAGAAATAGAGATTGTAATGCTTTATTTATTCCACAAAAAATTCCAATAAGATAAAAAGTTTTTTTACGAATGGGAGTTCACGAAATATTTTTTCTTACTCTGAGTGGAGCGAAAAAGAGAACCAGATGATACGAGATATGATGCTGTATCAAAGAAGACTGCGATGCAAATTGATACGAAGCTATTTTGGGCGACAATGTTCTGGTTCTGGTGGCCCACAATGCTACGATGCGAATCAATTTGTAAGTTCGTCTGTCACAGCGTTTTACAAGCTACCAATTTTTTATGATGCGATCTCGCATTAGCTGAGTCGGCCTTATAATGTTCCTACTATTGGGACTCGTGCCACCTCTCTAGGAGAGGGAAGGAGCCGAACTCCACCAAGCGTGCCCGTGGATGACGCATGTCTTCGAATTTTTGGTTCTAGGACATGCCAGTTTCCTCACGATGTTTTACTTCACCGTTTTCAGAGCAGTGGTGATAAAATAAATTACACAAAGTAATGCGCTTGGCTGAGTTTAATTCATGAATCCCCAAGCGACACCCGGTGGCCGCGCATCTATTGTCTTACTATTGTGTCTCTAATTGACGGTATCTGAAGGGTTAAACCCAGCACGGAATGTCGAGCAAGTGTATTGATAAATAAATAGTTAAATACACAAACTCGTATTATTCTTTTTCTTCTTAGCGTGTCGATGGCAAAACTTATTAAATTCCAAGCCTGGCCCAGTATTCGGCCACGGAAATGCTGTCCACTGATGCTGTCATTAATCACTACGTGAACAAGTTTATAGGGCACGCTATGCAGCAGGGAGGGTGGGGCATGGTCTGTGAAGAGAAGCCGCAAAAGCATACGTATTTATTATATCAAGTACAATATAATTGAGGATTTTTCAGCCCACCGCGCCGGTAAAATATCCAACACTCTTTTGTATTTATTCAATCATATTATTGGCCAAACCAAATTATTGGCCAAGCCAAATTATTGAAATAAAGTAAATGGTTTCGTCCACGGAAAAACCACAGGCTCTATAAAATTAACTACTTTCAACTGGAAATGAATGATATGAGCATTTATTACCATAATTTGCAAGACCACATAAAATTTGTTGAGGACGACCATTCTGTATCCATTATATTAATTATTTTTACCGATAACATTCAAAATGAAGTTAACAAAATTAATTAGGCTGAACAGGACCAAACACTCTGAGGTTTTTCTGCGTTTTACATTAAATAAATCTGTGAGTAGTATTTATAAAGTAACCATTTATTATGAGAGAGATAAATTGGACTGATGGATTGTTTCTGTTTTTGGATGCTATGAAATTTTGATTTATTTATTAAAAACACACACTATCTTTACAGGCTTGCTGGCCCAATACAACAGGTGGAACAAAATAAATAATCTTATGGTTAACTCTTACCTAAAAAAACTTAAACAACTATAAAAAATCGAAAAAAAAAAAAAAATAACATAATACTTAACATAATACTTAACCTACATGTAAGTAAAATAGTCGAAGTAGTAAGTAGAAGGTAAGTCCCCAGAGCAGAGGATAACTTCTTACTCTATCCATACCTTCTACTTCTGTGTCGGTATCACTCTGAAAAAGAAGAACCTTTCCAACTGCCCCATAATTGATTTTGGGCTGTTATATGTATTCTAACCACGTGGAGAAAATACTGCGATGCAAGACTTTGAATTTTATGTCCTACTAGCGGCCTGGGGAATAAGTATAACCTATATTAAACAAGGTGAATGAAGCTTTCCAATGGTGAAAGAATTGTTTAAATCGGCACAGTTGTTTTTGAGTTCATTCATTACAAACATAAACACAAAAATACTATTCCCTCTTTATAATATTAGTGTAGATGTGGAGTCGGTGTCACTACACAATCGCTGCAGCGCTGATGTAAGCAAGCATATAGTTATCTACGTTGCCTAATACTATAAGAAGATTTATATTTTAGTTATTAGAGTGTACTAAAATCTGTCTGGTACATCCAGACAGATTTTAGTACACTCTAATAAATGGCTTACAGCTTTGGGGCAGTAATAGCAATTTCTATAATAATATCTTAATAATACAATGGATGCGAAACATGATACTTAGAAACATTTGCAATGTCTCATGTTTAAGCATAATAAGCCTTTTAACTATCCTACTGCTGGGACTCAGGCCACCTCTCTAAGAGAGAGAATGTGGAAATTTACCTCCATCTCAAGATGAGCATTGTAAAGGAAGAAATTCACAGAGGCAGAGATAAAATAATATATGTAGGTGTAAAAAAAAATCTTACTTAGTTTTCATGCATCCAACTACGATTTCTAGTTTTCTACAGTGCATTCTCTAGGTACTTAAAGCTAATCTTGTTTATTGTTAACACAAATTATCTTTTTCTGAGATCGAATGCATCTTCCCAGCGTTCGGAAACAGTGAGAGTTCGTTCAAGGAAACAAGTAATCAAGATACTATCGACGATAATTAGACACCTTTTACTCAAAAGAAACCTGCCAATCCTCCCCTTCCGGTACCTATTTTCAATAGCTTTGCTCAACTCAACGTACCTACATTAAGCAAGACAAAAGAAAATAAACCAGGAAAAGACGTAATGGACGAGAAGCCTATCAAATTCAGTTTCACAACTGCTTTTGTACAATTTGTAAAGCTGTTCTAAAAGAAATTTTAATTTCGTTATGTACGTCAAACGTTGATTAAAAAACAATAGACTAAGTTTTTCATTTGTTTAACTGAAATGTTTACGAAGTACGTCAGCAAGGGAGCTTACCCCTAGCAAAGGTCAGCAGTCAAAATAGCCACAATGAAAAAGTTCTCATTCATTCTGTTCAAAACCTTTGTTAAAACATCACAATAACTCTTACGTACAAAATGACGTCTTTTATGCACACTTCCTCTTTCTTCTTTTGGAATCTTTTGTTCCCATATTTTAGGTAAGAGTTATTGTGTAAGTGTATATAGTTTTAATTAGTTAAGAGTTTTTATTTTTCTTGTTCTACCTATGTTAAAATAAATAAAATGTATTATGATAATTTAAAAAATTAAACACCTTTGTTGAAATAGTCTAAAGTTATTGATTTTTTAAATGGAGGAATTAGTGAGGTTGACTGTATACGAGTATATAACATTGGCTATTAGATAAAGAATTGTTAGAAATCTTTAGTCAATTAAATTTTGGAATTTTGATTTGAAATAATCGACTAGTTTGCAATCTTCGAATGTCTCAGAAACTACTCGTTTGAGGAGATTCCCCATTCGTAAAAGTGACAAAGTTATTTGCAAAGTTTCATTCCATTTGTAATATTAACTTCTGTGAGCAATTACATGTTTCTAGACCCAGTGGTTTTGGCGGAACATTGTCTGTCAGTGAAATAAATTATGTAAGTATAACAATAGATCCTTACCTATATAATTGCCGTTTTTATTTATAACGAGTTATTATGTACTGTGATACCTTTCAATGGACTTGGAATTTTATTATAAGTTCAAATATTTTTTTTATTAAAGTTACGATATTCTTCATGCATAAGTGGTGTTTTATTCAAGAAATCAGTTATCCTTAATTATAAGCAAATAATATCGACATCGATGTATTAATTGGCGTACGCACGCAACACAAACATGCTAGTTTTATCAAATTCAAGTTTTACTCGTATCAAAAAAATATCAATATAGGTAATGTTTTGTCTTTAAAATAATCAAGAATTATTTTAGGATAAAAAACACCTAGCTATTTTTTTAAATGGCTAAAATCAAGTCAGTATCAGATTTTAAATACTATTTCCAAGATGTGTTGTTAAAACGTTAGGTACATGTTATAATATATATTATTTTCCTTAACTTACGTTGTTTTACTGCTAGGTAAAGTCCTCTAGCTGTCTTTGTATTTTATCTTCTTTAGTCAACCACGAGTCTCGTTCGCCGTCACGCCGGGATTTTCAGGCCTACTTCTGTGAGAACGCCCGTAAGCTGCGTGATGTCTGTTGCCTATGTCATAGGCATGTGTAACTCTCTAATGAACTGATCCACTGTTCCAAAACATTTTAATGTTCCAAAGATTGGAAAGTCAGTAATATTTGAAATGCATTTGGAACACAATTGGAACACTGAACCACTCATTACTTTAAATGACCTGCAGTCTTTTTAAAATTTAAATTCAAATGTAAATTGTGAACCTAAACATAGACCCTGAACTAAAAACATCTGCTTAAAATTATTCTTAGAATACCTAAATTCAATTAAATAAAATTGATAGTGTATATGACGCGATTTAACAGATCTCGATTCAAAACAGTCTGTGTATGTGTTTGAATTGTTTGAGCCATTGTTTCAAATTTTCCAAATGATACATATCATCTAATATTTCTCTCTATCAGCGTGACTATGACGCGACGTAACACATCACGATTCATTTGAGCCGATGTACCAAATGATACATATCACTGTTTCGGAACATTTCAGAGATTCAGATGCAAATGTGCCAATTGCAAAGATGACCAGACCTGACCTGATTGCCAGATGACAAACTTAGCCCGCGCCTACTTAACTATGTCACAGATATCCTGAGAGTGTGACCAGCCCAGTTCCACTTTAGCCTCGTCAAATCTGTCTCTGACATCGACGACGCCAGTCTTCCAGCATAATATATTTTTTTATTAATTAAATATCTTTCAAAATTAATAATAATATTCCACTCCCTACCGGAGTCAGTATTTCCTGATAGCTACAACCTAGGGGTCTTTAATTCAAGAGTAGTAGGTTATGCAGCATTATCATGTTGCTTAATTCGTTTAGCTAAATAAAAACTTTTTCGTTCGCGTTAGTTTACCTTTTTCTAATATTATTTTTTTTGATTTGAACTTAGAATAGGAAAATTTGGAGGTTTGACAAGGAAAAATTTTATTTGTCATTCGGCGACGAAATTTTCTGAGAAAAAGTGCTTGATGAACACGAATTAAAAAGCAAATGTGATTATAAGTAATGATCTAACTGCGAAATGTTTTGCGAAACTCGGTAGTAAATAAAAAAACCGATTTGTGTTTGTGAATATAAAGAACCGGTATGTATTTTAAATATTTTAAGTTTTGGCTGCTTTGAAGGTTCAGTTTCGTGTCTCATAGTGATAATTTTCCTTTTCTTCTCACGATAGATTATTTATCAATCGGTTCTTCGAGTATTCTCGGAGTATTCTTGGAGCATTCTGGACATAGAGATAGAAATTCACAGAAGTGGACAGTACAGCCCACTGCAATTCATAAGTGCGTGCGCCAACTGGCGCATGACGATACTAGAGAAAACCCCGGTGGACATCGTGACGTCACTCCACGTGAAGTTTTCATGATCCCTATTTTTCCTTATTCTATAGCAGTAGTAGCAAGTAATATTTGAGTAGTTTTTTTTACGCCATCTGTTTTATATGTATAATCACAGCAATTCGTGTAAAAAGGTTGCGGAATGAACCGATTTCTTTGATAGCTTACGAGTCCGCGTCTGAGGTCCCGTGATTGCAATCCCGTACCTATAGGCACAACTTCCAAATTATAAATTTTTATTTTTTTTTATATATCCATCTCGCCACCTTACTTAAACCCTATTTTTATATATATAGAGTCGCCGAATTTTTTTATTCCCTTTTATAATTTTTTCTATGTTGTTTTTTTTTTAAATGCAAAATTATACGTGTACAAGTGGTGATTTTCTTTTTTTTAACGCTACAGTTACTTCTAGGCAAGGCTCCTGATGACCTGGTCAGGGTCGCGGGAATCCGATGGATGCGTGACGCACAGGACCAGTCTATGCCTAGAGACCTATGCCCAACGGTGTACGTCTTTTGGCTGATATGGTGATGATGATAAAGCGTGCTCCATCGTTGGCCACATCATCGCTGGTGAGGTGAGATAGTGGCCAAACGCGACCCTATCCATAATTAAAAAAAAAAAAAACTTAATGCTAAACAGACGGGTGATTCATTCCGTGTATTACTAACAAAACATTTATATACGAGTATGTCGTAACTGTGTTTTAAAAGTATTAGAAACGAAGAAATCAATCATGAATATTTCCATAGTTACTAAATACTGTGTTAAAAATAGCTTTGCATACAAGTCGAGGTAAAAAATAACTTGTAATAGAGACACGGTTTCATGCCAGATTAGATTCATTGTTTTTTGAAAGAAATAATAACCAAAAATAGAGGTAGATAAAATTTGGTTGCGGTAAGCCACCGATACCTCCTCAGAGATTTATTTATTTTATTTATATATTTATTACATCTTGGAGGACTTACAGTTTAAACAAGCAAAAAATAAAAACGAACATAGATGATCAAATACAAGTTGTTAGGTAATTAAAATAGCCTTTATATAGACGTGTAACAGTTGCAAAAAAACAACCTGTATAATGGGTTGAATGACCTCTAAAGTTCTTTGTTTGCGTTGAGACAATAAAATTTTATTGTTTATGTAAGTGGTTCCCCAGTGGTCGAAATAAGACAGTCATTAATAATAAATAAAGATATAGCTATTTTTACGAATTCTTCTATATAATTTACATCTTTAAATTATATTTCGTCACGTATTAATTTATATATATAGACTGCTGACTCAGCATAATCGGCTATGTAATGTTTTTTGTTCGGGGACTCAGGTTTCCTCTCTAGGACAGGGAATGGGCCGTAATCTATCACTCGGGCCCAGTTCCAATGGCTTCAATTTTATATTCTAGAATATACAAGTTTCCTCAGGATGTTCGTCTCATCACGGTATAAATTGTACTTTTCAAAGAAAAAATGGAGTGTAGGCGGAGGAGAGTACAATATAGCCTATGTACTATTCTCAGACCTAACAAATATACACAAACAATAAAATATTAATAAAAAAAAATCATACAAATCGGTCAAACCATTTCTTAGGAGTCCGATGACAAACACTGTGGGACGAAATTTTTATATATTAGGCTAGCTTTTGAGTGTGATTATTGAAGACGGATAAAATGTAGCCTATGAGTATGTCCATCCTTGGAGTTCAAGCTTCCCTTGCACCAATTTTCATCAAAATCGGTTCTGTAGTTTAACCGCGACGGCGTAACAGCCAGACCGACAGACAGGGTACTTTCACATTAATAAAATTATAAAATAAAATATAAAAGTATGAATTTATAATTCTTCAAAGTGATCAAATTCATCCTTATTGTAATAAAACGCACGAGCAAACCAATCCACCAACTGACCGATACGCCAATATTGTACTCAAAATGACGTAACATCGGAATGCAATCAACAAACGAAAATATCTAACGTCTCTATGGCCAAACATTGGCCGAACGTGACCGTAGCTGGTTTTGTTCTGAGCACATTTAACGAAGTAGTAAGTAAGTCAGCAAGGTGTATCGTCCATAAGCCAACATTGGCCACAAGGTGTCTGCATGCTTGTGTATTGTCGGAATAATAATAGCAGTGAAAGCTATGTTCAATCGATTTGAATCATTTTATGGTACATGTAATGTTCACGTCTTTTGATCGATTGTGGGAACTTCATCGGTGTTTATATTTTTATTTATAGATGTTTTGATTACACTTTTTGATTCGACGTGATTTGGGTTTCTAGGTCCATGTTTAGACGATTCTTTTAATAACAACTATACGTAATATTATTATGTAAAGCAGATGTGCCATTCTTAAACTTTTAACCCCCTTTTTGCGTTTGGTCATGTTTAATTAAACAAACTAGATATGTAGGTGCAGACTTCACCATATCCAAAGTGTCTACAGCTGGACATACACTTAAATGTCACCACGATGACCTGCGTGTGTAGTTAGCCTGTAGGACAACCACAGGCTAACTCTGAAAGTACTAAGTCTGGCTAACTCGGGAAGTACTACGGCCGGCTAACTCTGAAAGTACTAAGTCTGGCTAACTCTGACAGTACTACGGCCGGCTAACTCTGAAAGTACTAAGTCTGGCTAACTCGGGAAGTACTACGGCCGGCTAAGTCTGAAAGTACTAAGTCTGGCTAACTCGGGAAGTACTACGGCCGGCTAACTCTGAAAGTACTAAGTCTGGCTAACTCTGACAGTACTACGGCCGGCTAACTCTGAAAGTACTAAGTCTGGCTAACTCGGGAAGTACTACGGACGGCTAACTCTGAAAGTACTAAGTCTGGCCAACTCTGACAGTACTAAGACTGACTAATTCTGTAAGTAGGTATTAAGTTTTAACCTTTATTTAAATAAGTTTGTTTTTTTTTTTTTGTTTCTTTATCTACGCCTGCTGGTATGTCACATTGTTTACTACATAATATGTTTTTTTTTTCTCTGTAAGTGAATGTGAAATTCTTTTGAGAAATAAATATCTTTAACCGTAAGTTAACAGGTTGTGGAAGAAAAAAGATAAATCAATATGAAAATATTGATTTATTTTATGTAGAAAGTAAAATATTTATTCTTCAACATTCCATCCAGGTTCATTGCACGATTGGCATAGTGGAGCAGCGATTGAATGCTGCGCTGCGACTCGCGAGTTTTATTCCTGCTCGTAACAATATTTATGTTGCCTACAGATAGTTAGGTATGTGAGTTAACATGTTTTTTAACTCACCCAGGAGCAATACCTAGCGAGGGGACCTTAAATAAAAAAAAAGAAACAAGGAAAAGAAAGGTGGAAGTTACATCTCATTGTTGCCAAGATTAGACCAACAATGCGCAACTCTTAAACTGTACCCATATCAAATTCAAACAATGTCCTAGACTTCTAACTAGCGTGGCTACCAGGCGGGTAACAATGCCAGTTTCACTTTCACGACAAGTCTCAAAGATTGCAAATTTATGGTACCTATTGATACTATCGCAATTTATACTCGGGGTCGAATAAGGTCAAGCTGCTGATCGTGTGTTTAATTGAATTGAATTTTAAGCATTGTCATAAGTATCATTGTATCTAGCTGTTATGTGACTAGCCTGTTGGTCTAGTAGTTCACTGACTCTACTACTACCTACTATTGACTAGCTTGATTACATTGTTTGAGTCAGGACTACTGTCTTGATGGCTGTGTGTGTCGTGGTTTTGATTTTTCTGATTTCCACCCAAAACAAATATTTCAGTGATGAGCTCGACCGTTGGTTCTGTTTGGGTAAAATCTTGAAATCACTACATAATACAAAGTCGCGCTCCACTTTTGTATCTCCCTATGTATGCTTAGATCTTTAAAACTACGCAACGGATTTTGATGCAGTTTATTTTAATATCAGAGTGATTCAAGGGGAAGGTGTATATTACAGGTAGGTATAAAAAAGTTGTTACAAAAAAATACAACCGACATGTTGCATTGCCGTGGCCGAATACTGCTGGGCCAGGCAAAGAATTTAAATTGGAAAAAAAATATATTATTTTTTTATTTGTTTCACCAAAAAAGAAGTACATAATATATATTAACAATCATATGCTTCAAAAAGTAAAATACATGTACACAAAAGTTATAGCAGCTGGAGCTGAACTAGGAGGAACCTGTATTTCGGCTACAGCGCCAACTATGAGATGTATGAGAAGACATATTACTGACTGAGATAGTAATACTGATTTCTGTGTATATAATATAATATGTGTAGGTATTTTTGCTATCTAAATTAATACGGTAAAAAAATACTTTTGTCATTGACAATCTAAGAATAAGTATAGGTAAGTTTAAAAAAATAAACTAGCATTTTAAAGATCTAAAACTATCTGGGTATTTATCTAGAATTCTTCTCACGTCATCTGGTTACGCAAATGTATCCCAATGTTGCTTTTTACGTGAGTCTATCGACTTTGACTAGTCTACAGCTAAAATGCAACAGTGGCTGGCATACTAACTACGGTTCCGTATTAAAAGAATCTCTAATATGTACAACTATTTTTGAGATTTTGATCATAAAATGCATATAGTACACACTTATAACGCTTTGAAAGTACATCAGCAGCTTGGCTTGCTTGGCGGCGTGGCCAAAAATCATCTTATGACAACCCCTGCTCTTGGGTGCAACGAGAGATAGTGTCTCTTACTGATTAAAAATCCCACCCCGTTCCTTCTAGCCGTCATACCGGGGCTCGAGTTCCTTTCCTTGGCCCACACGGTTCGGTTCGGTTCGGATCGGTTTATTCACATGGTATAAATTACATGCTTAAAAATAGCTAAATTAGTAAACTATCTTGAGTGAATAAAAATTGATATTCTGGGCTGATATTATTCTTTTCTAAGTAAGTCTATTAAGTCTACTATACAATTAAAATAGTCACATTCAATAGGTACATCATAACTTAGAAAAAAAAAGATAAACACGATCACAAATTTTTAGTGTTCTCATCATCATTTCAACCGAAAGATGTCCACTGTTGAACATTGCCTTCACCCAAGAGCCTCCACAACGAACGACCCTGTGACCCTCACTAGGTCATTGGTCCACGAAAGGCTTTCCAACGCTGCGTTTACCACTCCGTAGTCGCCACTTTAGAACCTTCCGGCCCCATCGACCACCTGTTCTGCGAGTAATGTGCCCTGCCAACTGCCACCTAAAATTAAGCAATTTTTCGGTCTTTAAGGCATAGCGTATCATAGCTAGACATTATAAGGGCGACTATGCTATGCCCTTATAATGTCCCTGTCACTCAGGCCTCCTTAGGAGAGGAAGTGGGCCCTAATCCACCACGCTGGTCCAGTGCCGTTATCCAGTGTCCGTTGTCTTCGAAGCTTTTGGTTCTAGCACATGCTTAGAGCATCAGTGCCATGTAAAAGTATTATCCGCACTATTTTTCAAGAAACTTTACTGAGATGGAACTGAAAATCTAGACGTGAGGGAATTTGTAATATCAAAATCGAATGAAAGTCTACTAAAGTTAGCTACAGTCATTATCTGGGGCATTTTAAAAATAATAATTTCTAGACTAGTGTAACTTGAAGACCTCATATATTTTATAATCATCTTCCTGCTTTTGATTTCAATTTACGTTTGTGGTCAGCACAGTAACTAGTTACGTCTTCTTCCTCACATCTTTTACTGTCCCCAAACACGGGCCTCAAAAAAAAGCCATAAGCAGCCACAAGAAAACGCTAGTTCAGCCGCCGCAAAAAGCAGCTGAAACGCGCGACACCTTGTGTTCGGAGAAGCTTGAAGAAACCTCAAGCGTTTTTTTGTGGCGGCACCGCCGCACATGAGCCACAAAATAAAGGCCACCGCAAAATGATGCTTGAAGCGGCGTTTTTTTGAAGCCCGTGTGCGGGGATGGTTAAAGATTACCTCATGTTTTAACGCTCCTTGCCAGTAATCAACTATTATCTACTTAATCATTATCCATAATAACCCATAACAGGAAGAAAATCGTAGCCGACAGTTTGAGCTTTTTGCAGTATGGTATATTTTCTCTTCATATAATAATGTTGTATGTTTTTTAAATAAAATTTTAAAACTTGTTTTCCATAACTTTTGACTTTTTTGACTAGGCACTATATGGTTGGCATAGTATCATGAATATTTTTAAGTAGGAAAAATAATAAACACTAAAAAAAAAACATCTGCCGTTTTAGATGTTCTTTCTGAAAAGGTTAGATATCTCAATTCTACGTCCTAATCTATATGTATAACATTGGTCTTAAGTATATCATTAGGGTCATATATTATGTACGGAAAATTTGGCTGTGGAGCCGTTTTAGTATCGCTTACAAAGGACGCCTTTATCGGTACTATGATAACAAAGAGTCCAACACACTCACACGCTCCACCTACTGGGAGGCTATCTTGTAGATTGCCTCCCTAAAAAAAAATAACAAAAAAAAAACAAAACATTTTCGCCCTAGTAATATGAGTATTATATTTTTCTGAAAGCTCGAACAATAACAAACCGAAAGGTCAACCTTTTGTATCTGCTAATAAAACATTATTTTTCTAATAACACGATATATCAAGTTGTTTCTAATTAACAAGCTTACATAATTTCCAAGCGAACTACCTATATTTAGAAACTAGTGGCTGCCTGCGGGTTCGTCCGCGAGATAATTGAAAATTATACCAAGAGAAGATTTCCTGAGATAAAAAGTATCATATGTGCTATTTCAGGATATGGTCTACCCGTGTAACAAGTTTTGTAGTTATTGCGTGTAAGAGTCATAAATATATCTTTAAAACAACATGCATCCATACATTGTCTGTAGGAATTAGAGTATTTATTTATTTATTAAACACTTTATGCACACATGTAGATGCAAAGAAAAAGTGGTATATGCAATAAAAGAGTGAGAAAAAGATAAATGCAAGAATATATGTACTAATAGGCCATAGAACAGATACATACAATATATGCTCAAATTAATACACTACATACCTAAATGCACAATTGTCAAACAATTGATCCGAATCGACATTAGAAAAACATAAACGTTGCGATGAAACTTGAGGAGTTCCTATTTTATAATAAATCGGGGTAAGTAACTACACAATCAAACATCAATACCATCCATACAAACAAACTGTCGCATTAACAATATTAGTAGGGTCTGGTTGCCAAGAAACAAACATGGATAATTCTAGAAAAGGTAAACATTTATTCTTTCTCTTGTTAATCAATACCAATATTTTGCTTTCACGCCCTCGTCTCGTTATTCCGAGGAAATGAGCAACAAATAATAGAATCATTTTCCCAAGAAAAAAATTCTAGAATAGATAAATATCATGTTATTTTTCTCGTTAATTAATGCGAATATTTTGCTTTTACGCCCTCATCTTGTTATTCCGAGAAAATGAACATGATATGTGATCCGGTCAGTAACGGCATTGTTAAGAGAAATCATAGGAAAACAGTTGAAGATCGGTAAACAATAATGTTAACAAGATAAATTAATTGGCTTGTAACGGATATCATTGTTATTGTTTCGAACCCACCCATGCGTATAAAAAGATGATGGAATATTTCCATTGGGCGTACAATAAATTGAGGACAGGACTTTTAGTGTATGTCTTTTTTTTTAATTGATATAATTATACTAGAGCTTGACTGCCCACTAGAAATCAGAAATCAGAAACGTTCATTTCAAATAGACTAATTACATGCAGTTTTGAATAGTCATCATGTCGGCCAGTAAAAAAACGCACCTGATGGTAAGTAGTGATGCAATCGTTGATGGAGTGGCGCACTAGTTTTTTAGCCAATTCACTCTAGCCTTGAAGACGCCCAAATTATAATCGGATAAAAAGACCGCAACAGGCAAATTGTTCCAAACCCGCGATGTAACCGGTGTAAAGGTCATGGCGAAACACTTAATCCGGACTGTAAAGGTTTTAACATTGTTAGGGTGGATACTCACCGTTCGTCGGGTGGTCCGATGGTAGAAATTAGATCGTGGAATTACGTCATTCAATTCCTGCGGACACTCTCCAAAATGCATCCTGAAAAACACCGAGAGGTTGTCTTTCCTTGAGGGCTTAGGTGGAAAATCATCTAATGACTTTTCATACTTTTAAACTGACTTTTTTATTTTTGATAGTTTCGCGCTTGACTGCTATCTCACCTGATGGAAAACGACGATGCGGTCGACGATGGAACACGCTTACCTAGAAGTAACCTATTCACTCTTGACTTAAAGATTCCGGGGTTGTAGCCATCAGGAAACACAGACTCCGGCAAGGAATTTCACTCCCTACTACTAATTCTACTTCTTGACTTAAACCACCCCTATTTTCCTTCAATTGCCTTTTTTATAGGATCACAAGTTTCTTTAGTTGGGCCTAGTTGTGCTGACATCTCTTGGGTTTGCTTTTAGTTTGATACCAAATTCTTAATGACGAATTTTTTTTAACTCCTAAGGGTTTAACAAAAACACGTTTTAACTGGAACTATTTTCGTGAAATATTCGAGTGAGAATACAAACAGGGCGTTCAGGCGTTGTCTCTGTATCAAACTATGATGGATAAAACAACAAACTTTTAAACGATGATCACATTAATGCCAGACAGATCGGGTAAAGTATATTTCGATACATCGATATACCACTTTATTTATTTTACTACTTATGTTCACACAAAAACAACAAAAAAAGATAATACATAATAATAATAATATAATAATAAACACTTGCAGAATAGTAAGAAAATTCATGCAAATCGAGGAAAATGAAATTTCTCCACATAATACTCATTTTACTCACAACACGCTACATTGACTTGGCTTAGCCCGTTAATATAGCTTAAAAAACTAGCTCAGAGCTAAGAAACTCTTAACGTTTTCCCAGATAATTATAATAATATTCCACAACTATCACACAACGCCGTCTAGTCCCAAGCTAAGCAGAGCTTGTGTTATGAATCTTAAGAATATGTGAAGCCTTGATGCGAATATAATTAAATATAAAAATAATATATAACTTCGACAATAAATATATAACATACATAAAACATACAATATATAAATAAATAACACAGTTGAGAGGAAAGATAGTGCGCTTTTACTCGATTCTATATCTACGTTTTAAATTTCTTAAGTCTGTGTAAATATTTATTAAACAAATTATTTTTTAATCATCTTTATAAATTACTCTATTTTCTTAAACAAACCTTATCAAATTTACTACAATTTTTTACAGTATTTAGGGCAAAAAAAAAAAACGAAATTTATTATTTAGGTTCCAATTGAGAGTTTGTGACGCCATAAATCCACAATGCCATGGCCACAATCTACGTAACGAATATGAGGTTGAAACTATCACAAACAATACAGTAATAAATATATTCGATATAAGAAAGCAATAGTTTAATATTTTATAACCCTTTACAAGTTTTTTAATGTAAAATACTGACTTATTTACCATGAAAAAGTTGAACAGTGAGCTCGATAGATGGCGTTGGGATCGAATTGAATCACGCTATGGTTTCGTTACAAGCCAAAGCTTATATCGTCTACAGAGTGAATCGTATTTACACCGCAATACAAACGTACGGATAGCATTGCAACGACAAATGCAATTTTTGGAAAAGTCGAGAGAATTGTCTCTCGACTTTAGAAGACAGTAATGAAAACTTTAATAAATTTGGATTAGCTTCTTAACTGTTTATAATTTTTTTATAAGTCAAATTTTTAGTGAAGAATTTTACTTATAAAATCTATTAACTGTTTTAATGCATATTAGTAGATAAAAATTTAATTTGGAAAAATGTTGAATAAATTTTTCCAAATTAAATTTTTGTTTATGTTGAATAAACAAGTGGCGTCTAAAAGAGATCGCATGCTGATTAACTTGCAGCCCTGCGTTCAAAAATAACCAAGTGGCCAATGCTTTTTTTTTGGTGGGCAAAAATCTTCCAATCATCAAATCATTCAATCTTGGGTGGAGCGGGAGATAGTGTCAGACTCTTACTGACTAAAAACCCCACCCCGTTCCTTCTAGCCTTCATACCGGGGCTCGAGTTCCTTAGCGGCCAATGCTTGAACTTGCAGTTGAACTCACGTTCGCGTTCAAAAATGCCAGGGTAAAGTACCTTATAATATGACGTCATTAGAGTTAACTCTAAACTCAAATTTGAACGCCACCAAGACTGGCAAGGTGATGACATCTTTTAAGGTTTGTGGTAATAAAAACCGAAGGTTTTTTTTACGGTGGGCAAAAATCATCCAATGACAACCCCCGCTCTTGGGTGGAGCGGGAGATAGCGTCAGACTCTTACTGACTAAAAATCCACCCCGTTCCTTCTAGCCTATTCATATCGGGGCTCGAGCTTCCTTTCGGATAACCCTGGCCCCAGTAGGCTTCGACCCAGCTGGATTGCTGATCACTCCTTGAGGCGCGCGGGAGCAGTGCGCGCCGTCGACGTCTTGGGCTCGGTCCGGACAGTTACCGGACGGTCGGACAGCGAGCTGCCCATGAAAACAGAGGGGTTGTTATTCAGAACATGATTGATTGGTGATGTCAACAAACTGCACCTCACTATCATCTTCTTCGCACAGCTACGAGTACCTCGCGGTGGCGCACCTTTATATCACATCTTACTCGCCCCACTACTTAACTTAGAATCATTTCGTTGCTTAGCTTTCACATCTTCGCAGAATAGAAGATGGTACTGTCAGATTGAATATATGATTGTGCCTCAAATATCTACCGCTATCGCGGCGGAGCTGGTGTGACGATCTAATCATGATCGCGGGGCAAACATGGTCAGAGATCGCCCTAAACAGAGAAGTTTGGAAGGAGAAAGGGGAGGCCTTTGCCCAGCAGTGGGACCCGCAATAGGCTACAAAAAAAGACCCCTAAAGTCTTGTCTGTTTTAACTCTAAATTGTTTTATATCATGTTGTTTGTCTTTTGGTTTTATATCTGTCTTTAAATGTGTGTGTAATTGGCTTCGGCCGTTCTATTTAAATTAAATAAACAAATAAGCAGTATAGCTGCATAGCACATCTCTTGTGGAGTTTTCTTGAACTTCGTAACTCAACTCTTTTTTCGTTTCTTTCTTTCCTTAGGTACATCCTTATCTGTGAGTGTTTTTTTTGTTCACGCTGGACCACTATCTCATCTGATGGTAAGTAATGATGTTGTAGACGATGAAGCATGCTTACTTAGATGTAATTTCAATTCTTGAAGACTTAAAGACCTTTAGATTGTGAACAGGAAACACAGACACTGGCAGGGAATTCTACTCCTGAGCTGTTTCCAAAACTTTTATGCGTATTTATTTATTTGTAATAGGTAAGCATATCAACAGCACAGTCTCTTATAATACAAATAAAACTTACATCTAAAAAATAACATTTTAAGTATGCATGACATATATATTATGACATATATATATTTATTTATTTTTGGGATATGCGTCATGTTGGGCGCAAATAAACACTTTTTATTTCTTTCTTTCTTTCTTTCTTTCTTTCTTTCTTTCTTTCTTCCTTTCACATTGACAAAATGAGAAAATAGAGACAAAGGAAAAATAAAAAAGGGTATTTAAACACCTAGATTCAGAACATTACAAGACACCGAAAAAATAATGTTTATATACGTAAACTTCAAGTAAAGTAGCGGTACATAGGCGGAATCAATACAACAAGGCATTCTCTGCCAGTCAACCTTTGGGTTAAAAAGACAACATTGTGGTAGGTGTGCACATTAAATAAATAATAGATATTTCAAATATAATGAAGTTTTATAAGAATAAAATACATATATTTGCTAAAATTATAAACTAATAAATACTATGATAAATATCAAATCACAACTATTACGAAAACTTGAAATACATCGCTATATTTTAATTAGTACTACAAAATGGGGCTCTATCCATACCGTCTGATCTGATATTTATCTAGTCAAAAATAAAAAAAAAAAAAACAAAATTGGATACAAAAAATTGTCATAACTGTTAAATTAATAATTGAATCAATCATCCAAAATATTTGCTACTAGAAAATAATACACAAAGTGTTTTTTTCATTTTGAGCACCATTTGTTCATTCAATAAATAGCCTGTACAACATTTCCATAAATTGACTGACATTTTAGAGTATTAAACGCAACTTTGCTATTTGTAAAATATTATTTATTGAGACTTTAATTAAATAATAACAAGGCCTTTTCTAATAAGCCTTTTAAATATTTGTACTAATTAAATAAAAATGGTGTATAATCTGTCTAAAAAGTCAAACGACGTAGGAATTTTGTATGATATTTAATCATTTAAAAAATTCTTATATTCGATATTTTTTATAAGGTTCTTCTGTTAGTAAACAATGATCAAGATCTCTTAATCAACTTTGATTATCGAACCAGCATTGATTACATCAGATTTCATTTTACCCTAATAATTATCCAAATCGTTTGACTTTTTAGACAGCATAACATAGCATAGTCGGCCTTATAATGTTCCCACTGTTGGCACTTAGGTTTCCTCTCTAGAAGTGGAAATGGGCCGTAATCCACCACGCAGGCCCAGTGCGGGTTGGTGAATGTCACATGTCTCCGAATTTTTGGTTCTCCTAGAATCTAGAATCCTGCCGGTTTCCTCACGATGTTTTCCTTCACCATTTTTAGACAAACTCTAAAATATTTATGACGAAGTCCGAACTGAGGTTAAGAGGATTTCAAGGAGGTAGTAGTTCCGAATTTTGCGCTTGAAGAGAAAATTTGCTGTCTCAGCTGATGTCTAGTAGTTTCCACATCGAACTTAAAGGCCTATCTCCAGGCTTCCCTGTCAGGTGTAGGTGATGTATGATGATGCCAGTTTCACACAGACGCATCTAACCTTTCGTCTCAGGTCATCGTTGCATCTAGGGGAAGACTCACACTTGTCGGAAGCAAGAGGTCACGTGACGCAACGGAATGATCGTATCGCCAGTACAGGTGGACACAGAACTGTTAAGACTATTAAAAGTGGTTGGTTAACATTTAAGTAAACATATTTATATGTGTACTGGTTTCTATAAGTGATTTTAAATAATAATAACATTTTTTTTAATAATAATTAATTTATTCAAATATTTGTTTATTAACCCTTCAGATACCGTCAATTAGAGACACAATAGTAAGACAATAGATGCGCGGCCACCGGTGGTCGCTTGGGGATTCATGAATTAAATAATTGTTGTTAATAGTCTATTTATTCAAATAAACTATTAACAACAAATAAAAATTTACTTATGTACATAAATAAAATACAAAAAACACAAAGTACACTCAGGTGTCGAACGACTCCTCCACGTCGCTGTCATCCGGAAATGTGCCCAGAAGACTGGCAGCATTGCCACGCTGAATGGCAATGCTAATTCTTTGAGCGAAGAACGAAGCCAGCCCTCTGATCGACACCTGGCATGACCAGAGGGGTGGCTTCAAAAAATGAACATTAATCCAACAGTAATGAAGTTTCCCATACAGTTCAGTGCCTAAAAATATACTAAAACTAAAATATTATTAAAGTTGCACCTTTAATACTCGTGGTTCGGAATTGCAGTGTTTGTTAGTGGACCGCCCAAACTAGTTTAATTAAAACCTGTGTTTCAGGCCATCACTTTTCAGTCAGTTCAGTAAAATTTAAAGCTAGAGTAAAACTATTACATTCTCGCTCCCTCACCTGTCATTTTATACGTCATGGAAAGGTATGACTATTTTGTTCCTCACTTGTGTTGTGATGTTCATGTATGGAGGAGGCCGAAAGAAAGATAGATAGGAAAGAAAGAAGGAAAAAGGAGAGGTGATGGTTGACGGAGGGATGCGATAGATGGAGGTTGCTTGAATAATATTAGCACGCCTGTGTTGCAACAAAATAGTATATTGTCACACTAGGGGTGAAAGTTACTTATTTCGTCCCGAGAAGGAGTTGGCAGCCGAGCGCAGCGAGGTAACTTTAACCCCGAGGTAAGCATTGTGCTTTTCATTACGAATACAAGAAGATAGACCTAGTTTTTTTTTATAATTTGACAGCTGTTAGTTGAAAGTAAAACTCCCTAGGGATGAAAAGTGTGATACTTTTCAGCCCGCTCCTCAGGCAACTTCAGACCTACTTTCAGAGTATGAGTAATGAAAAGAATTTTTTTTAATAATATCAATATTCCACGATATTCACATAGTACCATCTAGTCGCAAACTAAGCAAAATCTGTACTATGAGTACTACTATATATATATGCATAACATAGCAACCAATTATAATGGTGAATTCAACATAGGTATAAGACTTGTCTGTCACGAAATTAGATTCGAAGTCTACAATCCCTACGATCCAAATTAATTGCAATTCTCGACCGTTGGGTTCAAATCAAACACGCACCTGACATGTTACATCAAAGACAGGTGCAGTGATAGGGCGTCGTAATTTCGAGCTTAGGACTCAGCGATAATTACTTAAGGGATTAAATTTTGGTGGAAATCCTAGTGTGGACATTTTACGCATAAGATTCTGTGATCTGGTGGTGGTATCTTCGCGTTCGACTGACCTGTTGGTCTCGTGGTTAGTGGCCCTGACTGCTATGCCACAGGTCATGGGTTCGATTGCCACCCAAGACAAATGTTTATGTGATGAGCATGATCATTTGTTCTGTGTCTGGGTGTAATATATCTATAATTTATTATGTATGTATTTAGAAATATATAAGTATGTTTATCAGTTGTCTTGTACTCATAACTCAAGCTCTACTTAGCTCGGGACTAGACGCCGTTGTGTGATAGTTGTGGAATATTATTATTACACATAACAATGTCTCAAAACGAAAGTCTTTTGACCAGTGCGTATTGTCAGGGATGACCAGTGGTCGAATCAGGCAGTACTAGCATTCATGTACTTATAGCTATTTGATACAGCTGAAGAATAAAGTGGTTTTTATTTTTTTTATAACACTATCAGAAGTGTAGCTGAAACCATTGCTTCCTGCATTAATGACGAGGAGGAAGAAGTGTATAAACTGGTTTACCACACTTCAGTTGACGTCGAGAGATCTTTGCCTATGAAAAATATTAATAAAAATTGGAAGTTAATTATCTTTGTTTCATTTGTCTAATCTATCTCTGAGGTATTTATTATTATTTGTTTGCCACACGGGATTTTTCATTAGTAATCCCGGGGAGATCCATATTAATGTCAACATTTCGATGCATGCACATGAATACATTTGGTGATGAAATGACTCCTAATTCTGATTGCTTATACTGGACCTCATCAAACGACTTAAAGGCCAACCAAACGGGAAATGGAAAAGGGCTATGGTCGGCAGTGCGGCCCTGATAGTTAAAAAGACGTATCTAATAAAAACAAAAACGGATAATAAAATGTTTTAATGAATGAAACGGGAAATCGGGCTTTTTTCCTTGTGTTAAAACCGCACTGGAGAAAGTTAGCAAAATAATAAAAATACAGGCAGATGCGTCATTATGTCTGTGTTAGATGCGTAATACATCATAATCATTTGTTCTGTGTCTGGGCGTAATTTATCTATAATATGTATGTATTTAGATATATATAAGTATGTTTATCAGTTGTCTAGTACTCATAACACACTCTCTGCTTAGCTTGGGCCTAGACGGCGTTGTGTAATAGTTGTGGAATATTATTATTATTATTATAGCTCGCAGAACAGAAGTTCAATAAGGCCGAAAGGTTCTAGAGTGGCCATCGCGCATCGGAAAACGAAAAGTGTGAAAACCCCCTAGTGAGAGTCGCGGGAATGCGATGGATGCTAGATGTACAGGATCGGTCGGTGTGGCGAGAGTGGACGTCTTTCGGCTGAAACGATGATGATGATGAGGTGAATTCATGGTGTGGACGTTTGGGAGAAGCCTACGTCCAGATTTCTATGATCAAACGAGTTGACCATTACTATAATAGTAGGTTCCTAAGCTTGGCAGGAACCTCGATCGCTTTTTTTTTCCATTGTTTCTGAAAGTAAGCCTCTTTCAATCGTCAACAACGTTTGGGAAAGGCCTACGCCCATGATTCTGTGATTACCTCCGAAGACTCAACATTTTACTAGTGAATATTTTGTACTGTTTCACAATTACGAGTATGATTAACCTTCATGCGAAACTCAAAAGTATTTTATCTCAATAAAACTCCTTGTACGAAAATCAAAAACACTTCATTATTAAATTTCTTTGAAACACATTCGTTCCAGACTTAGATGGGTATTTAATTTTGTATCTGGGGGCACGGCAGTGCCCCCGCCAAAGACGAGCCAAGCGAAGCGCCAGGGTACTACCTACCTTTTCTCGAAGTGTTTGGTCGTTTTTTTGAACCCTCATAGAGTTAGTTTCCGATGTACCAGATAGTTCATATTCTCAGGATATAATTTCAATATAAGACTTATTAAACATACAAAGTCTCAATTGAATAGCTTTAACCCTTCAGATACCGTCTATTAGAGACACAATAGTAAGACAATAGATGCGCGGCCACCGGTGGTCGCTTGGGGATTCATGAATTAATAATTTAGATTTTATTGATATCTAAAATTTGGTTTTAAAATTTGGTGGATTGATAGCTAAAATTTGGTATGTAATCTAAGTTCAGTATATTACCAACTTAAAAATTCCTAAAGTTATAACTTTCGCCCCCCAGCCCCTAAAATGGGGCGGTGGAAGTTTGTATGAGAAACCGTTACTTACTTACAGAAACTAAATATTCGCATCACCTCCACGACGGTAGAGAAACGGCGAAGCCATAAATTTTTACTGATATGTAGAATTTGTGAAGACGTGTAGATTCAGAAGCTTGACACTACATGAGATCTGATATCTTTTTCACAGGGCAAACCTTATGTGGTCGTCTTGGCAACATTTTACATGAAATGTTTTTGGTAGGATCTATTCTTCTTCAAATGTCCTAGTATTATAAATAAGCCTAGTTTAGCCACACACCTAATTAGTCGTTCTCAAAAGAAGATAATCTTAGATTGTCCGTCTGATCTGTATTGCTAGACCTATTTCTAATAAATTTTTTTGCTGTACACTTATTTTTTTATGAATCTTGAATCAATTTACTGTTATTTTGTACGTTTCTAATTATCTCAATTTTCTGATATGGCTACAGACCTTTTTTATCTCTGTGAATAGGGAACATAATTTTTTGTCTGATACAATGATGATCACGGGAATTATGTTACGGATTACGGCAAATAAAATATTCCTAGATATAAAAGAAATCATGTCGCGCCGAACTGAAATTGAGATAATAATATAATATTAATAAATTATGTGTTTGAAGTACCTATCGTCATAAAAGAAGAAACCGACTGTAATTTTACATAAGGTTTCCTTTTATGACGCAGGCGAGCGCTAAGAGAGGATTTTCTAAAAAAAAATAATCCCCTAAGGGGATAAAATGGGGGTCCAAAATTCGTAAAAAGAAAACCTTCATTTACCCGCTGGCAGATGCAAGTCGACTCATATAAAAAATAAAACACAACACAACGACGAAAAATGAACAGATTAAAAATAAACACTTAACACTCCTGTTAACAACTGTACATCTGTAATCCCAACAACGTCGATGAGGAGAAATTGTGCGAATGTCGTGAATGGAATCAACATTACATGCAGTTGATGCTGAGTGGAACGAGCGAAGAGAGCGAGCGGTGAGCTGAGCGAGCCGAGTAGACAGAATATATATTATGGCAACAAATTAAAACTTCATTGTTATTAACTTTTTCTTTGATGATTGTGGAAAAGAATCAGAACCAAATCGGAATCAAAATCTGAATCAGAATTAGAATCAGAATCACTTATTCTGAATGTAGGTGATAATTATATACAAGACTAGTTTTTGCTCGCAGTTTCGCCCGCATACATAAAATATAGCCTTTTCTATCGATGAAAAAATTTTAGCAATCGAACTGGTACTTCCAGAGATTACCTCCTACAAACAAAAAAATAAAAAAAAACTTTATATCTTTATTAAGTGTATATTGTTAGTTTACGGAATCGCATGTCTAGTCTAAGTTGGCCTCTTACTCTATTGAAACTCCACACATGGCTATTTCATCAACGATGTGTTACCACTGTCGTACTTCTAACTTCTATATTTAGAGAAATAGTGCCCGCTACAACTTACAACTTGTACAAAAAAAAACGTATTCCTTGATGCGTACCTACTTACGCAATGCATTCAAGATTCTAAGCCCACTTTACGCAATGGCCGGGCGGCTCTTATTATAAGTACATGATGGGTACAGCTTTGGCACACACCGGTAAGTCAGCATAGTTTGACAGAGGCTCCAGTACTTCTGTGACGTAATGGTGAGGTGCTATTTAAAGAATACTGGCCTCCGTCACGCCAATGGGGCAAGATGACGGTAAAGCATTTAAATTTCAGTATTTAAAAAAAAGTACCTAAACAGCACGTTCAAAAGCGTAGATATGGAGAAGAACCACAAGAAGAACTTTGTATTTCCGGATACTCGGAAAATTATGTTACAAAAACTTATTACCGGGATGAAAAATATACATAACTAGCTTTGCCCGCGCGGCTTCGCTCCCGCTCTTCCCTACTCCACCCTACTATACCCAACTCTACCCTACTCTACCCTACTCTACCCTACTCTACCCTACTCTACCCTACTCTACCCTACTACTCTACCCTACTTTACCTTACTCTACCCTACTTTACCCTACTTTACCCTACTCTACTCTACCCTACTCTACCCTACTCTACCCTACTTTACCTTACTCTACCCTACTCTACCCTACTTTACCCTACTCTACTCTACCCTACTCTACCCTAATCTACCCTACTCTACCCTACTCTACCCTACTCTACTCTACCCTACACTACCCTAATTTTTTTTTCCATAAGAACCTTCTCCTCACAATAACAATCACAACAAAAAAAAAACAGCCAAATCGGTCAAGCCGTTTTCATGCCAAGTCGTGACAACGGAAAACGGGGGTCATTTTTATATATATAGAAGAAGATAGATTATAGTATATTTTTTAGTAAATAAAAATCTCACAAAAATACGTTCTTGACCGTAGATGCGTGATTAGATCTTCAAATAGGAGTGGCCAAAGAAGGCAAAATGCTAGAAAATGTGGAAGTTACTTAGAGGAGATTTTTGCTCAGCTGTGGGATATCAGAGGTCCAATAAAAAACAACACTTTCAACTAAGTTAATAATATTTGTGCTTGTAATAGTGAGAAAAGGCTGAGACAGAGAAACAGGATCATGGGAGGCCACGAAGGAGATAGTGAGATGAACTGGAACTGATTTAGTCCAAACTGGAAGAAAGAAGTGATTTACGACTCTAATGAGTGGGCCATCGTCTGTTCAGGATCACCGCACTCGTACTGGATGTCGAAGGGGTCTTTAATTCCCCACTATAAACGTGATTATTGGGTCCAAAAACTTTGAGAGAAAAGAAAACCATCAATTCGAGAAGAAGAACAGCAACATCGATTTATTTTTTACTAGAGCTACCATCAGTAGTTTCGACTACTTGAAAATAGAAAAAAATCCCAATGGAAGATACTCCCAGGATAAAAAGTATCCTTTGTACTATTCCAGGATATGGTCTCCACATATGTCTAATTAAAATAAATGTTTACTAAATAAACTTCCAAGTCAGCCATTCGCGAATAAATAAGTACCAAACATACTAATAAGTAACAAACACACACCATCACACGCAGACAAACACTTTGAATAATATTTCACCATTTATTTGTAATATCTGTATTATAATGTCCAAATTTTGATAGTGTTTAGTGGTTTATACTAGTAATATTCCCACCTCTCCAATTAGATATTCCACCAAAATTTTTAAAGTAAAAAAAAATGGTGCTATCCAACTATTCATTAGAAGAACAGAATTTTACGAAAACAGAAAAATAATACTCTGTATTCTTACTAGGTACGGGTAAAGCAGAGATAACGAACAAAAAATTCTCCGCAAAAAAATACCATAAACAATGGAATGCGAAAAACAACTTATATCATAAATATAATATTTTTGAACACAAACAACAGACGTTTGACTATTGTCAAGTACTTATCATTTAGTCGCAAAGTTGTAAACCACCACCACCACCACCCTAAGGTCGACTGGGATATAATGCCTAAGACATTAAGTCCGCCTTTGTACAACTTTGTGCATAAAGATTTAAATAAATAAATAAATAAATAAATAAATAAATAAATAGATAAATAAATAAACAAAAAATCGGTCAAGTAAGAGTCGGACTCGCGCACGAACGGTTCCGTGCTATCCGTAGCAAGAAACAGCAAAAAAATTATGTATAAATATTGATTTTATTCAGTTTTTAGTATTTGTTGTTATAGCGGCCACAAAAATACTTAACTGTTTAGTTGTCACGGTTCATGAGATACAGCCTGGTGACCAACGGACAGACAGCAGAGTAAGTATTAGGGCCCCATTTTACCCTTTAGATACGGAACCTTAAAAAATATTTGAATACATCACTTTCAAAAGAGTTTTTCAACACAAGGGGCATAACCATGTCGTGTTAAAATGTCATTAGTACGAGCAAGAAAGAGAGAGATGGAGCTATGTACCCTATATAACTCCATCCTCTTAACAATTCATTATATGTCGTGAAATGGATCTTGTGAACTCGTAGTCGGCCCTTTATTTAGACAAAATACTTATTTTACACAAGGTGTTTTGCTACTCACGAGAATGGAGTTGTTTACTGGATAGTACTTTTTTCCGCCACCAGGTGTCGCTTTATACGCTTGACCCATAATAAACAATATCTATGACAGTGACAAATAACCATTATTGCAGGGATTATTTTATTCTGGGCTGCGTTCAAAAATAAGTTTAGAGTTAACTGTAATGATTTCGGGGTGATAACTCTACTCTGGCATTTTTGAATGCGAACTGTCTAACCTACACTGCTCAACTCTAGGGTAGCTACTCGAGTTATTTATGAACGACCCTGGGTTGAAACTCTACTCGACTCTGGTTATTTTTGAACGCAGCCCCTGGGTCAAGCGTACGCAGCGACATCTGCGCTGAGCTTTGCCTAAACAACTCCATTACAGAATACTTTCAAACCAAGGTTTTGCTAGACTGATTAAATATCTGTAAACAATTAAAACGTCCAAAATATGATAGATCATTATCATGATTTGAGTCAACCAACCATATGATCTTTTATTTTTAAAACACGTGTACAGTACACGTGTTTGCAATTATTTTAGAAGTTTCACCTGTCCAAATGTTTCTATGTCTGTAATAAAATTTTCCTGGTTACCAATTGTGCTGGAATTTTTCATGCTCGTGTAAATCAGATGACAAAGAAAAATTACTTTAATATGGAACTGTTCTGATGATGGACCTGGAACGTGACCACAGGAAATCAAATAGCTATTGTGTTTGAGCTTTTTGGAATTTTTATTAAAAACTTGTTTCACGTCGTACTTTGAGGAGTTCTAAGAGGTAAAGCTGCTTTAAAATCTCGCGTTTGACCACTAACTCCCCTGCTTGCTAAGCAATGATGTGGTCGACGATAGAGCACGCTTGCCTGGAAGTAACACTCTTGAATTAAAGACCCATAGGTAGTATCTATTAGAAAACACAGAAACCGTCAGGGAATTCCACTCCTGATGATATAGCGAGACGGGAACCTAATCAATAATGCAGTTGGTATGATAACATAACAAATATGCCTTAGCTAGGCGCTTACGTGTTCGATTCATCGATTCCTGCTAACTGACAAGTATGGCGTAAATTGTTGCAGCGGCAGCGGCTACCATTTATTACGAATATGGTAAGTGGTGCTAAGCGACATTGCGATTATAGACAAGAAGTAACCACCATTGAATTCTGAGTTATCTAAACCGGTAAAAAAATATAGTTCCTTGTTTACACTTCCTAAGAGGGTTACTCGTCAGATCGTCAACGTCGGGCATGGCTATGCCAACGTTAACGATAACGCCTAAAAACTCTTTTGGAATTCGGTAATTCCATGATTTACTCGATTATACTCGTATCGCAAAACTTGTTCTAAGAAATACGTGGTTTTTTTAAACAATTAAAAGTTTATCAGAAAAATTGACGCCATTTAAATCACGTTGAAATGTGCCCGAAGATGTCGACGGCGCGCACTTTTCCCGCACGCCTTAAGGAGTCGTCAGTAACAGGAGGGGCCCAGACGGGTCGAAGCGTACTGGGGCCAGAGTTATCCGAAAGGAACTCGAGCCCCGGTATGAAGGCTAGAAGGAACAGGGTAGGGTTTTTAGTCAGTAAGAGTCTGACCTATCCCCCGCTTCACCCAAGAGCGGGGGTTGTCATAAGATGATTTTTGCCCACCGAAAAAAAAAACGATGAAATGTGCAAGGCTTTTGTACTTTTTGTATTTTTAATATATGGAGGGGCAAAGTTCACGTACTTACACTTACACACTTCAGAACCTCTCGGTCCCATCAACCATCTGTCCTGCGAGCAATGTGCCCTGCCTAATGCCACATAAGGTGATTCTTCTTGCGATTTGTACAGCCTAAGTAGAATTCAAAAGTTCAATGTTGGTTTTCCGAACCTAGTATCGCTTTAGTCATTTCCGAACCTTGAAAAATAATATATATTTCGAATTAATTCTTCTAGAAACTGTAAATACACGTGCTTTCATTTAACTACGCAGTAAGTAAAAACAGAAATAACTTGCTCTTTGAAATTTTCCCCTAAGAAATCGTACAAATACACGAGTACCTACGCAAATTCACAGTTAAAAGGAAATAAATTCAAAAGCAAATTACTTTTGCGAGGTTTCACCACTGGCTTTCGAAATATTTTTATTGCTTGGGCAGTACAAAGTAATGAAAAAGTGCAATTGATCATTTCATCAACTTCATAGAACTCGAACCAAGTTATTTTAATAAAGAACCGAGCCAACAGCGCATAGTAGGTATTCCACGAGCACCTCAGCTAAAAATTAGGTATATTTATATTAGCAAATACGGTTTTGACCCCTGTGTGGGTGCGACCTTTTAACACTAAGGATAACTGAAGGACACAGTTAGGTTTTGTTCAGCAAAAGTCTGACACGCCCTCTCGATCTAAAGAAAAAAAATTGCGTGAGTGATCAAACATTCTCATGCCCCAGCAAACGAGACATTGACCCTTACTACCAATGGTAGACGAGGGCTTGCGGACGTTGAGCCGTGGGTAGCTCACCGTCCAGCAGTCTGGTAATTAACCGGATTAACCCCAGACGTAGTGATCTTCGCGCTCCTCAAACTGATGTCAGCAATCCAGCAGGGTACCCGCTGGTACCGCGGAGATATTTCATTTAAGAAACACTTGTCCTAGAACACAAACTGGAAGAGACAGGTGTGGTGGTAGTTTTTAAAAGTCAGACACAAAGACCGGGAGAACACATAAGACCTTAAACAAAAAAAAAACTCAAAACAATCCTATACTTCAAAAGTTCCGTCTCAATAATAACGGAGCTCAAATTGCAATAATTTTATATAATCAGAGTATAACATTCTTAAAACAAAAGAATCTGACATCCGACGAACCAAATTATATTTAGATTTTATCAATTTTATTTCCATTAAGCGTGTTTCAAGTAGTGGTATCTACGAGTAACTTAAAATTACTAGCAGATATTTTTAAAAGATAAACCATAGTATTTCCGTCTATGTTTAAGGTATTTCTCATTTATAAGATACCCTTGTTAGTTTATGAGAGGACTCTCGAGCCACCCTAATGCGATTGGATTTTATCTTAGAAAAATATACAGTCAACAATAAAGCTATTTTCTATATTGGCTCTTGAATTCTCGTATTGAATTTGAAGGAGACTTTAAACAATATGAAACTATATTTCTTTAAGAGGGCCCGTTCGTCGAGCCGATCCCGGTTCGAACCCGAATAACCCGAACATGGTTTAAAAGCTTGTTGCATTACCCAACGCATTGTTTGATGTAGAGGTAACGCGAAAAAAGAGAGACAAGCACCTAAAAGATTGGTTTCAATGCCAATAGATGTTTTAGGTGTTTCTCGCTCTTTTGTAATTCAGTCATTCACTCGAATATTTTACAACACTTGTTGGAATAAGTGCACATACTATTATGTGCACTTATTCCAACAAGTGTTCCCTGAAGAAAATACGTGTTTATTTACACCTTAAAATTTTTCATTCAGTATTTCGATTAATTTTATTGTGCAAGGTTTCTACAGTTACTTTTTTAAATTAGTACATTATGAAGGGTCAAAGTTCACGCAAAATCTTTTAGGACTAATTACTGGATTAGTACACAAATTTATGATTTGATTTCAATAAAAACCTAGATAATACCCACAAGATATCTTAATTTCCAAAATATCTGAAGAAAGACGAGAAAACGTCATAATATCTTACGAAAGGTTGAATAGAAAATAATAAAAACGTGTCTCAGGTTGGGCACTCTTAAGACCGGTTGATGTCGTTGGTAGTTTAAGTATTTATTGGAAAATATACGTGGTTTTGATGAAATTGAGGCTTTGAAACTAAGAGGAAGATTGTTTCCGCTACACATCGTTAAAGGTTCTAATATACCGTACTGACGTGTGGTCAGTTTCTTACAATATGTCTTTGTCGTGATGTTCTCCATCATGTAGTTTTGTTTTCCTTTCACGTTAACCTATTGTATTACTCATTCCAATCTTAGTATCATCCAAAACATGTTCCTAGTGAGACACATAAAGGCGTAAAGCATATTTTCTGAGAGCCAGTTGCAGTTTTAGTAAGATTTCATGTGAAACTAAACTGATTTTAAAACCGAAATTGCTTATAAAACTTGTATAAGCAATCTCTTGATATTCACATCGCACCTTTTTGAGAGTATTGATAGCAGACAACAAACAGACGCGGTGTACACTGATTTCCAAAAGGCATTTGATAAAGTGGATCACAAATTACTTCTCGATAAAATCGCGTACAATGGCATCAGAGGGGATCTCTTGCGCTGGTTTGTCTCCTATATAACCAATAGGACCCAAAAGGTCAATTGGTTTCGAGTCTAGCTATATCCAGGTTACATCAGGAGTCCCTCAAGGCTCAATTTTAGGACCTTTATTATTAATACTGTTCATAAATGACATAAAATATTGCTTTCAAAATTCAAAATTTCTCTTATACGCTGACGATTTAAAAGTTTTTAAACAAATCTCAAATGAACAGGACTGTACTAAATTTCAAAGCGATCTTGATCGTTTCTCAGACTATTGCGCTTATAATAAATTGTTCCTTAGCTTGCCTAAGTGTCACAGTATAACGTTCACTAAAAAGAAGAATATCATACACTTCAATTATCGACTAGCTAACAGTTTTATCAACAAAGTTAACAATCTTCGTGATCTTGGTGTGCAGCTAGACTCGAAACTTCATCTTGGTATTCATGTGGAAACCATTGTCAATAAGGCATATCAGATGTATGGCTTTGTAATGAGAGCATCTAGAGATTTTCGTCGACCATCCACCTTTTTGCACCTATATAAGTCCATAGTTAGGCCGCAATTAGAATACGTAGTACTGATCTGGAATCCTTACTATGCGAAATATACGGAAATCATTGAATTAGTCCAACGTAAGTACCTTCGCGCTATGCAATTTAGATGTTTTCCGAAGAAAACATCAATCAAATCGCTGCTTAAAAAATACGATATGCTTACTTTACAATCAAGACGCGTCCTCCTAGAGACAATGACATTATTGAGTATATGCCGTAACAAATTTGATTGCCCTGACTTGGTATCTGGTTTGTGTTACCTGGTTCCTCGAACGGTGCATGGACGTAAGCCACCAGCTTTTGTAGATCCAATGCTGGTGTGCGCTCACCGCTATACCGTTTAGTCGACACATACAATACGCGAGTTGATGCAATAGACATATTGTTCCTGAACAAATATGAATTTAAAAGAGATGTAATTACCGTTTCAAGGGATCAGCAGTAGGCTCTATATTCCACAATATGGATATCACTTTTTGTGGGGACCTGTATGATTAGTATATTTTTAGTATATTTTATTTTATTTTTGGTTTGTGTCATCTTTTGTGAAATATTGTTTACCTTTATTTCTCTTTTAATGTCCTTTTCTTTGAGTTAGCCCTGCTACAGTCTACGTTTGCTAACGGTTTGTTTTTATTATATAACGTAGTAATCTGTGGAAAATGTTGTGGGTAGTATATTTGTTAATTTTAATTTCAAGACGTTTTAAGGCTGTGTATACTTAATATACTACTGTTTGTTTTCCCAAATGAAATAAATAAATAAATAAAACCCCGGCATTGACCTCTTTTGCAACAAAGAAAGAACAGGAAGCTCTTAGTAAAATCATTTTTTTAACAAAAAGCTCCTATTTGCACTTGAACCATATATTATCAATGTTTTAAAAGTTATTAGGTAAGTTATTTGGTATTGTTTTGTAAAGAAAGAAAGAAAAAGAAAGAAAACATGTTTATTCTGCCTGAATTGACGCACAAATCATTACAAAAAATTCCCCGCCAGGCCGTGTTTACAGGGCTAAACTGTATTGAGTATTAATGTACTCTGTCTCTGTAAGAAAGTGTACTTGCTCAAAGTGGTCCTAATAACTTACTTTTTTACATTATAGGAAAGCTTATAAACTAATAACAACGTATGTAATGACAATAGTAAATAACTGAATTGCAATTTTCCAATTCTCAATCAATTCAAGTTTCAATTTCAAATTTCTGTATCAGATGTATCATGTACACAGGGGCTCGCGGACGGTGAGCCATGACCATGGGTAGCTCGCTGTCCGATCGTCCGGTAATGGACCGAGCCCAAGACGTCGACGGCGCGCACTGTACCCGCGCGCCTCAAGGAGTTGTCAGCAGCAGAAGGGGCCCAGCTGGGTCGAAGCCTACTGGAGCCAGGGTTATCCGAAAGGGAGCTCGTGCCCTGGTATGAAGGCACGAAGGAACGGGATGGGGTTTTTAGTCAGTAAGAGTCTGACAGTATCTCCCGCTCTACCGAAGAGCGGGTTTTGCCATAAAATGATTTTCCCCATCGAAAAAAAAAATCATGTACACAGAAAATGTGAAAAATAAATAAATTAATTAGGTACATCAGCAGCAAAATTACCTAAATCCAAACCCAAACTAATCCTAAAACCATATTTGTCGTTAACAAATCACCACGCAACAATCATGGTCGAATTTCAAATTCCGAATATTAATGGTAGAGCTACAAGCAAGCAGGTTAAATGTACCCGGCTTTTCAGTAACAGTGTTTATGTGACAAGCAAGGCGATACTATTGGGATCCACTCTAATTACTGCTGATCATTTCGTGTCCATCCAATCCTGTTACGTTTGACGTTGAAAGGTTTGCTGTGGTTTTAGTGCATTACGAGTTTGAACAGAGACTATACCTTAATAAAGCTACTATGTAATGACATTATAACATTGATTCCAACCCAACTGTGATAACGTGTATTTTTTTTTTATTTTTGATAGGCTTGCGCTTGACCACCATCTCACCTGATGGTAAGCGATGATGTGGTCGACGTTGGAGCTTGCCTAGAAGTAACCTATTCACTCTTGACTCAAAGACCCCCAAGTTGTAGCTATCAGGAAACAAAGACTCCGGCAGGGAATTCCACTCCTTGGCTGTACGCACTATTAATGTTTAAATCAACTATCAATATTATAATTCAGAACAAAAGTATAGATAGTTGATTGTGTGACTACGAGATAAAGTAGTTTCTTAAAGTCGCGGGTGGCATGTTGACTTGTGTACGAAACGAAGGTTAGGGTAGGCAAAGTTTCAATCCCGAACACGATTATATAATTAACTCCCGAGCAAAGCGAGGGATTTTTTTCCCTTGGGATAACCCGTACTACATTATCTCCCTAGGGACAGAATGACTTGCTTTAATTCATGAATCCCCAAGCGACCACCGGTGACCGCGCATCTATTGTCTTACTATTGTGTCTCTAATTGACGGTATCTGAAGGGTTAACTAAGTGACGTTTGTATGACATAAAAACGCATTATCGAGCAGGTGGTGTAAAAAATTGTTTAATGTTTTTTTTACATTTTATATTAAAAACAACAAACGTGGGAAAAATCATCCAATGACAACCCCCGCTCTTGAGCGGTGCGGGAGATAGTGTCAGACTCTAACTGACTAAAAACCCACCCCGTTCCTTCGTGCCCATATACTGGGGCTTGAGCTACCTTTCGGACTAACCTTGGCTCCATACGTTGTATGTTAAGAATATTGTTAATTAATAATATAAAATTCAAATAAATTAATAGGTAGGATATAATGAAATAACGCTTGCAATTAGTTATCATATTCACTAATCGATTTTGTTTATACACCGCCCTAATTAAAACCTTTTTTAAATTCATCGTTTACAGGTGAATAGATTAAGCTATTTTTTTAAATTGGGAAATCATTAAGTAATATTTCTCTCTCTACCTCACATTATTAACTAAACTAACCAAATTCACAAATATTTGTGAATTTGATATAATCAAAAGCGTATACACGCTTATAGGCAGCTGTTTACAAGCACATCACATCTGTCAGGTGTCTCGGTACAATGATATTTTACGCGTAACATATTGATACACACACACACACACCACTCACGCGATGCGAAAACAATAGGTAGTGCAACAATCAACTTGATACTTAGTATAATTATATTTGCGGTGCAGACAAAGGATCAAAATTGTTTCAACTTACAGTTTGACGCACAGAATTCTCCCTTCATAGATATACCATCAAAAGTGTACAAAAGGACTGTTGTAATAATATTATTTTTGCAGATGTTGTTCATTGTGGTTTTATCGAAAAAAAGGGTAATAATGAAGCGACTTAAGAAAAATATTACATCAGAGATGGAGCAGTTAATAGATACATTATATATCTACCTCGTCGTTTATACCGCGTACGTCGAAGGACTGGAATAATTTGCCTGCTGCGGTCTTCCCGTCCAATTATAATTTGGGTGTCTTCAAGGCTAGAGTGAATACGCTTTTAATAAACTAGCGCGCCTAACCATCAGAGATTGCATCACTGCTTACCATCAGGCAGGATCGTAGTCAAGCTCTAGTTTATAACAATTAAAAAAAACATTATACATAAAATAGAGCATATTGGCCTCAGGAATAAAGCAGCTTTCTATCGGTGAAAAATGTTTAGCAATCGGACCAGTACTTTCAGAGATATTCCTACAAACAAAAAAAACTTTTTCCTCTTTATAATATTAGATGTCTAACCTAGAATCATATTGTTACACGTGATCTTCAAGTAACTAACATTTAGAAAACCGCTACTTTATATTTTATTATACAAAGTAGCGGTCACAATCATATTCATTTACTCATCGAAACAGGTAATTATGTGACATGTCTCTTACATGTCACATAATTTTCCAAAATGGCTGCTTTACGCAGACGCTCTCACACCCAAACTAGAACCAGAATTGGTAAAGGGAATGCAGGAATTTGAAGTAGGTACTCAGGACACTATTTCATTATGCTGCACGTTCCATAGACGAGTAATAGAGAAAGGCAAAGCTGGAAAGCACCAACCGCATTTCTCTGTATTTACGGAACAACGGACGGCAACGCCCAGGTAGACTCATAGGTACCACTTCAGTGTCCCCCTATAGCGCGTTCAATTGGACTGTTCGCGCAAAGGTCCGGCAGCATTTAGTTTAAGTGCCACACTTTAATCATAATTATGGACGTTGTAACTATATGGCCGTTTGTCGTGCATATGGCTCTGAATGGACCCCTCGTCAAAGGACTTTTCGTAATTATTCCGAGAATCAGTTTTGATTGTATCCTTTGAAGTCACAATATGCATTACTTTGAGTTCAGTTTGTTTTAGGCTCTAGGCAGACGAATGTTTATTTAAATGACTACTGTAATTGGATTTTGCTTGATGAATGTGCAACCCAATTTATTCTCTTTGTCCCGTAAAAATTGTGATAGACATCTACATCTAGTTTCATTTGGTTTTTAATTTGATGAATGTGCAACCTAATTTATTCTGTGTTTCCTGTAAAAAATGTAATAGAGATGGGACTACATCTAGTTTCATTTGGTTTTTGATTTGATGCCGATTTTGTTCTTTATATTTCAGTAGTAACCGTATATTTATTTCTGAAATACAAATTTGGATATTTTTTTGTTTCTAAACTTTTTTTTTCCTTTTATAGTCATAACTGCTATATTATTATATATGTATTGTTATATTTTCGAGTCGTTCGAGTTTTAAACTTTTGAGCCGTGGTATCCCCGGGGATTTAAGTATTTATCCGATCACTTTTCACACTTTATATGCACCTTTACGACAAAGATAGGCTAATATTAGCCAGATAAGAGCAAATGATTGCAACTCATAGTTGTACTAATGACTGAAACCATCCACCACAGCCGAAATAGGCAAGAGAATATACAACATTAGTTTTAATATTTGCATAACCCGAAACACGTGTCTAGTATTTTTATGTAAATAATCTATGTACAAAATTTCAAAACTGTATCATGAAAAATCACAAAGTTCTAAGCTTGACAAGCCAAAAAAAATACATAGTCAGGATTTAGGGGTTATTTTGCACTTGTACACAGCTATTTGCAGGCATATAACGCCTGTTATGACCGTTTTGTACTTAGTATCGGTGCTGTCCAACTCGTGACCTTTTAAAATATTTTTGGGGAAAAATATACCATGGTGTAACTATTGGAACCCATTCAGTTACTGATTCGGAACCAACTATATTCAAGTTTCGCATAAACTGTTGTATAAATAACATAGGTACATATGTAATCAATCTCATAATGGCCCCACTGCTGGGAGTTGCTAGTCGAAATAACGAGGCGACCAGTTTAATGAATTCGTCAAGCGTGTTCGCGTTTCACGGTTCACGGTTTTCAGTAAAACCTGTGTGGGTGGTCCTTATTGAAAGAATAATGGCGAGGAAATTGTTGATGAAATTATTAAGTATCTTTTTTTTATGGTGGGCAAAAATCATCCAATGACAACCCCCGCTCTTGAGTGGAGCGGGAGATAGTGTCTCTTACTGACTAAAAACCCACCCCGTTCCTTCTGGCCTTCATACCGAGGCTCGAGCTCCCTTTCTGATAACCCTGGCCCCAGTGGGCTTCGACCCAGCTGGGCCTCTGCTGTTGCTGACAACGCCTTGAGGCGCGCGGGAACAGAGCGCACCGTCGACGTCTTAGGATTATTAAGTGTCTGCTCATATAAATACTTACTAGTACTAACCATGATATTGCCACGAAATAATTGACTTTGTTTTATCTAGTCAATATTATGGCCAGTCTAAGGACTGCAAAAAATTCGTCATTATTGGAAACTGAATTGACTAGATTTTTTACGAAAACAGATAATCACGACTTGGTTTTTTTTATGCACATGGCTTTCATGAGTTTCGGCCAAATTGAACTTTAAATTTTGCTACTAATATAAATCTTGCTCAAGAATAGTCTGTCTAAGACATTGACTGTCTAAGAAGTCAAATGACTTGGAAATTTTGTATTATTTTGTATTAAAAAACACTTATCACCGATACTTTTTATAAGGTTCTTCTATTAGTAAACAATGATCACAATCTTATAATAAACCTTGATTATTGAACCAGTTTTGACTACATCAGATTTCATTTCTTGACTTTGTAGGCAGACTTCTAACCAAAGACATTAAACATATACCTACTACCAATAGACAGGACATAGCGAACAAAATTGTTATCCGAGACTTGTTACTAAAGTAGTAACAAGTCGCTGTTACCTGTACATGTCAAGTCGCGTTTGTGTCCGCTACACGCACCAAAAGAAAATATTTTTTGGAGAAATATGCCGAGTTGTGCATTGCACTACTGTAAATTGTTTTATGGCAAAACAACAGGCCCTAGCTCCAGTTTATTTTCGTAAATATTTTTCGTCTTCACTGAAGCATAGGATGACAGTTTTTCTAAGACATTTCTTCTGATGGCCGCTCTATTATATCTATTTAATCTCTTTGCTTCCAACATAATATGTCTGGTTTTATTTATTGATATATAATAAATACTTTGGAAATACATTTCCGAAATCCCTACTCCCTACTAATATTATAAATGCGAAAGTAACTCTGTCTGTCTGTCTGTTGTTACGCTTTCACGCAAAAACTACTGAACGGGTTTAGATCAAATTTGGTAGGTAGGTAGAAGAGACACTGGAATAACACATACTACTTTGTCAAGAAAGTACCGGGAAAAGATCAATAATACACAAAATGTCTGTTATTCATCCAAATTTATTTTATCACCTTCAAAGTATGCTCCTTTAGAAACGATACACTTGCGCCAACGAATAATCCATTCATCAAAACATTTTTTAAACGCTGCTTCCTGAATTGAGTTCAGTTCTCGCCGCGAATTCTCCTTTATGTCTTCTATCGGTTGAAAACGGGTGCCACGAAGTGGTAATTTGAGTTTAGGAAAAAGAAAAAAGTCAGCAGGAGCCATATCTGGTGAATATGGTGGTTGCTGGATGGTATTTGTTGAGTGTTTGACACACACTGATAGATAACCACAATGATAGCCTTGTGCGAAGGCGCATTAACTTCAGTTGCAGACGTTGACGGCCTACCAGAGCGAGGCAAATCTTCCATCACATCTCGACCGCTTTTGAACGCTTTGAACCACTTATAAGCACGAGTTTTTGATAAAGTCGATTCACCGTAAGCCTTCTGTAACATTTTCAGTGACTCCGAACACGAAATTCCATTGGCGATGCAAAATTTAAGACAAACTCTTTGTTCGATATTTTTGTCCATTATGAAATTCGCAATACACACTATAAATGATATTACTAAAACCAGCACTGTATCTATCTATATATATATATAAATGACCCCCGTTTTCCGTTGTCACGACTTGGCATGAAAACGGCTTGACCGATTTGGCTGATTTTTTTTTTGTTGTGATTGTTATCGTGAGGACAAGGTTCTTATGGAAAAAAAAATAAGAGTAGGGTAGGGTAGGGTAGAGTAGGGTAGGGTAGGGTAGGGTAGGGTAGGGTAGAGTAGGGTAGGGTAGGGTAGAGTAGGGTAGAGTAGGGTAGAGTAGTAGGGTAGAGTAGGGTAGAGTAGGGTAGAGTAGGGTAGAGTAGGGTAGAGTAGGGTAGAGTAGGGTAGAGTAGGGTAGAGTAGGGTAGAGTAGGGTAGAGTAGGGTAGAGTAGGGTAGAGTAGGGTAGAGTAGGGTAGAGTAGGGTAGAGTAGGGTAGAGTAGGGTAGAGTAGGGTAGAGTAGGGTAGAGTAGGGTAGAGTAGGGTAGAGTAGGGTAGAGTAGGGTAGAGTAGGGTAGAGTAGGGTAGAGTAGGGTAGAGTAGGGTAGAGTTGGGTATAGTAGGGTGGAGTAGGGAAGAGCGGGAGCGAAGCCGCGCGGGCAAAGCTAGTTTAATATAAATAACAGATGCAACTCAAACTCCGTGCCAAAATGGAAAACAGTTGTGCCAATCTAACAACTACAAAAAAAAACCATACCAACCATAATCAAATCATCCATTCCCGATACTTTTTTGACTGAATGTAGGCTACCTATAATTCCACTGCTGATCACGGGTCTCTGCCCGCGCGATATAAACTGTAGTCCACACGGGCGAAGCCGCGGGCGGAAAGCTAGTAGATAATAAACATAAAAATAAAAATTACTGTTTGCGCATAAAATATAAAGGCTAAAATGACTCAAAATAACATACATAACTACAAGAGAAACACATCAACAGAAAAAAATGTGACTTTAGATATTTCAACTGCCATCATTTTCCTTATGCCATTAGGCTAAAAAGGAAAAGGATTAGGAAAAGAAAACATACTACTCTAGTAGGATATATAAAATCTTTGCATACAAAACATTTGACATGACATCTTGCCATTCGTTCAAAAATGCGTTTTTTAAATTCATAAGGAACTACGTAGGTAGGCATTAGTAACATTATATACGTAATCTGAGAACTTCCAACTGGAATATCTTTAATACACGGATTCTATTAATAATATCTGAGAAAAAATTATTTGGAAAATTTTTCTGTATATTTTTCATCACTATACGCTAAAAAAAATATGCCAGCAAAATTTTGTTCGGGACTTCGCCATGATAATTTGAAAGCAACCCCTTGCAGTTAGTTCGAGGGAATATTGTTTTCTCCCGCGTTTGTTAGTAAGAGTGCATATCCATCGTAGTGGGCGAGTGGAGCGGAGAGGAGCGGACTCCGCCACTCTCCGCTCCACGCCGCTCCACTCCGCCCCACTGCAGGACACTCTGCACTCTGCTCCACTCCGCTCCACTTAAATTGTCTCCATGGAGATTTCGAGCACTGTGCTGTGTCAGTTTGCAGACCGCTCCACTCAGCTCGTCTAGCTCTATTTCATTGAAAACACACCCCAATGGCCTCCCCAAATATACCAGTAACATGTGACGCAATTTAAAATGAATGAGTAACGGAGTAAGTATATTTTCCTCTTGCAAACACAAACAATGGTCACAATGGAACTGAGGTTTTTGTTTTAATTGAATCGTTGAATTTACATTGAACAAAAAAATAAAATCTCAAATTGAATCAAACATTTTTTTTGTATTGTTCCTGTACCGATGAAATGTATTGTCAATACATTGAATGTCATTGAATGGCGTGCTTAACAAGCACGGGTTGATATAATAAATACAAAAAAAAAATGTGTTTTAAGGATTAAAATAATAACTGTTTTGACTTAATCACGCAAGAAAACTCCGAATATAGCCCCCTAAGTAGCATCCAATATACTATACCAGGGTATGGTATACCCTTCTGTCAAATTTCATCACAATCCGTTCAGCTGTTCAAGCGTGAAGAAGTGACAATCATACACTCATAAACTTTCGCCATTTTAATTATGTGTGATTAATAAGATTCGATGCATAAAAACATAATTAATCGTCAGGCAAAAAATTAAGGCTTGTAGTCCCTTGAACATCTGGCCGGAATTAAATGGACACAACACTCGTTCCGGCCTAGGTGGCAAGTACGAGTATCTGTGCATTTAATTGCGGCCAGTTGCACCCGGATAAAGCCCCGCTAACCTTTAAATCCATTTTCTTAGCGAAATATTGATTATTTTACATATGCTATGTTCACTTTGAAGAATATTTAACCACAAATTTTTATGTGGAAAAATGTTTGTAAAGATCCAAGCCGTTTCGAAGGATAGGGGAAAAGTTGCGAAATTGCTAAAGATTTTTTATAGACAAAAGTTTTAATCGCAACGAAAAAAAACAATAGTTGATATTGTTGTGCATAAATATATAATAAATAATGAGCAGTGGTGGCCGAGTGGTAATGGCCCCGACTTACGAGTATGTAGGTCGCAGGTTCGAACCTAGCCAGGCGCATTACTTTGTGTAATTTATTTCATCACTACTGCTCTCAAAACGGTGAAGGAAAACATCGTGAGGAAACCGGCATGTCCTAGAACCGAAAATTCGAAGACATGTGACATCCAACAACCCGCACTGGGCCCGCGTGGGGGATTACGGCCCATTCCCTCTCCTAGAGAGGAGGCCTGAGTCCCAGCAGTAGGAACATTAAAAAGGCTGATGATGATGATGATAATCTATACTTATAATAAATCTGTAGAGAGGTCAATTCTGTACATGAAATATATTTCCAAAATAACTATCAGGGGGTGATTAGTGATCGACACTGATGCTAAAAATGCAAACAGTAAAATTTTTGTCTGTCTGTCTGTCTGTCTGTCTGCCTGTCTGTCTGTCTGTCTGTCTGTATGTTCTTTATAGAAACAAAAACTACGCGATGGATTTTAACGAAACTTGGTACAATCATTCTTCATACTCCTGGGCAGGTTATAGTATACTTTTTATCACGCTACGATCAATAGGAGCAGAGCAGTGAAGGGAAATGTTGGGGAAACGGGAGAAATTACTCCATTTTTTAAGCTTCCGTCGCGTTTGCAGCCTTAATGGTTAAAGCTACACAGAAATCATGTATCACGGAAATATTCTCCTTAAAATTATATAAAAAATATCCCACGACAGCATATGTCTATCTTTTATGGTTGACTCACAATAACACGTGTAACTCCTGATAGCTTAGCAGTTCGGAGCTTTCTATTTATTTTTGTCTACTCTTACGTTTATAACACTCTCACTCATCCCTAATTTTAAAAAGTTAACATTATTATCTATTCAATAAAAAAAGAATCATAGAAATCGGTAGAGAAACACCAAAGTTATACATGAAATACGCTAATAAGCCATCGCGCGTGAATACTGAATCCAGTCCCCCGGCTCTTAGAATTCGATATCAGTCGTTTCAGATCTTTGATTTTGACGACCCCGTTGTCGCTGGCATAAGCAGCAGGATCCGCGTACGAAGTCGCTGGCAGAAGCTAGTATAATAATAAATATAAATTTTTTTCAAACCTATTAACCAGGCCAGTACTGAGGAGTAAGCTTCAGAAAGGCACTGTTTTAAGGCACTGCTCGGGTGGTCGTGCCTTAAAACACACATGATAATTAAGACAGGTCATTTTACTGTCCCTCGACCATCAATAAAGCAGTTTTTTACATTGTAAATAATGATCTTTTTCTTTGACAACGGTAAATTAACATTCGAAACATTACATAAGTGGTATCCATGTTGTTCTCCATTAATATCTGACCTCGGGCGGTGTCGGGTTGAATAACTAGTTTACTTTGTATAGACTTTCGCTCTTTCTTTGGCTGGCATCTCGGGAATGTGAAGTTAAGTTTAATGAACGCTTATAAATTCTTTGTTGGTATGGCAATATTAGTAGTATATGTTTATCTTTTATCCGATTAGAAATTATAACTATGTAACTACTTATAAGTTTCTAAATTAATTTAAAAGGTTCTGAAGTCAGTATTTTATTTCACATAGGCCTAGATGGGCACTAGCCCATGTAAAAATAAAATATTTTGACTTTGACTTCGATACAAACTAAAAATAGCAATTTTACAAAATGATAAAAATAACTTATCCACGTCGATGTCAATGGGAAAAGTGCCAAAAACGCTGGCAACATTGCCGTTGGATGGCATTGCTGATTCGTTGACCGAAGTAAAGCCCAGTCCTCTGGTCACGCGAAGAGTCAACCAGCTGTTTGCTGATATCAATCACAACTGCTTGAAAAATGCTTAGTTCAAAACAACTAAAAACTAGATTGACATTTTATCAGTAGGTGAGTGGTGAAGGGTCCTTATTGCTATTACTCTGCTGTCCGTTTATTTGTAACTAGATTTTATTTCATGAACCGTGATAGCTAGATAGTTGAAAATTCCACAGATGATGTATGAGTATTTCTGTTGCCGTTATAACAACAAATACTAAAAAATAAATAGGTATTTGAGTGGGGCTCCCATGTAACAAACGTGATTATTTTGCCTTTTTTGCTACCGGCAGAACGGAGCCCTACATACTCGTAAGATATATGGTTTTTACTCGTATTTAGCAGTTAGTTGATCCCGAAGTAGGTATTATTATTTTGTTTATATTTGTGGAAAATTATTTGTCCATACTTCCCGGCGGGGGAGAGGGAGGCCAAAGAAAAGATGGATGGATTGTGTGAGAAGTGATATGAAAGAAAAGGGAGTTAGTGATAGCGTGACGAGTGACAGGACAGAATGGAAGAAAAAAACGTGTTGCGCCGACCCCAAATAAAACGGGACAAGGGCAGGAAGATGATGATTTGTGGAAAACTAGTAGCTGCCCAAACTCCACCTGATTGAAATTACTACTTTACTTTTTTAAACCACAAACAAACAATAACTACAAATCAATCAAGGCGGCCACTAACAGTGGAGACGACTACTTGTCTGTGGGCTATACAAATATATGTCCCATGCGGGAATAGAACTCGCGACACGCAGTGCAACAATCTATCCTTCAACCACTGCGTCAACCATGCCGTCTCAAGATGATGATCAGTTTGAGTATTTAATTGAATAATTGTTTTTTTTTATATTTAAATTGGGGAAATATAAAACAAGATATTTATTTCATTAACTTTGAACCAACAATTTTTGACAATGGCTTCTCCTCATTTGTACAACCCTCTTCCCAGTTTAGCTGGGGTCGCGTCTCCTTGTAAGTTTGCGCCAGAGAGCTCTGTTCTGACTTGTCTGAGCACTTAGACTCGCTTGCTGGATCTCTTTATGCATATTTGATCACCGGATGGCGGGCGGGTGGCTTATGATGAAATAAAAGTTTTCGATTAACTCTGGTACCCAATGTAAGATTTAACTTGTGTTTAGGGTGCCAGCGTCCTCACCTATTATTTGAAAATAACATAATATTAATCATATGACGAGCACAGTATATAAATATAATATTAATAAAAGCTTTATTTACTTATTCAATCTACAATAGTGTTTTGTGAACTTTAAATATGTATGTGTGAGTGTAAAATTCCACAACTATCACACAACGCCGTCTAGTCCCAAGCTAAGCAGAGCTTGTGTTATGGGTACTAGACAACTGATAAACATACTTATATATTTCTAAATACATACATATTATAGATGAATTACACCCAGACACAGAACAAATGTTATGCTCTTCACACAAACATTTCAATCGAACCAACGACCTCCGGCATAGCAGTCAGGGTCACTAACCACTAGACCAACAGGCCAGTCAAAAGTGTTCAACTGATATAAAACCAAAGAAATAAAACCAATGCTCCAAATAAGATTGTAAGATGTTACAAGTCTTCCATTTAAGGGGAAACAGGCCTTAAAAACTGCCATTACCCAGATCTTTTGAGTTCGACAGACAAACAGAAATTACAAATACCGTGCCCATATGGTCTATGCCCTTATGTGCGACAATAAGCAGAAACATGCCTCACAATGGGTTACGTAAGGCGTTGCGAAAGGGCAGTGGGTTCGGATCTCGGGCGAAACAATACCGTGGATGAGCTTAATTATGGGGCTTGTGTTACGTGTGAACTCGTTATTAACTATCTTTTTAATGGGTGAAGTTTTTTTATGTAATGTTTTGATTGTGTATGTACGTGGTTCAAGACAAACGGAATAAAAATGCTCAAACAGTTCTTGTTTAATGAAAGGATTTTAATACTTTAATATAATATGTTTATTATATTATTTTTTTTTGTTTTAATACCTTCATAATATGTACTTACATTAAAAAAACTTAAATACTAAATAAACTATTTATACTAACCTAACTATGTACATAAATATAATACAAAAAGAC
Organism: Mythimna lalbum; assembly: GCA_949319445.1. Taxonomy (NCBI): domain Eukaryota; kingdom Metazoa; phylum Arthropoda; class Insecta; order Lepidoptera; family Noctuidae; genus Mythimna; species Mythimna lalbum. The sequence goes on along the minus strand of OX439344.1, from coordinate 2,569,018 downwards.
AAAGCACGCTCAGGCGTCAAAGTACTCCTCGACATCGCTGTCATCCGGAAATGTGCCCAGAAGACTGGCAGCATTGCCACGCTGAATGGCAATGCTAATTTTTTGGGCGAAGAACGAGCCAGCTCTATATATTTATTGAATTGTTTGATTTACATGAATACGTAAACATTTCACTTAACAAGAGGTAAATGTACAAAATTGCATTCTATCTGAACTAGGTATAAACCTGTATTTTAAGGTTATTTAAGTGCTTATATAATAAAAAAATAAACTAAAATTTATTAAACAAAAAGTAAGGAACGTACGGTATAAGGTTCAATAAAAGCTTAGTATTTAATTTAATTTTAAGGTTTCTTATATATGGCAACATTTAAATTGATTTGAGCTAGACCCAAAAGCGTTTAAATCACTGTTTTAAAATTTTGTACTTGGACTAGCACTAGGTCGGGTCTAGACAGTAGAAGACAGACACAGCCAGTACTTAGTATCTGTAGTGTCCAAACTTGTGACGATTTTAATTTTTTTTTCTAAAAAAGTCGAGACTACGGGGGCGCCGTTGCCTGATGCGGTCTGCCTCCTCCTTTGCTAGCATTACTGCTTCGCAGGAGGCGACCGCCTGCCACTCCTCCTCGCTCCGGACCATGGCCTGAACCAAGGCCCGGCGCGAGAGGTCTCCGCCGCCGATCGCCCCCACGAGGACACGACGTTGCTCCGCCCAAGCAGGGCATACCTCAACTGTGTGCTCCAACGTGTCCTCCGGGCGTTCCGCACAGTGGCGGCACCCGGGCGTCTCTTCCGCTCGAATCCGATGCAGGAATCTCCCGAACTTGCCATGTCCGGTGAGGACCTGCGTCATGCGGAAGGTAAAGACGCCGTGAGGTCTTTCCAGCCACGCCTCAAAGAGGGGTCTTACCGCCATAATTGTGGCGTGCCCAGCACTGGGTTATTGGTAGTCATGCGTTTGACCACCATCTCACCTGATGGCAAGCGATTACAAGGAGTGAAATTCCCTGCCGGAGTTCCTATATGCTACAAACAAAGAGTAAACAGGTTACTTCTAGGTTACCGTGCTCCATTATTGACTATATCGTCTTATGTGTGAAACTAAAGTCAAAATGCAACCTAATTTGTAAAACCTTGCATTTTTTTTTTATTACAACCGGAAAACGGAGAAAGCAGTGATGGCTGAGTGATAACGGCCCCGACTTAAGAGTTCTAGGTCGCGGATTCAAACCTAGCCAGGTGCATTACTTTAGGTTATCTATTTCATCACAAGTTCACAACTGCTCTCAAAACGGTCAAACGCACACAACTTAAAACTTACACAAGCTCTGATAGCTATTAGATGGCGCTGTGCAAAAGTTATTGAGTAAAAAAAAAGATAATCCTCGGCTTCACTAAATTATTTGTATTCATCTCTCCCTACATGCACTCGCAGTAGGGTGCCTGCTCGTTTAGGGTTCGAGTAGTTCAATATTGATTCAACCACGTTATTGCAAACCTCGCTTTATTTTACATTCGAATAAATAAATGCAGTCCTTCTGAAAATGTCTCTTACATGTTTATTTTTAATCGTTTTTGTGAAATTGAACTGTATTTAAAATAACCGTTTGGGTGAAATTGAAACGCGGAAAATATTTTTTGGGAATCTGTTTGTTTACTAGCCGATGTCCGAGTTTGGATGATTGAAAACTTCTGTTAAAGAGGGTTTGCAGTGGTGGCCAAGTGGTTACAGCTCCGACTTACGAGTAGTATGCCACGGGTTCAAACCCAGCCAGGCGCATTACTTTGTTTAATTTATTTCATCACCACTGCTCTAAAAACGGTGGAGGAAAATTATCGTGAGGAAATGTTCTAGAACCAAAAATGCTCGTTCTCTCTCATAGAGAGGAAGCCTGACTCTGGTATCTTATACTATGACTAGCAGCCCGTCCCGGCCTTTTTTATAGAATTTTAAAATTGGCACTGTGTGAAAATTCCAACTAACTATATACAATATGGTGACAGACGGACACCCAAACGGACGGAAAGCGGAGTCTCAATTTTCGAGTTGGAGCGGGAGATAGTGTCAGACTCTTACTGACTTAAAAAATCCACCCCGTTCCTTCTTGCCTTTCATACCGGAGCTGAGCTACCTTTCGGAGCTAGCCATGGCGCCAGTTGGCTTCGACCCAGATGGGCCTCTAATATTGCTGACAACTCCTTGAGGTGCGCGGGAACAGTGCGCGCCGTCGACGTCTTGGGCTCGGTCCGGATAGTTAACGGACGGTTAGACAGCGAGCTACGGAAATCGGGGTTGGAATCTTGGCGGCGGCTGGGGCGCTGTGAGCGCCGTTGCCAGATGCAGTCGGCCTCCTCCTTCGCTAGCATTACTACTTTGCAGAAAGAGTTGACCGCCTGACACTCCTCCTCGCTCCGAACGATGGCCTGTACCAAGGCACAGCGCGAGAGATCGCCGCCGCCGGTCGCCCACACGAGGGCACGGCGATGCTCAGCCCAAGCGGGGCACACCTCCACTGTGTGCTCCACCATGTCCTCCGAGCGCAGTAATAGATTCTCGTTTTATCCTTTGTGTTAGGAACCCTAAAAATGCATTTTGGGAAAAAAATGCTAAATTTTAACACAGATTGATGAGGATCGTAAGGTTCGCCGCACACGGACCACACGCGACAGCCACAAACGTCACCATGAGAAGCTAAGCGCGGCCACAAAGAAAGCTGAGGCACGCGACTGCCACGTGTGGCCAGTGGCTACTCCTTTTTTTAACCCATACGCGGAGTACCTTAATGGACTCTGACGAAGAAGGTGGCGATGGTGGTGGTGGTGAGGGTAGCGCGAATGGCGTGTCGCGGCATTTAGTGGCTAGTGCGGGCCCCAAGAAGCAAGCAACGGTGATTTGTAGCGCGTGGCGGCCACCAACCAGCATCAACCGTGTGCGGCGAATCCATATAAAATGTATGAAAATTATAGAAAAAAAATTGCCGGTAGCGGCGTTTTATGCATTTGGCTAGAGGCCCGTGTGCTACCCTTAAATTCTAAGCCCATTGAGTAAACCATTAAGCATAAAATCCTATTAGTTCCAATAGTATTTAGTGGTGGTTAAAATTTCACGCTGCGATGAAAGCTTAGAGGAAAAACCCTTTTAACTTCATAGCTAAAAGCTTAATTAATATTCTGGTTCGAAAATAATTTAGCTTTCAATATAATCCCTATTCAGTGCAACTGCAAATAATCTATCGCGAAATATTTTGTTTGATGTGGTGACGCTTTCAAACGATCGGCTTTGGAAACTGTCACCGCATCAAATGACATGTAAAATATTATTTAGTACGAGTAAGGTTTAATTAATAATTTAATTATGATGACATATTTATCAATCAAGCATAGTTTTAGTATATTAAATAATTGTTGTAATAATTGTTTATTGACCAAAAAAGGTACAATGAAAAACCAAGACAGGTGATGAAAGGTGACAAGGAAAAACCAAACTTAAACTACTTACAATCAAGATATACAAGATTAAGTAGCCACATTATGTGGGAGAATATATCGGTGGAAATACACGGTACATATGTTTAAACATATATGTATGTTTTTTTTTCGGTGGGCAAAAATCATCTTATGACAAGCCCCGCTCTTGGGTGGAGCGGGAGATAGTGTCAGACCCTTACTGAATAATAATAATAAAACCCACCTCGTTCCTTCTTGATTTTCATACCGAGGCTCGAGCTTCCTTTCGGATCACCCTGGCCCCAGTAGGCTTCGACCCAGCTGGGCCCCTCCTGCTGCTGACAACTCCTTGAGGCGCGCGGGAACAGTGCGCGCTGTCGACGTCTTGGGCTCGGTCCGGACAGTTACCGGACGGTCGGACAGCGAGCTACCCATGGCTCGCCGTTCGCGAGCCCACGTCTACGGTGGCCGGAAATCGGAATCGCGGCGGTGGCGGCGAGAGCCGTTGCCTAATGCGGTCGGCCTTCTTCTTTGGCTTCGCAGAAGGAGGCGACCGCCTGACATTCCTCCTCGCTCCGGACCATGGCCTCGACCAAAGCCCGGTGTGAGAGGTCTCCACCGCTGATAATACATTTGTATCCTTGTTTCCTTATAATCTTTTCTTTTATGCACCTGCCATGTTTTCTCTTCGCCTTCCTTGGTTGACTAGTAGAGAATGCAAGGCAGTAAATCCGCCTGTGTACCTTTGTGTTGCATGAAGAATGAAAATCCATAATGTTACATTAAATTAAAACCATACTTCATCATCATCATTTCAGCTGACAGACGTCCACTGTTGGACATAGGCTTCCCTCAAGTGTTGCCACAGTGAACGATCTTGTGCGTCCCGCATCCATCGGATTCCCGCAACCTTCACCGGGTCATCGGTCCTCCTTGTAGTAGGTCTTCCAGCTTATTGTGTTAGTCACACCATTCATAAGTTAAGAACGGCTGGATCGATTTTAATGATCTTTGATTTGTCAGATTTGTCTTCGCTTCGAATAACAGAATAACTACCTATTAAAACATCGAAATAATTTGCGAAAAAAAAAATAGAAATACCTACATCGAAAAATAAATATCAAAATCGTTAAACCGAGAGAAGAGATGACACGCATATTACTAAAAGAGTTATGAATATTCATGTGATGGATGGAGGGGGGGAGGGAGGCCAGGACTAAAGATGGACGGATTACGTGAAGCAGTGACATGAAAGAAAAGTGAGTTAGTGATAAACTCGTTAAAAAATAAAAGTATCGTTTTGAAACTTGAGAAGGACTTGGAACGAAACTGAAAGAAACAATCCTTACTAATATTATAAAAGCGAAAATGAGTTTGTTTGTTTGTTACGTCTTCACGCCTAAATGACAAAACCGATTTTGATGAACTTGGCACACGGATAGACCATATCCTGGAATAGGACATAGGATACTTTTTATCCCGGAAGTATGTTTCCTTGGGATAATTTTCTGCTATCACGCGGGTGAAGCCGCTGGGAGCAGCTAGTAAAATAATAATTAGGAGTCCGGTATTGTAGTAGCTGTTTTAGTAGTAGCTACTGTACACCGGACCAGCCGCTAGGTAGACCAAATACAAATGTCAAAACGGGCTTTTTATTTTTTGACAACTTTAGTATGACGGATAGCGCCAAACAAACGTGAAGTGACACGAGACAAAAGCAGGAAGATAACAATGAGTCCCAAAAGTGATAACAAGTTATCAATGAAAATACTTTTTTCATAGCAAGCTTTTGTAGCATGGTATATAGCTACTAACTAGCTTTTACCCGCGTAATATAGGTAATTCAGTTTAATAATAATATTTGTATTTGACTTCCCTCTTTCTCCCCATTTTCCAATTCAAAAAAAAAAAAAAAAATCTATGTCCGTCTCCAGGGTCCCAACTATCTCTGTACCAAAATTCATCAAAATTGGTTTTGCCATTTAGACGTGAAGACGTAACAAACAAATTTACAAACAAACTCACTTTCGCTTTTATAATATTAGTAAGGATAATACTCGTCAAGACGAATCATACGAACCTAAACTCGATGGGGTTGTGTCGTTTAATTCATGAATCCCCAAGCGACACCCGGTGGCCGCGCATCTATTGTCTTACTATTGTGTCTCTAATTGACGGTATCTGAAGGGTTAAATTCCAAGCTCCTATAGCCACCTCTCGGTTTCATCATCAGATCTGCTCCATGTCACAATCATTTTGCATTGTCATCTGAATTACACATGCATGCATAATTTCAGCTCAATCAGTAACCGAGAAGTTGATCAAATTTTATTTACAAGATTACAGACAAACATTGGGACAGGTGAAACTAAATAAAAGCTTGTAAAAAGAAAACCTCATCATATTTTAATCACGTACAATATGCGACTGCACATGACTATATGTAAACACCCTAGAACAAACTCACGTCATAGAAACCCCTTTATGGCTACGCCTCTGACTATCACAATGTATGCCGAGACAAAGCGTGGACTAGTCAAGACGTGGGTGAAGGCGTTTTAGCCAGGCCTTTTTCGTTCATAAATTCTAAAACGAGACAGCTACTGTCGCAACCCGGCGTTCGACCACATTGTCTCTTACCATCAGGTGAAAAATAGAGTCAAAAAAGGGCCTACCTATTATTAAAACTTTTATTGAAACTTTTACACACGGTGTCTACATCTCTTTTTTCCAATTCTCCTCTCGCAGGTATGCTGGAAGACATTTCTTTAGAAATAAGCATCACCTATGTACCTATTTTTCTGTTTCTGTCTTGTTTTCTTTTATAAGATCAGTGTATACATGAATTGTAAAATTAAATAAATAAATAAAACCTCGTTTTTAAAGAAACGAAAAAGAAGAAGGCTGTGGGTGAGGGCCCACATCGCCCACGCCGCGCTACGCTACTGGATGTACTCCCTCTCTACCTATCTATAATTTTTATTATCTGTCTCCCCTGCGATCGCTTACACTCATTGCGCTCACTAATTAAAACTCAGACCGTGGACCGTGCACCCCTTTGATCGATCCTATGTCAATATTAGTAAAGATTCGTTGTTTGCTGACAGTAAAGCGAGACTGCATTTTATTTTATAATATTATATGTGTAATTATGTAATAATACAACACTCAACGAGTCCAGTATAATAACGCGTTCCGGTTATAGCCGGGGTGGCCGCGTTTCTGTGGCGTATTGGTGAAGTTTGCGGGCGCGAGCGTTCCGTTTTTGTATTTTCGAACCTTCCAGGGACTTGCTCAAATACGTGCGTGTAACGTTAAATGCGCAAAACCTGAAAATAGTTCGATCACGTTTTAATATGTTATGTTTTTGAAAAAAATATTCATTAACAATGTCGCCCTGTCTACTTATGAATAAGTCGAGGTATCATGTGCGCAAACCAGCCGAAATAGGTAAACAAACACAAATGGTTATAGTCCAATCAAATTTTCTCATACACGGGATAATAAAAGTTCTTATTTCAATGCAGATATTATGTAATCTTAAATCAACTGCACATAAAACCTTTAATTTTTTTTAAATTAATTATTTCTCACTGTTTTAGGTCAATTAAATTAAAAATCATTTGGGGTGTCTGAGGTTTTACGTGTTGAACGTTACACGTTGTATACACACAAAGTTTCATCCAAATCGGTCAAGCCGCTTAGGAGGAGTTAGGTAAAAAACAAGCGAATTATATATATAAAAATAATAATTTAGATTAAAGTGCAGTTACAATTTTTATCGAAACTAAACTATATTAGTGCTAATATTAGAAATAAATTTGTGAAGGAATACTATCGAACCATTAGATACACGCCATCTATTTCAGTCCTACCTGCTGATCAAAAATGCAGCGCTCTGCTCACGTCTGTACCGGCTCGAAAGCTTTGAGTGGCTCGACACGGACAGGTAGTGATCAGATTTAGCCACTTAGTGTCGATTTAGACAGACTTATGTTGCTGAAAAATGTGGCTTCGGGTTAGAGTGGTTTTAACTATTCAGAGAAGCGTGTTTGGAGTTATTGTAGCGATTGGATTATCTAGCTACTGAGTTTGGTAACATGCTATGTTTGTTAACATAATTATGTAAGTAAATAAGGTGGATATACAACGTAATTTTTTTATAGATCCCATAACGATGATATTAAAGAAAAACTGGCATATGAATTATTTTTCAATTATTTATTTGTTTATCAATTTATTTAACAATTCATGTACACACTGAACTTATAAAAGAAAACAAGACAGAAACAAAAAAATAGGTACATAGGTGATGCTTATTTCTAAAGAAATCTCTTCCAGCATCCCGCGAGAGGAGAATAGGAAAAAAGAGATGTAGACACCGTGTATAAAGTGAAAGGAATAAAGTAACAAATAAATCAATTATAATTTGGTTTTCATACAAAATAAATCCATAAATTTAAGAATATCTATGTAAAACACCCTTACGTGAAATATGTAATTTAATTTGTTTATTTGCAAATAACTTTGGCTTTCATCGATGACTGGAACCTCACAAAAGTATAGATTTGTTTTTGTCATACGGATATAAATTGACCTAAAATAATTACGAGTTGATGATATCTTCAAAACCATGCATTTTTAGGACCACATATTCTAGGACTTTTAGTATTATTTTTCCTAGATTATTAATCGTTCAGTATATTTTGAATGAGTGACGCGCTTTTGAAGATTGCAATAAATATACAGATTGAAGATTTCAAAATGATGATGAACAGGATTTTGCATGAAATACAAAGTCCAAAAGATATATCACTCACATGATTGTATATTGATATATGTTCTTAACATTTATCATAATATAAAGTAAGCTATACAACTTTCAAATTTGGTTGAAAAGGAAACTGTCAATGTAACAAAACCAAAATGGCCGCACAGAAACATTGTCATCGTCAGTCACCGTGTGACAGAGTGGTCGTGGTCATGTCTCGGTCGAGCCCCGCACACCGCCTCTCTCGCGATACGACGCCATGCAGCTTTGTGTTTGGCGGTTTGGGAGCCTTCATTTACGCTGCAGTGCCTCACGGCTTTGATGAGGTTATTAGTTATTAGGTTACGTGTGTACACAAGAGATACTCGTAGTAATAAGTTTACGCCGCGTCTCCCTTTTCCTCGCAGCAATATTTGAAATATTATTTGCTGGCACATTCAATAACCAATTTAGATGCTGGTTTCAGGAAAAATAAAATGGGTTCTTTGTTGTTTACTATAAAATATTGTACAAACACAGGATCCTTCTTTTTACTACAATATTATTTTGTAGACCAATGAGTCACATTTTGACTATATATATATAGATAATAATAATAATAAATAATAATAATAAAGTTTATTGTTCTTCTCTCACATAGAATTTTACAACAGTATAAAAAACAAACAAACAAAAACATTAGCTATAATTGTTGTGATCTATGTGAAAGACTGGTTTCTGTACTAGGAGACCTGTATGACAGATTACCAGCCTCTCCAGACTCCGGGCAAATAGGTGACGGCTGTATACAACATCAGTGAGTTGGGTAATAAATATGGGAGATTAAACAAGGTGAAGTGTTGTTGTTGCTGTTATGAGGGTACAAAGTGGGTGAGAGGAACTTATTTAGATGAGTGAGTAATTACGTGTATGTGCGTGAGTATGTGAGTGCGAGTGTGAGTGCGAGTGTGAGTGCGAGTGTGTGTGAGCATGTATGTGTCAGTGTAGGTGTGAATGGGAGAGAGTGAGTGTGTGTGAGTGGGTGTGTGAGGGGTGAAGGAGGTGCCAGCTTACGCAGTTGGCTAGTATGGTACAATAAGCAGATTTTCAGTGTCATCGTAGTTGAGGGACTTAAGCCAGGTAGTAATAACTATCTTACAATTTGCTCTAGAAAGAGGATAGATGGCAGAAAGAAACTTAAACCAACCGCATCCCGTGTAAGTCTTGCTTAATATTTGGTATCTCCGAGAACGACTTGTGTCAATTTGTCTGCTTCGTGGACGCTGCTATTTTTAGATAACCACTGATAAGTCGATCCAAAGACAATATGTAGGAGTCGGGGATTGGGAGTTGATATTCTCGCTGCGCCTCAGCAGCGGTTCCCTCACAAAGTTCGTAGCATAGCATAGCATGGTCGGCCTCTAGGAGAGGGTATGGGCCGCAATCCAACACGCGGGCCCAGTGCGATTGGTGGAGTCACATGTCTTCGCATTTTTTATTCTAGGACATGCTGGTTTCCTCACTATGTTTTCCTTCACCGTTTTGAGAGCAGTAAAGATGAAATAAGTTATTCAAGTGTGACCTAAATCTGGTAAGTCGGGGCGGTTACCACTCGGCCACCACTGCTCACACAAAGTTCGTAACCTGAATAATGTATTTCAGCATGTTCAGGATTTAAATACCCAACAATAGGCAGCACTTATGGAGACACGCACTACAGGCTACGTGTGGCAACAATTGGTTAGTTAACAACAGATGAGCTGGTGTGACATACAGTTGACACTAACTAACGCTGACGACCACCTCGGAATATTAACTGCGCCCCATAGCCCTCATCTCTTCCCTGTCACAAAGGCACAATTATTGACAATTACACCCTTCTGTTTGGCTGATATGACATGAATATTGTTTTTTGCACCAAACAACATTTTGTGCGAATTATTAGCAAAAGTTACAAAAAATTTAAATCTTAGATTAGTGATATTTGCCAAAGTTTGAAAAAAAAAAACATTTTTGGACTTTTAAGTACTCAGAAATAAATACTACGGCAATCAATCAATTACCTATAGTATTATCTTAAAATTCAGTACAGTGGCGCGGTTAATAGTTTTTAAATTGGCTTCAAATGTTTAAATCTGGGATTTTGCATAAAAAATCTAAAACCTTATTAACTCAAAAACTACTGAATATCGGTAGAACATTGGTGGCTTAATTTGTTGCATTTTAGTCCTACCATGACGTCCTGCAACGAATACATCAAGTTACCAATAAATCAGAGAGAGAAAAAATGTATTCGTGCCGTTTGTGGAGCTCACTTTTTAGACAGCTGTAAGCCACTATTTCAAAAACTTAAAATTCTACCTTTGCCTTGTTTATATATTTTTGAAATATGTGTTTTCGTCAAGAAAAATTCAAATTTATTCGAAACGAATATTGACAGGCCAAATAGCCGAACACGGCATAAAGACAGACTTCGACTGCCACCAATTAGGCTAAAATTATTTTAAAAAAAAATTATTGCATGTCGATTATTATTTTTAATCATTTACCAAATAGTTTACAAGAACTACCATTGACAATGTTTAAAAAAATACTGTTTAATCTGTTATTAATTAAAAAATATTATACTGTAAAAGAATATTTAGAAGACAAGTCAATAGAACCTGTAATGTGCAAGTTAGATTAATTGACGACACTGACTGAATATATTTGCACGCCATGTAATGGCAGGATATGCTGAAACAAATTTACTGTAACACCTTATATATGTACCATATTCTAGCAAATAAATGTTTTGATTAGATTTAAAGAAAATGAAACATAACTTTTAACTAGCAGATCAGGTAACCAGATGAAAACAAACGGAAAAAAAAAACCGGCCAAAAGCGTGTCGGGCCACGCTCAGTGTAGGGTTCCGTAGTTTCCCGTCCGTCACAATAGGTGTCCCTACTTATGAGTTAAAATTAACAGCGCGGAATAGCCCAAAATACAGCGCCATCTCCTGGGAAATCGGGTTACTAATAATTTATACAAACTAGACGGGTTATGTATGTTGGGTTTTCGGTGGTAATTTTGGTTTGCATGAACCGATTTTAATAATTATTTTTTTATTTGAAAGAAGATACATGCAGGATAATATAATATGTGATCTAAGTTAAAAAAGTCCTTACATATACGGTTAAATTACAAACTTAGTTCAGAAATTATTTTGTACAACTGTTAAAATCTAATTAACCCATAAAGTTTAAAACAATTTTCCTAGAAAATCTTTATAAACTTCGACTTTTGAGATTATTGACATATTTTATAAACTTATGGTTCAAAAGTCAGAAGGGAGGACACTTTTTTTCCTTTGGGGCGATTATTTCCGAAAATATTAACATTATCAAAAAATAATTTTAGTAAACCCCTATTAATTTTTGAATACCTATCCAACAATATAATATACGATAAAATGAAAAAAAATCACTCCCCACTTTACGTGTACCCTAATAAAACATTTTTTCGACTTTTTATTTAAGCACTTTGTCGGCGTGATTAATATACATATTGGTACCAAACAGCTTTCTAGTGCTAACGGTCACTGAGATTATCCGCGGACAGACAGACATGGCGAAACTATAAGGGTTCCTAGTTGACTACGGAACCCTAAAAATGAAATCAGTAGACTGAATGGGTAGTACTTGCAACAAATAATTTATAGTTGAAGAGTTCTGTAGACTCTTTTATACTCAGTCCGTCGGAAATAACACGAAATTAATCAAGATCAATACTCAATATGGAGCCAGGTACAACCGTGCTGGCTGCAAGGGGAATGCAAGTCAACATATATTTTCATACAACCGTTTTTATGCTATTATGGATTTATTACACATTTTTCATTAGATATTTTGGAAACATTGTCTTGAAAATATTATCTAGAATAATAAAATATGTGATTTAATTTAAAAAAAAAATTATTCCATTCTATTGGATCAGACTGGATTAGTTTTACACAAAATAAATCAATTTTAATATACACCTTTGAAAATCTGCTATTTTGCATGAACTTTGACACTTCATAATTTACTGAAATAAAATTAAAAAAGTATAACATTAGAAGCCTTGTAAATTTTATCAAGATTCTAAATGACGTTTTTTTTTAAAAAAAGAACTTTTAAGGGTTTAAAAAAAACACGTTTCTCCTGGAACAAGTTTTGTAAAATGCTACCAGAGTTTTCAGACGAAAGGTAGGCTCGGCCCTGGTATGAAAAGCAAGAAGAAACGGGGTGTGGTTTTTTTAGTCAGTAAGAGTCTGACACTATCTCCCGCTTCCTTCAAGGGCGGGGAATATCATTTGAAAGATTTTTACCCAACGAAAAAAAAAAGTGGTCGTTTTATAGTGCATATTGATACAGGTGCAGAAAGTTTGTCATTGCGTCCGAGGCGGAATTCGCACGAGCCGTAGGCGAGTGTGTTACGGAAATGAAAGCTGCAGTGACAAATTTGCACGTGTGTCAAAGTACTTTTTTCAATACACTTACTGAAATTAATAAACGGGGGTTGATCGGTGGCTCGCGGGGGACGACGCGCGCCTATTCTGATTCGATTAATATATAAAATTATGGCGGGGGAGAGCACGCGCACTTTTTTGCACTAGTGCGGGAAATAGAATAGGCTATTTGCCTGCGTGCCTGTAATCGGTGCGATAAGAGCGGATTTTCAAGTGAGTGTATTGAAGAAAATTTTGCAAAGGCTCAGACGCGAAGGTTGGATTTATTCTGCAGTGAAACTCTTCTATCTTCAAACTTTGATGTCAAGATTCGGATGCCTTCCGTGCCGTCTGAATTCAGTGCACAAATTATTTTCATAAACTTAAGCCATTCAGGCAGGAAACATTATCGTCATCATCATAATTTCTGCCGGAAAACTACCAACATTGGACATAGGCCTACCCAAGCATCGCCATAACGGTCCTGTGCTTATCGCATCCATCGGAGTCCTGCGACTCTCATCAGGTCATCGGTCCACCATTGCATTTTCACTTTATAAGATAGTTAGAAATATAATGATACTGGTATAAAACATAATATTGTGTAAATAAGTTCACAGAATTCCATCATAAATATATAACCAAGCAACATTCCTCTATTAGTAAGGAAAGAATGAACACTGAGCGCCGGTGAAATTCCCCGCAGTATAACTTCAGTTTTCGCCAGTGAAATTTCCTTACATTATTGTCAATCAAGAGATAGTCTACTGAGCGCCAGTTATTGAGAACTGCGGATTTTTTAACGGCGGTGAGCTTTAATTTTAGGAGGTATGTGCCTCCTAAAATTATCTTTTGTGTGTGGTGAATTGCGGCCTATTACTTCTCCTAGAGAGGAGGCCGGAATTTCAGCAGTGGGAACAATAAAAAAGGGAGATGGTGTACAGACTAGCTTCTGGTAGTGGCGTCGCCAGCATGATGGTAAGTTCTACCAAACAACAAACAAATCTACAAACTTTTGACCCTCGTTTTATCGCTTTAGAGAGTGAATTTTGAAAAGTCCTCTCTTAGTGCTCGCCTACGTCTTAAGAGAAAACCATGTGCAAAGAGATGTCAGCAAAATCGTATAACACCAGCTAGGCGCTAGGACCAAGGAGAATTTCTAAAAAGGACACCTATGAATCAAAGGGCAACTGAAGAAACATAAGTGGGTTTTGTTCTAAAGTTATTTTGGTTGTCCTCAAATAACTTTAGACCAAAACACCTTGTACAGATGTGAATATGCAATTTCCTCCCTCTTTTCGCTTCACCCTAGAATTTATTAGATGAACCCTCCCAGACATCAGCCCGAGCAGATCCCGTCAATTATTGGTACAGGCATCTCTCAAGCTACACCTTAACACCCCCTTTCCCCATCCAAAATACGTAGGTAGGAAAAAATAAACTATATTCGTTAAACCCTAATCAAATTGCGATGCGCTCGAATCGAAGAGCCAAGAATATTTCGCCCCAGGTAATTCTCCCTGGACAGTTCGCCCAGGGAGGCTCACCCCACTGAGAGTTGAAAATATCACCAGCGTGTGTAGAAACTCAATTATTTTCGTAGCGCCATGAAGTGAAACATCGAAAATGAAAATGGAGGCACTCTAAAGATTTTCAATTTTTGTAAAGCAGACATATTATTTCCAAGCGTTTTTATTCCTTCGTTATTACGGTACCTAAAAAGTCTGGCAAGACAAAGACATTTAGTACTTTTACAAGAAAAAAGCGGCCAAGTGCGAGCCTGACTCAACCATGAAGGGTTCTAAAAGTGCTTGTAGTTCGTCGTAACTTTGATCGATGTTTTAATATTATTGTTTTTTTTTTATATATTTATGACCTTTAAAAAAAAACTACTCACTAGATTTCGTTCAAACCAATTTTCATTGGCGTTTAGCATGGTAATGAAAGAAGAAAGAAAGAAAGAAAGAAAGAAAGGAAAACCGTTTATTCGAACCTCACACATATTAAAAATATAAATTAAAAAATAGGTACAATAAACACAGAAGAATTTGTGCAAGGTCAAAAAGGCACCTAACTCAGCATATGCTGCGATATCTATAAAAATAAATAACGCAGCGCTGGTATTCTGTTAGGGCCCGCGGTGATGCCACGGTCATACTTACGGAGACTAAATAAAATATATATTAGGTATAGTAGTAAACTATATTATGTAGGTATCGGAACAAAATAAAAAATACGAAAAAACATAGGAAAAATAATAATAATTAATACATAACATTGGTAAAAAGCGTGAATTTATGTTAATAAGTGTCATGTGTTATAGATATATTATAGAGAGAATGTAATAAATAATTAACCATAGACAGACGCCTAATAAACGCATAATGTGCATCATATATTTTTTTTTAGTTTATCATTTTCTTATTTTAGAAGTTACAGGGAGGGACACACATTTTACCACTTTGGAAGTGTCTCTCAGGCAACTATTCAGTTTAAAAAATATATATATTAGAAACCTCAATATCATTTTTGAAGACCTATCCACATACATACGGGTTTGATGAAAACAAAACTTTTGAGTTTCAGTTCTAAGTATGGGGAACCCCAGTATTTATTGTGTTTTTTTTTCTATTTTTTTGTAAAAATCTTAATGCGGTTCACACAATACATCTACTTACCAAGTTTCAACATTATATTCTTATAGTTTCGAAATAAAAGTGGCTGTGTACGTCATATTTAACAGTTTTTTTTTATGACGAAAGAGAGAACTCAAAATAGTTGGACACTCCTCTAACTTTCTCCGTTTTTTGTGGGAAGACATACCATACAACTTCTTCCATCTTAAAGAAATGAACTCTGAGCTCTTGAATAGCACATCTGTTTATCACAGAGCTCTGTAAATTTTTGCTAATTGCTAGTTAGTTAAACTGGCGTTAGTTAAACTAGCGTTAGTTTCCCGGCTCACGACTCACGAGTCATCCGTCTGGCACAAATGACGTTTTGATAACACGATTAATTCGAGTTAAAAGCTAAGCACCGTGAACATGGTCTACGTCGGTCAGCACGTCAGTAATAATATTTTGTTACTGGAAACATTATTTCGAATTAAAACCGCCGTTTGGTTTCGAATGTTTCTGACTGCCAATTTTTTTTTACTAGCCATTACTGTCCCACTGCTGGGCAAAGGCGTCCATGATGATGAAAGGACTCAGGTAGCTTTTAACTGGTAAAAGACTGATACACCTTCTAACTCTACCCAGAGCGGGAGAAGTGTATTGTATTTCTGTACTCTTTCTTTTATTTCTTGTTGTTTTTATTATTTTTTATGTTGTGGTATTTTGTGTTGCTTGCTCCGAATAAATACTATTCTATTCTATTCTATTCCCCCAAGTCCTTCAAAAACTTCCTTCTCCCGCGCCATCTCTAACCAGTCCTCGCGATACGTCTAAGTCATCCCGCCACCTCGTTCTAGGCCGGCCTCGACAGCGCTTTCCTTCAGTAAGAACCCACTGTGTCGCGGTCGCGACGCTCGCCCAGCGGTCCCTGTGCATGCGGCTGACATAGCCCGCCCAGTTCCATTTGAGCCTGGCAGCCTTTTTGCCCAAATATATCCGTTATGCAAATTGCAAAAGATAATTTATATATTTTACGAAAGATTATTTTAATTTTTTTTTACTCTTTTTTTAAATTAATCATAATTTATACTAAATGTCATTTATTTTATTGTAATAGTAATTTAATTTAATTTAAACCCCAAGCGTTCGCGCTGTCATTGTCTTTCTATTGTATCTCTAATGGACAAGATTGAAAGGCTGAACTACTGCGATCCCACCTGGTGGTCAGCAGAGACGTACTCGTTTCGTAGCCTGTACACTCTAGCCTAAAACACCTTAAAATCATAATAGGATGGGACGATCACCGCAAACTGTTCCTTTCCTGCGACGACGAGGTGAAAAACGGCGGTCTCGCCGCCGCCGCCGGGATTCCAATTCCGATTTCCGCCACCGTAGACGCGGGCTCGCGGACGGCGAGGCATGAACTCGCTGTCCGACCGTCCGGTAACTGTCCGGACTGAGCCCAAGACGTCGACGGTTCGCATTGTTCCCGCGCGCCTCAAGGAGTTAGTCAGCAACAGGAGGTGCCCAGCTGGGTCGAAGCCTTTTGGGGTCAGGGTTATCCGAAAGGAACTCGAGCCACCCAAGAGTGGGGGTTGTCATAGGATGATTTTTGCCCACCGAAAAAAAAAAGGTGAAACACTTAGCGCCGACCGTAGAGGTCTCAGCAACGTAAAGGTACTCGGATACTCGGCCAGCGTACGTCGGACTGTCCGATGAAATGAGACGGCGGAATCAAGTCATGCAATTCCCGCGCAGTCTGTCCAAAATGTATCCCGTAAAACACCGAAAGGCTGGCTACACTACGCTTTTGCTATTTAATAATGTTATTTGAATAATCGTACATTTATTAGAAAAATTGTATCTACAATTTTATTTTTTAATCTATAAATGATCTTTAACTTAATATTATTTGTGGTGTTGATTTAATGTTATTTTACTAATTTTCTTTTAAATATAAATTGCTTATTATAAATAGTGCATGCGATGTTAGCCTATTTTGTTAAGAGACGCAACGTTGAAAGACATCCCACAAGGTGGACTGATGACTCGGTGAGAGTCGCGGGAATTCGATAGAAACGAGACGCACAGGGCGGAGCGTTGTGACGACACCTAGGGGAGGTTTATGTCTATCAATAAACGTCCTTCAGTTGAGGCGATGATGATGATGATATTGTTGGGAAATAATAGAAAATAATGACTTTTCAAGCTTCTGTTCATGGTTTTAAAAGTATTTTCCTAATTATCCTGTCATATGCCGCCTTTATGAACACGGGAAGGTTATCAGTGGACAAAAGAAAGAGAAAACAATGGTATGTTGTAACGCATTTATGAATGCAACAGCCACTCACACCATGACATGGGAAACCTCTTAGTTTTGCCAAATTATCAAATCGTGCATAAAGTTTTTTTTTATTGTATACCTGCTACATTATCCATTTCCCATTACCTCGTGGAAAATAGTACACAACATTAGTATTAGTATATGCGAAACCCGAAACACATGTCTAGTATTTTTGTGTAAAGAATCTATGTACAAAATTTCATAACTGTATCATGAAAAATCACAATATTTCCAACTGTTACGTCACCAAAAATATATAGTGGTGTCCAACAAGTGACCGATTTTCTGAACAAACTATATTCAGGTTTCACGTAAACTGATGTAATATAATGTTTTATACTTAACTTCTAACTACTATCATTAAAAGATTTTATTTATTAAATCTATATGCACTAATGAACATTGTACAAAGGCGTTGTCAGAAAAATGTGCAGAAACATAATATATAAATATATAATATAGTTGTAAAATAAAGTTGCGTAATGTACCTGAACAAGTTTTAATTCTACCTGTCAGTCAAATTTGTATTTTCCCGGATGCTCTCGGGAGCGAGCTCAAATGTTGAAGCCCCGTTGCATCGCCCGGGGCTGCACCACCCGCCACCCACACCTGTCCCCCACACTCATCCCCACAAAATCCCGGGAATGGTAGCAACAGCGTTTTCACAGAATTTGTTTTTGATGTGAATACCTAATTATGGTACTTAGTACTAAAATACTATTTTAATGACATGCCACGCTTTGGTGAAAGAGAATATATTATATTTAGAAGCGTAATTGTCTGTAAGAGTAACCTGCCCTGGTCGATACCAGACCGCCCTTTGTAGACTTTGTTTTTGTATATGTTTAGGTATCCTGTCTACATTATGAGGTGTAGTACCTGTTTTCTACTAAAAAATAAGCTTTTGTTCTACAAAAAGTTCTTAATGGCGCAGTAACATATGATTTTCTAGAAAGTTTAATCACGGAAAAAATAAACTAACTTAACCTGTCCAAGTCGGGGTGCTCTAAATTTAAGTAATATTTTAATTGGTATTCTTGATGAAAATAAGATGTAAAGTTAAAAATATTCCATGTAACATTATTATCTTACAATTTTATCCTAAAAGTGATAGTCTCAGTCTATGATCCTATAAAACACTCGTTCCTGCTCCCAAAATAATGTCGCAACACTCCATATTTACAACAATCAAACTATTACTAGTAACTAGTTTACAATAAATGTATCTGCTACTGACCAGCTTACAACAAAATACAATCAATTTCTGTTATCAAATATAATTTCCGTTTTCCTATTAAGTCTTTCGCTAAATACATTATTCAGGTTTCGCGGTGCCAATATTTCAGTGCACTCCCCTAGGCCGTGGGTTTTGGACGCGCGAACACCGTAAGCTGTGTTGAAATCACCACGAAGTTACAAAGGAAGTTTTAAGGGTGGACACGCGTTATCATTTCAGTTTTATTATCGACTCTCTCTCCTCGACATAAGGTTGCAGTTGATCGGTTGAAGTTACACTGCAAGACAACAAAGGTATATTTTTCTATATGATCCCTATACAAACTTATATAGTTATTTAAGTAGTATATGCAAAACCTGAATACAGTTGGTTCAGAATCAGTAACTGAGTCGATTCCAATCATTTTACACCATGTTATATTTTTTACCAATAATATTTAAAAAAAGGTCACAAGTTGGACACCACCGATACTAAGTACGTTATGGTCAATGATCATTAGATGCTAGTGCACATTTAGGTACGGGAGCAACAAACCCACAGTCAACCGCATGGCCCTGTGATCGTGTTTTTGTGCGGACAACATAACTTTGTGGTTTTCATAATACGATTTTTGTTTGTACATAGATTCTTTATATAATAAAAAACTTTTTACAAAAAAAATTAAACCGACTTCAAAAAGTACAAAATAACTTTAATTTCGGAAGTCGGTGTTTCTATACCTAATCTTGTCTCTTCGTTATTTAAAGTTGTACTTTTTGAAGTCGGTTTAATTTTTTTTGTAAAAAGTTTTTTATTTTTCACTTTTTAGTTATGGTAGCACCACTAAAAAGTACCTACACTTCAGCTAAACATAAATTACCTTATAGCCAGAGTGCATCTCATAACGATTCTTATAATCCCAAATACGGTTATATTACATGAATTTACCCCCTCCCCCTTTCCCCTCCCCCTGTCCCCTCCCCCTTTTCTTTCAGTCAGTCATCGACTACACGTATAAACAAAGCAATTTTACTTGTTACGACAATTGTGCTATGATTCTATGAGGAGTTCTGTTCCATATCTTCGAAGTTTATGATCAGATCATAACAATATTTCTATGGAACCAACTTGGAAGCATAACCTTTCAATCAAAAAAAAAATTTTCAAAATCGGTCCACGATTGACCGAAATATCGGTGAACATACATACAAAAAAAAAAAAAAAAAACATACATTCAGCCGAACATAGAACCTCCTCCTTTTCGAAGTCGGATAAAAATAGTAGACACGTGTTTCCGATTTCACATTTACAAAAACTAATGTTGTATTGTATAACTGCATACAAGTTACAGAATACTTACGTAAATTTGTCATGAATACAGTCGCTTGTATAATTTCCATTCAAAATATAGCATTTCCGAATTTGATGAAGCTATCGCCGCTATGCACTACTGTATAATTAAATATTTCGCTCAGATTCCTATAGTTGAATATTGAGATATTGTCGAAATGAAATATCTATTGAAGTTCGAAATTCCAATATTGTAAATTGAATTTTGCTCAGATATTCATACTGAAAGGGCAACGCGAGGCGTACATATTTAGTGTCAAATAATTTTCAACTTTATATGAATCCTCAAAAGACCATTATTGCATGAAACTTGCAACCAGACCATGCGAACGCGCGTCTTGTCAGCTTTATTGCCAGCCACTGCCGTTGCGGTGTAAATCGAATAACATGAACTTAATAAAACGCCTTTCAAAATATGATGGCAAATATTTATCATGCTACAAATTGCTAAGAAAAATATGAGTATAACAATTATTTGAATTTTCCAAAACCATCTTTAATGTTGTCGTTAGGTACGTGTGGTAATATCCTTTTGATGTCAACAGCATCGCGGTCGCGTCCAATAACGTGTCTACGCAAATTACCACAGACTATAAAAACGAGTTGCACAAATTTTCCTACAGGCGCGTCGTAGTGTTGTCACTTTATATAAATAATTTTGTCACCTTATTTATTTTTTATATTTTTTATTTATAAATCATCTGTATTATAATTTCCTCTTTCTATACAAATCTTTTTGTTTACTGCACCGTTCCTGGCGTCTTTCTGTCGACACCGCCACCGGCTCACGCTGAAAACCAGCGCTTTGAACTCATCGCATTATGCGTGAGGCCGCAAGTTTATACTGAGCGTTCGGCACTTTTGCGCTGATATGACGCATATCTTCCCTATCTATTGTTTATGTTAGTTAGAATAGTTTTAAGATGGAGTCATTTCGCGTAAATAAATTGTATTTCTTTCTTTCTTTTTTCTTATTATTTTAATTGAAAATTGTTTACCAGGAATAACATCGGAGAGTTAATCAGGGTGCCAAGAGATTTTTAAAAGCGTTACCATGGCCATAGAACATAAGTCACTAGAAAGAGACAGGTTGGTTTTAGTCAGTGAAATTCTGACACGCCTTCTCGTTTCACCCTAGAGCAGAAGTTACTTGATGATTACATGTTGTGTCCACATTGTGTGTATTAAGTGTGCCAAAAATAGCTTTTATTTAATTTCAACTGTCCCAATGTATGTTGGTCTGTAATCAAATCTTGCCAATTGAGATCCACTTCCCGGTTACCAATTGATCTGAAATTATGCATGCATGTGTAAATCAGATGACAATGCAAAATGTGTTATAACGTGGAGCTGATCTGATGACGGAATCCGAATGTGGCCATAGGAATTCAGATAACCCTATCTTGTTTAAACTTTTCCGAATGGTCATGTGGAATAATTTATGTTTTAATAGGCGGACCAAATCGTTTATGCATTGAAGCCATTGATTTGCTTCAATGCATAAATTTATATTAATTTTCATGCAGAACTCGTGAAAATAATTTATATTTTAACTGGAAATGAACATTATAAGTACACAAATGGTATCGTTAGCGATTAAATTGGTGTTCATACCAATTTACCACTTGACAGAGAGCTTTTGGTCCCTCAAACAGCAATTATTGATTGTCAGTTAGCATTAATAATTTAAAATGTACCAACATTTTATGGAAGTGAATATTTTGATTCAGAGAAGTATTTCGACGGTACAATTTCGCCTCATTACCTGGAGATAAGCCGGAGCTTATGATACTTTACCCTCTCATCAACCTTTTATAAAAAGGACTCATGATTTTAATGAGCATGTTACTACAGGCTGTGGGGGACAAAGCTGTGTTAAGCGTGCACCTGTCGTGTGACATCACGCGTTTTATGTGTGCGGCGGTCCTCGTTGTGGAAACCGAATTATTACCTGCGCAGTATCCCTAGTTTAAATTTAACGGTCTGCATGTAGTTGTGTCGATGAAGTACTTTAATATATTATTACGTCGCAAAACTAAAGCTGGGAGCAGCTGTCAACGAGTATTTTTGCATAGGACCGCGCGGGGGCGCTCCCGTAACTCAGCATTCGGCCTAAAATATCGACTTGGGACGTTAACAAAAATACTAACGAATTTAAGATGGTTTGGGGTCAAGTAATAAAAAAAATATTTCAAAAGCATTATGTTTGAAAAGCTATAAATAATAATATGTATATATTACAACAAAGATGGAGCAGTTAATAGAAACATCTACACAATATTATGAATTAACAGGGGGCGCCATGTGCAGAGCCAGTCATAGCCAAACAAGCGTGTCTTCGACATAGTATTTAACCGTGTAATATGCTTTTTTGGTTGCTTGCTTTGGTTGCTTGATATGGGTTTTGAACTTTCCTTCGCTAAGTTCAGTAACCGCCTTTGGTAGTTTGTTAAAAAAGCGTATGTTATTTACTAAAAATGACTAACTGGATTAGCCATGAAGCTAATCTCTATTTAGTTAATACAGTTTCGTGTGTTACTACGGGTATTTATGTTATGATCGCTTCTAATTTTGTAAAGTCCTTACGGACGTACAAAATACTTTTATCTATCTATATATATAAAAATCAATGCCACTTTTCGTTGTTAATTTATAACTCAAGAACGGGCTCACCTATCAAAACCAAATTTTTAGGTATTGTTCGGAGTATTTAGTAGATGGTTTATGTGAAGTTTGGTAGGGTAGAGTAGGGTATAGTAGGGTAGAGTAGGGTAGATTAGGGTAGATTAGGGTAGATTAGGGTAGATTAGGGTAGAGTAGGGTAGAGTAGGGTAGAGTAGGGTAGAGTAGGGTAGAGTATGGTAGAGTAGGATAGAGTATGGTAGAGTAGGGTAGAGTATGGTAGAGTAGGGTAGAGTAGGGTAGAGTAGGATAGAATAGAGTAGAGTAGGTATAGTATGGTAGAGTAGGGAAGAGCGGGGGCGAAGCCGTGCTGGCAAAAGCTAGTATATATATAAAAATCAATGCCACTTTTCGTTGTTATTTTATAACTCAAGAACGGGCTGACCTATCCAAACCAAATTTTTAGGCCATGTTTGGACTATTTAGTAGATGGTTTATGTGAAGTTTGGTAGGATAGAGTAGGATATAGAAGGGTAGAGTAGAGTAGAGTAGTGTAGTGTAGGGTAGAGTAGGGTAGAGTAGAATAGAGTAGGGTAAAGTAGGGTAGAGTAGGGTAGAGTAGGGAAGATTAGGGTAGAGTAGGGTAGAGTAGTGTAGAGTAGTGTAGGGAAGAGTAGAGTAGTGTAGGGTAGTGTAGTGTAGTGTAGGGTAGAGTAGGGTATAGCAGGGTAGAGTAGGGTAGAGTAGGGTAGAGTAGGGTAGAGTAGGGTAGAGTAGGGTGGAGTAGTGTAGAGTAGTGTAGGGTAGTGTAGAGTAGAGTAGAGTAGAGTAGAGTAGGGAAGAGCGGGAGCGTAGCCGCGCGGGCAAAAGCTAGTCTTCTTCTATATATATATAAAAATGACCCCCGTTTTCCGTTGTCACGACTTGGCGTGAAAACGGCTTGACCGATTTGGCTGTTTTTTTTTTTTTGTTGTGATTGTTATTGTGAGGAGAAGGTTCTTATGGAAAAAAAATAAAAATTAGGGTAGTGTAGGGTAGAGTAGGGTAGAGTAGGGTAGGGTAGAGTAGAGTAGGGTAGAGTAGGGTAGGGTAGAGTAGAGTAGGGTAGAGTAGGGTAGAGTAGGGTAGAGTAGGGTAGAGTAGGGTAGAGTAGGGTAGAGTAGGGTAGAGTAGGGTAGAGTAGGGTAGAGTAGGGTAGAGTAGGGTAGAGTAGGGTAGAGTAGGGTAGAGTAGGGTAGAGTAGGGTAGAGTAGGGTAGAGTAGGGTAGAGTAGGGTAGAGTAGGGTAGAGTAGGGTAGAGTAGGGTAGAGTAGGGTAGAGTAGGGTAGAGTAGGGTAGAGTAGGGTAGAGTAGGGTAGAGTAGGGTAGAGTAGGGTAGAGTAGGGTAGAGTAGGGTAGAGTAGGGTAGAGTAGGGTAGAGTAGGGTAGAGTAGGGTAGAGTAGGGTAGAGTAGGGTAGAGTAGGGTAGAGTAGGGTAGAGTAGGGTAGAGTAGGGTAGAGTAGGGTAGAGTAGGGTAGAGTAGGGTAGAGTAGGGTAGAGTAGGGTAGAGTAGGGTAGAGTAGGGTAGAGTAGGGTAGAGTAGGGTAGAGTAGGGTAGAGTAGGGTAGAGTAGGGTAGAGTAGGGTAGAGTAGGGTAGAGTAGGGTAGAGTAGGGTAGAGTAGGGTAGAGTAGGGTAGAGTAGGGTAGAGTAGTATCTTATACAACGTGTAACAAAAAGGGTATATACATCAAAAAGCCCTGAAGTTTACTGGTGGTATAGAATCTCTACACAAAGTTTCAGCTCAAAATAAATTACTCAAAGAATTGATACCAAATTCTTGGTATCCTTGGTATCGTATGATTCTCGAATTCAAATCATAACAAACGTGTCACGACACTACGAGGGTCAATAACATTCCACGTCACTTGCTAATACTAATAAAGACTTCTTCTGTAAATCTGATCGCCTAGTAGGTACCTCTCTTCCTAATTCTACCTAATTTCGATACGCGCGGCGCGTGTGTGAATGAAACGCTGTTTGCCTAGTACCTGCCTACTTAAAATTTTGCCTCAAAAAAGCAGAAGGTCACGCGAGGCAAAATATCTGCAGGTGTCAGTTCCTGGATGCGACGGAAGAGGTGCTGACCTTCATTCTGCAACACTCGCCATACCTACTTGCATATGGTTAGAGGTATACAGCGCTAATGCAGCTCGCCGAGTGCGCTAGTACCTACGTGGGTTATTTTCAAAATGCTCGAGTACGGCCTCCTCAAATTCTGGATCGATAGTGTTTGGGCGACCCCCTAAACCAGAAGCGTGGAACCAGTTTGTTGCAGACGATGTACCTTTCAGTACCTATGTTACAAAGTACTCTGTGAATGTACCTACCTACTATCCGATGGAAGCCCGCCACCGAAGAAACTGTCGGCGCTCAGCTCCTTCTAGGTACCCGCGATAAATCGAGGACGATAAAGTTCGCGAGCAGCTCGCACATTACCGGCCGTCCTCTCTTCCGACAGACAACATCATCTCATAATATTCACTATTACTTAACACCATCACCATAGAAATGCCATCACACACGATTATCACAACTGCAATAAAATAATGTTTAAAATCCAAATCACAAACACCGGAACGGATAATTATGCTATGCGACTGCATCGTAAGATATTGGTCATCCACTAATGCAAAATTATATTTATTTATTTACCTAAATTTGACTTTCGGCGCGTACAAAGACGCCGCCAGTACCGCCAAAGAGAGTAGCCGAACGGACGACGACAACATTGCCATCTCTCTCACATTAAACACGCAGGCGGCGCGTGCGACTGGGATAAAACTATTTTATCGTGTTCAATAACATTTGAGCTTCTCAAAGGAATTTTTTTAGGGATCTGTGAACCGTTTTTTAAAATTATCAATAACAATTCTCGTTTCTTATGGACTCCTAGTACTTTCGCATGTTTTTCATTTATTTTAAAATGATAAATTAAGACTAAACTGTGCTACTACTGGTAATGTTTTTGTAGAAAAGGCAAAAAGTTACGCAAAGACCTAATTGTGCGCAAACGTATAGTTTTTTTAGAAATAAACGCAAAAGATTTGTTGATTTGATTATAATCTCGGGGTAAAATTAAACTCACACGCATTCACGCGGCGTCGTGAATGCGCACACTACATCTAAATAATTAATTTCTTGTTAACTAAGTACATATCCTATGTATAGCAACCGACATAAAAAGAATTAGGTACGTAAGAAAATTCATCTCGACCCTGCAAAAAGTGACAACTTATTGAAGTCCTCTAATTAAATTAAATTCAAGAACGGAACCCACTGGGAGTTTATTTGTACCAGGAGGCACATAAGTTGCTTAGAAATGATATTTGGGTTCCTTTTAACAGATATGAAATCCTTTTTCGCAGCGTCTAACGCCGAGTACAACGTTCGTTTAGATTTTACGTAGGTACCTACTTCGTTTAAATTTTTCGTAAATTAACCCTTCAGATACCGTCAATTAGAGACAATAGATGCGCGGCCACCGGTGGTCGCTTGGGGATTCATGAATTAAGTATTTGTTACTATCCTATCTACGAAAACAATAAAAAAGTATGTAGATATTTCTTATTGTTTCACGTAAATACCAGATAGGTACCTAATTATTCCATATCCTTACGAATACCCTTATCTAATTAGTCTCCTCTAAAAGCGGCGTGAGTCGCACGAAAAATAATATGCGCTGCGCGCTAACGAACACGGGCCTACGCGGCGCGCAGGTTTTTCGATGGCCAACGCACGCACTCGCTCTATTTTTTGGCTTGGTTTGTTGTACACAAACATAATCTTAGTCTTTGAAGGAAAAACTTATTTCTTCTTAAAACTATTTTTCTTAAAAAAAAATGTTAGAAAAAATAAACATGCGGAACCCTTTATCCACTGTTTGAAGAAATACCAGGAGTAAGAGGTTTGTTTTTAGTCATAAACAGTTCAATGACACCGATCAGCTGACTTTTTGCTAGTGATGTATTGGTTTCAGTTTGAAATGTTCGGTTTCTGGTATCATATGTATGGAATAAATCACAACTTCCTACCATGTAAACATAAGGTTAGAAAACCCTTTCCGTATCGTTTGTTATCTTATCAAGAGGCCTTGCACTTGGTATGTATACCCCCTTTTTGTTACACGTTGTATAAAAAGAAGACAGTGTCAATATATCGATTTCCGTGAATTTATTTCTGTGGGACTCGCGATCTTATAAATAGCCCGGATAGCTCTCTTTTACAATTTAAAAATTGAGTCTACATCGGCTGTAGATCCCCAAAGTAAAATGCCATAAGACATAATACTGTGGAAATAGACGTAATAAGGTGTACGACAGATGTAGCCACAGCTAGGTTAGTTAAACTAACTGTGGCTACATTTTCTAATTAGTGTAAGTAGTTAAGGTTAGTTAACCAAGCTGTGGCTACAATTGCTTAAAGCCGGCTGAGACAGGTGCTTACTCGCTGATTGTGCTCTTGACTGCTTCCGAAATGCAGACTAAATTATTAATGTTCTCGTGAGCGATGAGGAGAATGTCGTTTATGGGGTGCCGTAGGGGAGTGTACTCGGTCCGACGCTTTTCTTGCCCCCTTGCTAACTAAATTTTGTCTCACTGTAAATAAATTAAGCAAGCAAAATAACTTACAAGTAACAAAAAGGGCTCAACAGTCCACCTCATCCTATAAAATATAGTAACTATCTAAATTTTGTGCGGAAAGTAGTCCATATAAAAGATTTTGGTTTGCTTCTGAGAAACAAATAATAATATTAAATTTTCAGTCTTTTTTTTTTCTAAAATTAGTATTAAATTTGTCGCTTACTAAAACTATGTAATGGGTTCCTATCAAGCCACTCAATTATACTGAAAAACATAAGAAATAAGGAGCAGTGGTGGCCAGTTAAGCCATTGGCTGAAACGACTATCGGTACAATAATCGCTGAATCCACTTCCCACATGTCGACAACCTCGCGAGCCAAGTCAATATACTTGATGAGTGGTATTGGCTCCGACTAGAACGCGGGTTTAAACCCAGCCAAGCGAATTACTTTGTCTAGTTTATTTCATCACCACTGCTCTCAAAACGGTGAAGGAAA
This sequence comes from Mythimna lalbum, assembly GCA_949319445.1. Taxonomy (NCBI): domain Eukaryota; kingdom Metazoa; phylum Arthropoda; class Insecta; order Lepidoptera; family Noctuidae; genus Mythimna; species Mythimna lalbum. The sequence continues at coordinate 2,541,081 of OX439344.1, read as the reverse complement.
ACATCGTGAGGAGGTCGATTCCCTCTTCTAGAGAGGAGGCTTGAGTTCCAGCAGTAGGAGTTTTATTTAAGCAAGAACGTTTTTGTCGTAAACCCATTAGGGTGAGGCAAAACGAGCATAATAATTCTACAACCTATATGCATTTCTACTGCGGCAGACAACTCATGTTAGTCGCGGTGTGAATGAAACAGGACTTTTGTATGAAACCGAATGCAGCAGAAATTATGCGACCGAAATTCTGTGACTCACGACTCTCAAAATTACGCTCGTTTGGCCTCACCCTTAGTGAACACGGCATTGTGATTTTTACAGACATACAGTCGGTTTATATAAATATAATTTTACTTATACAGTACTGATTGCATTGTGTTTTAATGAGTATGGTTGCTATGTGTTTTCCAACAGGCGCTCTGTTTCAGGCAAGTTATTATGTTACGCTCATTTTAAAGCAAACGAGTTGCATGCAAACAATTATTTCAACTGCAAATAGTTTTGTAATTACCTTCGTTAAATAGACTTAACAAATATTGGAGAAAACGTAATATTTGGTTAACCATTGGAAATGACAACAATAACCAACATTAGAGCCTCAAGACGAAAGTCTATGACCAGTGCGTGTTGCCAGTGATGACATATGGCTCTGATACATGGTCGCTTACAATGGGCCTCATCAGAAGGCTTACAGTCACACAAAGGGCAATATGGCTGATGGGGCCGAAAGGTTCTAGAGTGACGACCGCGCACCGGAAAATGCAGCGCTGGAAGGCCTCTACAAGGTGAATAAATGACCTGGTAAGAGTCGCCGGAATGTGGTGGAAATGAGACACAGGATCGGTAGCTGTGGCGACGCTTGGGGAAGGCTTATGTCTAAAAGTGAAATGATGATGGTACAAAGGCATTTAGAGCACATGTATGAAAAAACTAAAAGAGCAATCTAAACTTTCGCAATGAATTACTAATAGGTACTAAAAATCGGGATTGGTACAGTCCATGATATTAATTGAATTCAACACCGATTTGGTAATTAAAGATGAATATTTAGAGCATATCCTAACCCCAAAAAAAAATCGGAGACATGTGACATGTGCGTGATGCCTGAGTCCAGAGAACATTATAATCTAAGACTATGCTACGCTATTTAGATCAAACTAGATATAAGTCTGCCTTTGATTAATTATTATTGGTGTTTTTTCATTTGGTTGTGGTTTCAGACATTTATTTGTTTATTTAATAAAACTTCAGCAACACAAATGTACAAAGACGGACGTTTCTAGAATATCTTCTGCGCGGTAAATAAAGAATACCGCGAATACCTTCTATGCGCTTTTTTTTTTCTCTCGACGGGGAAAATCATCATTGACGAAACCCGCTCTTAGAGCGGGAGACAGTGTCAGAGACTTACTGACTAAAAACCCCGCGCCGTTCCTTCTAGCCTTCATACCGGGGCTCTAGTTTCCTTTCGGATAACCCCGACCCCGGTAGGCTTCGACCCAGATATGCCCCTCCTGTTGCTGACAACTCCTTGAGGCGCGCGGGAACAGTGCGCGCCGTCGACGCCTTGGCTCGGTCCGGACAGTTACCGGACGATCGGACAGCGAGCTACCCATGGCTCGCCGTCCGCGAGCCCGCGTCTGCGGTGGCCGGAAATCGGGATCGGAATCCCGGCGGCGGCGGCGGGGGCGCCGTTGCCTGATGCGGTCTGCCTCCTCCTTTGCTAGCATTACTGCTTCGCAGAAGGAGGCGACCGCCTGCCACTCCTCCTCGCTCCGGACCATGGCCTGAACCAAGGCCCGGCGCGAGAGGTCTCCGCCGCCGATCGCCCCCACGAGGACACGGCGTTGCTCCGCCCAAGCAGGGCACACCTCAACTGTGTGCTCCACCGTGTCACCTTCTATGCGCTGGTTAGTTGGTGAACATATCTGAAATAGTCTATTTTGATACAAGTGGAGACAATTCGTACAAGCCGTAAGTAAAGGTGTTATTTAACTGAGTGCTGAGTGACTTTTCATATGTATCAAATGACGTTTTTCAATTCTCTTTCTAAGATATACGAGTAAATAAACGGGGGGTTGACGAGCGACTCACGGGCGCCCTGCCTGATACGATAAATACAATAAGTTGTAGCGAGGACGAGCTCGTGCGCTTTTCTGTACTAGTGCGAAAAAACGTCGATTGTGTGCCTGAAACCGGGTTTTCGAGTACCTAAGTGTAATAAGCCTTTGTGCTACACTTTACTGCTAGAAGACTTGAAAAATTATGTGCATCGTGCACTGAAAAGACTGATCTTAACTTGAAAGATACCCAGGATAACAAAAATTGTCACTTTTCATACTTCTTTTTTCTTGAAACGTACATTGATCAAAGCGTATGAAAAATGTTACTGCAAGGCAATTCTTTTGTTCGGAAAATATAACTTACCTATTACGTTTTCAATTAAAAATAGATGGAGTACTGAGTGCAGTAATATTTTATGCCTGGCGTAAGTAGTGACCGTTCGTATAATATCACAACGTTGCTGCGCTGCTATCAATTTTATAAGCTTTTACTAGTTTCAGCGAGGAAATTGTTGATGAAATTATTAAGTATCTGCTTATATAAGTACTTACATACTTACTTGTATAAGTTACCATGATATATACCAAAGAAATAATAAACTTTGATTTTTTTAATCAAGATACCAGTCTAAGGACTGCAAAAAAATTCGTCATAATTGGAAACTGGAAATTGGAAAGATTTTTTACGAAAATAAATAAACTTGTCTTAGTTTTTTTTTTATGCTTATGGCTTTTGGCTAAATTGAACTTTTAATGTTGCTATTAATGTAAATCTTGGTCAAGTAACATAATATGCTTGGTTTTATTTACTGATAATACATACTCAGGAAATACATTTCCGAATTAGATAATAAACATAAAAATAAATATAACTGTTAGTGCTTAGAATTTAGTGGCTAACGTGGCACAAAATTACAAAGTCACTACACTAAATACAGTATCGAGAATCACATCACCAGAAATAGTTATCTATACTAATATTATAAAGAGGTAAAATTTGTAAGTTTATATGTAGGGGGTAATCTCTGGAAGTATTGGTCCGATTGCTAAAATTCTTTCACCAATATAAAGTTGCTTTATTCCTGAGTGACATAGGCTATGTTTTATGTACCTACGCGGGCGAAGCCGCGGGCAAAAGCTAGTTTGTTATACAAGAGTGCAAAGTTTCTTTTTAACCGCATGCTCAATTTTGATGACCGAACAAGCGGAAGAATCTAAAATTAGAATTCTGAGCGTTAGCGAGAGAATCAAAAGAGCATGAGGTGAAAAATCTTTGCAGTCGAGTGAAACACGTAACTTTTCATCCCACCTCAGCGAGGAAATGACTAAATGCAAAAAAAGTACACCAAGGAGGTTCTGAGTCTGAGTTTTTAACAAATTAAAAAAAGTTGTATGACAAATTTGGTACCATGGAGGTAGAACTAAATAGGTTTAATGATGTTTTGAATTCGTTACCATAGTGCACGTGATGTTCTAAATTCAATTTACTTTATCTTTCTAGAAAATAAAAACGGCTTTTACTCTCAGTTATCGAAGAGCAAAAGTACTCTTTCCGAGATGGGCGGATGAAAAAAAAAATTTCTTTGGCACTGGCTGTAGACCATAGAAATAATGCTGTAGACATTTCAACTGCCATGAATATATTATAAAATCTTTGACTGCCATCCAGCCTAATGGCACAAAGAAAAAAACAACATAACATTAGACCTGACATCTTGCCGTTCGTTCAAAAATGCGTTTTTAATATTCGTAAGGAGGTACGTAGGGATCTATGTCTGAAAAAATTCCACTCCTTTGGTGTATGTACAATAAGAAAGCAAACACGATACCTGAAGAGTTTTACGGCCTTTCGATGACTTCGGGGCGGCATCGGTAAGCGGGCACGTGGCGCTGTGACCGGCGGCGTCTCGTGGCGTGCTTCAAACATTTTAATACTAATAGATACGAGATCTGTAGAAGAAATCTCTTCTCTCATCTGTTATTCGATTATGATAAATATTATGTGCTAGATAATGTGTTTATTAAGACATTCCGAATAGGTTGCCTGGCTAAATCTGATGCCAGTGTCGAGTATTTTCAAAAAGTCGATATATTTCATTTATCAGAACCATCATATCGGAAACAAATTAAACAGATATTGTTTAGTAGACAAATTGTACCGTAACTCGTAACTAATCAATAATTAAGCGCAGTAACGTGCCTTGCAAAAAGATGAGCGTTTGTGTAGAAGAGAAAAATGGCGCCGTTTTCAGTTAGATAGCGGGAAACTCAACAAGTATAGCAGCCGTTTGGCACTCTCTGCTTTGAGCTTGTTTAAGCTTCAACCTATTTTTACCAGTCTGTGTTTTGTACTTATTTTACCAGTCTGTGCTTTGTACCGGTTTTTGCTTTCCCCTCTTTTTAGGGCACCGTGCACAAAAGGTAAATCGGGACCGGGGAATTACTAAGCTGTCCGTCTGGTCCGTCTGTCTGTCTGTCTATCCGCCTATCACCAGGCTGTATCTCATGAAACGTGGCAATTAGACAATTGAAATTTTCACAGAATGATGATGTATTTCTGTTGCCGCTGTAACAACTTAAAATGAATGTTTAAGTGCCCCCAGTTATCTCATACAGCAAACGTGATTTTTGCGGTTGCTACGGACGGTATGGAACCCATCGTGCGCGACTCCGACTCCCACTTGCCCAGTTTTTTTAAATTCATGAATCCCCAAGCGACCACCGGTGGCCGCGCATCTATTGTCTTACTATTGTGTCTCTAATTGACGGTATCTGAAGGGTTAATAACGTCCAAGCTTCGTAAACGCGTGTGTACCCTTTGTCTCTACTATCTGTGCTCCCAGCAAATAGGGACAAAGAAAATTTAATAAAATCATAATTTAAATCATTTACGTCGCAGCCATATGACAAAAAGGCATTCCGTACGACAAAAAGGCTCGACAGATTGAAAAACTTCGCTGTAATGAAATGAAATGCACTGTGGTAGTAAAATGTAAACTAATATTATGGAGAATTAAAGTTTTTTTTTTTTTTATGAAGTAATCTCTAGAAGTACCTACTACACACCTTTGCAATTACACACCACTGTCTATCACTCTTAATTCTCACTCGTTATGTAGTATTAGCACTCGATCATCGAAAAATCACAAAGCTATAAACTTGTTATGACGAATTATTTATTGATAAAAATAAAATTTACATACGTACATAAAAAAAAACTTAAATTACTTACTTACTTATACTAAAGCTTGTTATGGTACTTAGTTGTCCGCACAAATACATGATCACCGGGCCATTGTTGTTTTGCTCCTGTACCCAGCTGTGTGCTGGCACCTCATGCCCGCTATGACCTGCTTTGACCTGTTTTGTACTTAGTGTTGGTGGTGTCCAACTTGTGATCTTTATTAAAATATTTTTGGGAAAAAATATAACATGGTGCACGAAATTATTGGAATAAACACTGTTACTGATTCTAAACAAACAATATTCAGGTTTCACATATACTCGTACTAAAGATAATGTTTTGTAATCTCGTGGTGGTTTATAATTGCTTGGTAAACAATTAATCTAGTGCTCAGACCATAAAAGTAACTAAAACTGAACTTCGTACATATTTATTTGCTCTATATATAGGTAATACTAGCGGCCTATCCCGGCTTCGTACGGGCAATAAATATAGCCTATGTTACTCAAGGCGAATGTAGGTTTCCAATGGTGAAAGAATTTTTGAAATCGGTGCAGTAGTTCTTGAATTTATTCATTACAAACATACACACAAAAATACAAACTTTATAATACTAGTGTAGATAACCCTAAGACATAGACAAAAACCAATACCAAACTTTACGCAAAACTAAACTCCATAGTATGAAAATTGATATATCTCTGAAAAGTAAATGTGAAAATAATTGATAAACCTTCAAAAGACTCCTGCTCAATGTTATGGGTATAATAAATTGGCAACAAGAAAAATACATTAAAGAGTCAGACAAATAAAGATAGTGGTCTGAAAAGTTCAGTGTTACTTTTCAGAGCACTATCTTCGTTTGTCAGTGTGGCTGTGGAGTAAGATAGATTTCATCTGAAAGATTTTGATCATAATTAGAAAACTCAAGATGCCAGTGATCGATGGAGAGTAATGAGCTACCTGAGTTAGCTAACAGTGATATTTTACACAATACTGGTGAAACTAAACGTAAATGCAAGGAAATAGGGTATTGCAAACTTTGGAACAGTAAAACCGTTTGTAAAGAGATTTATTTTGCCCGTAACAAAATATTTAAATTTTAAAAAGAATTATTAGAGACGATATATCATAATGAAATGATATATAATAACTTCGAAGTTTTATTACATTGTTTAGGACATATACTTTGTGATAGCACAATACCAACTCGATTATTCTTTTTATACGTCATACAAGCACTTCATTCCTCATTCCTAGGGATCTAATGTAATACTGGGCGTTCCTTAGGGAGTAAATTGAATTAAGAACGTCAAAACTATTTGAAAAAAAAAAAGGTTATTAGTAAATTCAAAGTAATTACGTGCATCAAACCAGTATTCAAACTGGCCATAACAACAAAAAAAAATGTGTTAATATTTTTTTCTTTTGATAATGTTATGGCCAGTAACAATTAATGTTGTATCTCTAAAAAAACAGACAGTGAGCGTTAGATAATTAAAACTACAGATCAATTTGGTTGTGAACTTTGTTTAATTCATGAATCCCCAAGCGACCACCGGTGGCCGCGCATCTATTGTCTTACTAATGTGTCTCTAATTGACGGTATCTGAAGGGTTAAGCTATTAAGAGGCTACTTTTCCACTTGCCTATCGTCAAAACCAACGCGATGTATGTCGCGAAAAAAGAGAGGTAACGCCTGAAAACACTGTTAGCAATCCATGATTTACTTGAATATTTTACAAAACTTGTTCCAGGAAATACGTGTTTTTTTTTTAAACCCTTTGAAGTTTTTGAAAAAAAATGAAATTACGATTTGGAATCTTGATAAAATTTGCAAGGCTTCTATTGTTGTACCGTTTTGACTTTTAAATTTTTGAGTAAATTATGAAATGTCAAAGTGGATTAGTTTTACACAAATTTATAAATTGATTTCAATAGAAGCCTAGATAATATCCACAAGATACTTCTATAGACGATTCCAAAATATCTAATGAAAAATTTGTAATAACGTCATAATCGCGTAAGAGCGGTTGCATGAAAAACAGTGAAAATGTTTGTCGAGTTGCATGGGGCTTAAGAGACTCATTTTCGGATGGCATATTCCTTCTTAGTTGTATGTATATTTAATACAGTCTCAATAAGTTTTTTACGTATGGTAAAGTTAGGTTAGGATCAAACAGTCACAAAATAACACTAACGCTCTACAACTTGAACGACCTTAAAAAAACCTAATTTTCGTTTTGTACACACGTTTGTACGAAATTTATTTGGCTAGAGCTAGAAAAACCAAAAGCTTGGTTTTTTGGTGATTCATGTAAAAACGTAAATTTTCCAGGTCATTAACTATTTGGCGCTCGAGGGGATAATTAAACAAATGCTAGGGCGGCTATACAAACGACACACTTATTACCCTGGACAATATGCTCTAAGTACATAAATATCGATGGTTATTACTCAGTTAAGAGGGTCCTCTCCCACTCGCCTGTCGTAAATATGGAGCATGGATTACTTGTTGTTTCATCTAACGCGATCTTTGATGAAGAGCAATGGCAAAAAAATTGATGACGCCTGCACTCTGTTGGCATTCGGTAATTCCGTGATTTATTCGAAATTTCACAAAACTTATTCCTGGTAACACGTGTTTTTTTAAACCCTTAAAAGTTTATCAGAAAAATTGTCTCGATTAAGGCTTTTATTGATATGATTTTTATGTTTTTAATATAATATTGGAGCTATTTGGGAGGCACAAAGTTAAGGTTCTACTAAGTTTTTAGAAATCTTTATTAGATTAGGTTTGATATCTATAGAAGCCTAGATAATATCCACATGATACCTGTGTATCCAAAATAGCTAGAGAAAGGTGTGTAATAACATCATAATCACTTAAGAGCGGTTGTATGAAAATGCTCCTCGAAAAGGACACCCTTAAACCAACAAAACAGGCTACCTATGTCAGCTACGTAAATATCGCTCTCCTCTATATTTATGAAAGTTTTCTTTGTGTCATTATTGTCAAAGAGCTGGCGGTCTGTCAAGCCAATTAGACACCTGGCGTAAAAACCGGAAATGTTTATGACTAATTTATGTTTTAAGCGTTTATTCTTGAGGGGAGCTGGACAGTTAATAAAAGGATCCAACCGCAACATAGGTTCTAAATAATTGCCTTTACAATGTGGTCTGTAATTAGGTATTGTACTGTTGAATTTTTAGTCTTGGAATATCCGCTTTCCCCTTTATAGGCATACCAGCTGTTGCCCGCGACTTCGTGCGCGACAGGTTCGTATACCACAACAGTAAATAATAATTGTAAACAGTAAAAATTCATACGAAGGCAACCAATTCATTTATTTTTCAATCACTTATGACAGTTATATAAATCAAAACGTCAATTACCTTGTGAACGTAAGCAAGGCAAAAAGATTAAGGAATATGTAAGGATCGCAGCAGTTGGCGATCTATAAATAGTTGCTCACTTCACGAGAAAAGGCGTTAGTTTATGTAGGGTTCCATTTTATATTACGATAAAAAAGTACGATTTTAAAACGATTGGTTTTTCAAAAAAAGCACATACACAGTAGATTCCCAGCACTGCTAAATATGTGTTGTTTAAAGTAGGCTGTAATGGGGACGCCATAATTATGGCAGTTAGTCCCCTCTTTAAAAAGTGTGGCGGGAAGAAAAAAAAGACGCAAATCCTGACCGGACATTGGCAGTTCGGGAGGTTCCTGCACCGGATTCGTGTGGAAGTGACGCCAGGAGTCACCATTGGGTGGTGGCTACCCAAAAGACACGATGGATCATACGGTTGAGGTGTGCCCAGAGCCCAGAGCTTGGGCAGAGCATCGCCGAGTCCTCGTGGGGACCATCGGTGGCAGCGATCTCTCGCGCCGGGCCTTGGGACATGGTCCGAAGCGAGGAGGTGTGGCAGGCGAAGACCGCCGGGATTCTGATCCCGGTTTCCAGCCACCATAGGCGCGGGCTAGTGGCATCAGAATGACCAGGACCCTCTGGCTTGGGTTCAGCTTGGCCGCCGCTCGCTTTCGTAGCGACGGCGCCCATACCAGCGCCCTATAAAGGAATATAGACCGAACGATTCCTGCATAATGCCTCGGACAAGAGGGGTCTGGGCCCTCTAGGTTGGGCAGGAGCCGCTTGAGGGCGGAATCAGTTCGATCCAGTTTGGAAGCCAGACGTCGGAAATGCTCCTCAAAATTCCATCAGCTGTCGAGGTTGAGTCCCAGGGACTTCGTGGTCGACTCGACGCCGATGTGAACTTATTTGGGAACCCGGTGGTAGCGCGTTCCGAGGGCCGTGAAAGCACATGGCCTCGAACTTGTACAATGCCACCTCGATTCCCAAATGCTGGATCCTCTCAACGACTGTCACGACTCCGCGTGTCGCTTGTTTGACCACCGCCTGGTACAACTCTTCCTGTGCGTGAGGTCACACATGTCTTTGAATGTTTGGTTCTAGGAAATGCCGGTTTCCTCACAATGTTTTCCTTCACAGTTGTAAGACCAATAGTGTGAAATAAATTACACAAAGTAATGCGCTTGGCTGGGTTTGAACCCGCGAAATACAACTCGTAAGTCGAAGCACTTCTCTCCCCCTTTAAAAGTAGTTTTCAATCATCCAAACCAAATACAAACATCGACTAGTAAACAAATCGATTCCCAAAAAACTTTTATTAAATTTTACCCAAACGGTCATTTTAAATACCAGTTCAATTTCACAAACACGTTTAAAAATAAACATGTAAGAGATATTTTCAGAAAGATTGCATTCATTCATTGGAGTGGAAAATTGAACGAAGTATGTAATAACATCGTTCAATCAATATTGAACTATTTCGAGCCCTGAACGAGGAGGCTCCCTAGTCTGATTGCATGTAGGGGGTTGATTAAAAATAATTTAATGAAGCTGAGGATTCTCCGTGCTCGGCCATAGCGGCGGCGCGCAAATCGCTCGCGTTGCCGCCCCCGCGCTGCTACCCACATAGCGGCGCGGGGGCGGCAACGCGCGCGATTTGCATGGCCACACTGGCAGCGCGGAGCGGGCAGCGGCGCGGGTGATAGTGCTGGTCCGAAGTAGATTTACATATCGATATTTTTACTTCGACATATTTTGATCCAATACATCGATATATCGATACAAAATATTCAATATCGAAAATCGTATCAAAAACTATTTTTTTTTTTCAAAATTTATATATCAGCAGAATATTATTTAAAGGAATTCAAAGCCAAAAAAGGATCGTATCTTTTTTTACGAACGGAAAAAACTTTATTGTCTGTACTGTACTGTTTTTACTTTCGTTAGGTATAATGTCTGAAGAAAATAATTGGTCTTCAAAATATTAGTATATTGTTATTTTTATTAAGATTACTTGTTGCACCGATCCCAAGTAATACATAAGCCAAGGGCAGGACGAAGAAGTTTTATACAGATTCTCATTTATTAAAATAATGGAAACTATGAGTAGAAAAAAGTGGCTTACGAGTTACACGCGCGCGTTCCGCGTATCGCGTTCCGCGTGTCGCAGTCCACGTGTCGCAGTCCGCGTTTCGCAGTCCGCGCCGCTTGCTGCGCCCACGTGCCCCCTGTGGACAGTGGACACTCAAAGGGAATTCTTTTGTTTGAGTATGCCGCGCCACGCCCGCCCCATCCCGCGCTTCCACTGTGGCCGAGCACGTGTCGTTTTTTTACTCTATTAATTTGGTAGAAATGGTAAGCATCATTGTTGTCTTATTAGTTCAGCTGGATTCGATAGATGGCGTTAATTACTATATATAACCCCTACGTATCTGTGAAAACTCTTTTTTTGCGAAAATATACACTTGATTGCTATATAACAGGTTTGCAATATTTTATTCTTTGTGGGGCTCCCTGGGTCCATTCGAAGCCCTGTGCGGTCGGATCCTGGCTGGTCATCAGCAAGTCGAACTTTCACACAGCGCCATTTAGTCTCAAGCTAAGCAGAGCCTGTGTTATGCGTACTAGACAAGTGATAAAAATACTCATATATTTCTAAATATATACTATTTCTAAATCAGGCCCACTAACCACTAGACCCCATGTCTAGTTCTCAAGTTAGCTATTACAACAGTGTCAGAATGGTCTATCATTGTTTTCATAATGATTGATTTTGACAAGTTTTGGTAATCTGCTAATAGAATGCTGTCATTATGACTTTTCAATGGTCAACCACTGACAATCCATTGAAAAAAAAATGGCATAGAATGGTAATCTCGTACAATAGTACATTGTTACACTAGGGGTGAAAGTTACTTATTTCGTCCCGAGAAGGAGTTGGCGGCCGAGCGTAGCGAGGTCGCTAATTCGAGGGACTAAATAAGTAACTTTAACCCCGAGGTAAGCACTCTGCTTTTCGTTACGAATACAAGATAAACCTAGTTTTTTTTTTAATAATTTGACAGCTGTTAGTGAAAAGTATAATAGGGATGAAAAGTGTGATACTTTTCAGCCCGCTCCTCAGGCAACTTCAGACCTACTTTCAGAGTATGAGTAATGAAAAATAACAAATCAATGTCTGACGTATGCGGCAATCTGCAAAAATTTTGACAGTACCTTTGATCATTGAACTACAATTAAAACGTCATTCTGCAGTTATTGCTTTTTATAACCTCGATATTATCATTTTACCACAACTCTATTGCGTGACCATTGATCGATCAATGGTCGGTCATTATGAATTAGCAGATTACGAACTTTTAGCAAAATGACGATGGAATCGTGTTGGAATGACGATTTAATAAAAATAGCAGACAAAGGCCCCTGGGGCTTAAGTCTGGTATTTGTATAAAATCGAGTCTAATGATATATTGTGTAGATCTGGTTTTTCTGCTCAGTAACTATTGATTTGACATAACAGCTGGGGCAAGTTTGAATGCTTTGATTGTGAATCGTTTAGGGTCGCAGATAATACAAGTACAGTGTCTCTCATGTCCAGTATTGTGATTCGCATCCTTTCAGTCATTCGAGAGATAATAAGATGAAACCCTTTTGATATTATTATCTCACGAACGACTTGCTTGAAGCAACAGTTTATTCTTGTTGAGCTCATTTAAAAAAAAAACTTGCTGTGCAGAGCTTGTGTTATGAGTAGTTACTAGACACCTGGTTTACATACTTATAGGTACATTTTAAAGTACATACATATTGTAGATAAATTACACCCAGACAGAAATTATATTATTCATTCATGTAATAATTTAATTATTTATAATATACTTATCGTGCAACTAAACTAATTTAGAATTGCCTATTATTTATTTAGTATAACATATAAAAAGCAACTGCAAATACATTTATTTTAATATTTTTAATACTAATAATACATTTTTTTCTGCTTATTTTAATGTCTATTTAGAAGATTATCATGCTACTTTGTATTGTTACTATTTAATTATCCTGTGTTTTTATTTGTTCTAAATTCCAATTTGTTTTATTAAGTTCGATTTTACTTTATTTTATTTATTATGACACAATTTTATATACATCGGTAACATTATTATCAGCTTGCCCTCTGGCATAGGCCTCCTCTAGTTTCCCTATACTTCCATGTTTGCTGCGGTTCTTTGCCATATTGTGGTAGCTATTTGTTTGATTTCGTCTTTCTACCTCATTTTTTGACGTCTATTTCCATCTCTAGGGTACCATACAGTAACAACTTTTGTCTATGTTTCCCTCCTATTTCTCATCATATGGCCCGTCCAATTCAGCTTCAGTTTTTTTACTGTAAGTTTTGTCTTCTTTCTTATGTGTTAGTTTGATTTGGTCCTGTAGCTTTATATTTAGAATGCTTCTGTCCATACTGTTTTCTGGCATACTTTGAGTGCTTCACTCTGTTATTTAGTTAAGGCCCAGGTTTGTGCTCCGTAAGTCAAACATTGTAGTATTACATGAGTAATATTACAATTACAGTATTACATGAGTTGAATACTGTAATTTTGTGTTTTATATATATATACTGTAATTGTAGTATTACATGAGTAATATTACAATTACAGTATTACATGAGTTGAATACTGTAATTTTGTGTTTTATGGGCATGTTTAGGTTTTCATAATTTCCTTGAGGGACCAGAACATTTTCCAAGCCTTGCTGATTCTGACAGAAGTTCTTATTGCATTCGATTTTCTGGTGAAATTGTTTGTCCTAGATATGTATATTCATCGACATTCTCTATGTGACTAGAATTTAAGGAGATAAGTGTTTTTACATGATTTGTCAGTACCTTTGTTTTGTCGAGATTCATAGTCAATCCTATAGTTTTATTTTCTCTTTTCAATTGATTTAGCATTATTTCTAATCCTTCTTGGTTTTTTATGCAACAGAACCAGGTCGTCGGCGAATCTGAGGAGGTTAAGCTCTTTTACTGTTTAAAATTATCCCAATCAATTCTTTTGTTCTAATACCGTCAAAATAATGTAGGCGAAAGGGGGATCTTCTTGTCGCACTTCTTTTCTTATTTTGAACTTTTGAAATCTTTTGCAGAAAAGAATGGTTCTTTTCTTTCTAGATTTTTGCTGTTGATTCAGCATATAGTTATTTTTATTATTTTGATGTAATTTGGGTATACTCCTTATAATTGCAAAGCTTTCCAGATATGTTTGTGCTTCAGATAATCGAACGCCTTATTGTAGTCCACAAATTCTATATAATATCTTTCTATACTCATTGCTTTTTTGAATTACTTGTTTTACGATATGAATATGGTCCATTGTTGAGAAATCGCTACGGAATCACGCTTGTAACCTTAGTTGATTCTCATTCAATACTGAGCTAATTCTGTTTAATATTACTTTTGCAAATATCTTGTGTAAATTGGAGATGAGGCTGATTGTTCTGTAGTTATTTATTTCTGCTTTGTTACATTTTATGGAGCAATATGATATTTGATGAAGTCCATTGTTGTGGTATTTCTTCTTCCGTTAGGATAGTGTTGAATATATTTGTAATTGCCGTTAAGACATAGTTTAAACAGTATGGTTTTTCTTACTTCGGTCTCAAGTAGAGGAAGACATTATCTTCCTGTAGATATGCTTGCGTGTTCTATGTCCTTGTATAGCTTGCCATAGATATGTGATGCCTTACTTCTTGAACAATTTAAATTCATACATCTTTCGATATAGTCAAACGATTGCGGTAAAACAAAGCCTAAGTAATTTATCAAGTTATACACAATTTGAATATATAAAATTTATCTACATCGATTTCGTAATTTTTACGTGATTCGCTCACAACTAAAAACTTCTACTATGTTAGATGGTCGTAGTAGATGTAGTCTACGGTATTATTGCATCAAAGTGAAATTAGTAATTTTATTTTGACCTAAGTGTTTCATTTCGATAAAAAGTCCTACACGCGGAAATATAGAAGGAAATGCGAGTATTTGAATATCGAAGACAGAAACTGAAAGATATAAAAAAAAAACGAAGAAACGCCAGACGTCTAAAACAACATTCTATTACTTTAATTACCACTTTAGGTCTACGAAATTGCAAAAACGAGTCTCGATGGTGCTTTGAAAAATACTTTACCATTTCTTCTTGTCAATAAACGTCTAGTACGCCATGAAAAGTGTCAAAAGAGCACATGTCTGCGTGAAATTACTAGAACTAAAAAGAAATAACGGTTTGTAAGAAACTCGACTCGAGACTCAAGATTCTTAAGAGTTCTGAGTTTGAGCTACATGAAAACTACACTCAAATCTGTCAGTTTCTTTGTTCAAAAAACCATCTGAGTTAATAATCTGCATGGTTCTCAAATAATTTGACCACTACATGTTTGCTGTATGGACTTTAAAAGAAACTTTGACCTCTTTTGTTTCGATGTTTGTTTTCAGGGTAGTCAGCTAGGAAACATCGAAAAAAAAGTGTTTTTTTTTAATATCATTTATCATAGCGCCATGAAAAAACCAAAAGCTAATCTTACCGAAAACTAACGGTCGGAATTTCACGAAAACAGCAACTTTAACTGTTTTAAATTTCACAAAGCCATTTACTGCTCAAATTAGCGGAGATTGTCTCCGATCATGAAAATAAAACTGATCAACAAGGTACCCCCATTCTAAAACACTGCTATACTTTGTTTCTAATACCTACAGATTCGGTGTGACAGCCACTTAAAATTTTCCCGAAATTTCCACAACATTCGCAAAAACAGTTCTAGTTTACGAATAGATTAAAAAAACTAACTAACTTAGATTAAAACTGAAACCGTATGACAAAGCGAAAAGGTTTCATTAAGCCTATCCAAACTTGTTATTCATCAAAAGTTAAATAAAATATTTTTTTTTCAAGTCTTATTAGCTCAGGCACCAATTCTTTTATTTCAAAGCCTTTCGAACTGACGGGGCTTTTCCGAACGTCCATTAACCAAGACTAATCTGCGAAAGCTGTCAGGTCCAATAAAGCAATTAAAAATAAAATACTGGAGAGTCTAGGGTAAAATAAAGGGATTGCATCCGCGAGGGGGCGCTGTGCGTCCGTAGGTAAAAATTTAATCTGCAAAATAGAGGATTTGCTGTGCTATTCTGTGAAAACACAGCGAAAGCTTTAGTCTGTCTAAAAAGTCAAACGAGTTTTTATAAGGTTCTTCTATTAGTAAACAATGATCAAAATCTCTTAATCAACCTTGACTATTGAACCAGTGTTGACTACATCAGATTTCATTTTGCCCTCATAATTACCCAAGTCGTTTGACTTTTTAGCTAGACTCTACGACACAAACTGCGATAAATCGAACTGGCATTTCATGTAATGATTATATATTTCACAGTCGCGTCTGCGCAACTATCCGAGACGGTCGCGTATCTCGATATTGATAAATGTCGTGCAAAAATGACGAATGTTGTAAAGTGCAGCCAGTGCAATATAGTAATTGACGAGATGTTATCATACATCCAAAACAAAGTGTCTGTGATTGACGAAGAAACGTTAGTTCGGATATGTACATCGTCGTTCACAAGTGATGAAATTAAAACTTCGAAGTCGCTTTTGTTTGACTCCATTCCCACGGATTTGCGAAAGGTGGTCCGAAAAAACAAAGGGAAGGAAGGAAGAGATATGGCAGACATAATCAAGCTGTTCAAATCTGCAGAACCAACCGAGATCCCAGTGTTTGTGGCCCGCCAGTTAGAAAAGCTACCGCCGATTACTTTTGACCACTTAGACTGCACGAAACTGCTTAAGGATATAGTGAGAATGCAAAATACGATCAAAGAAATGAAGACCACGTTTGCCACCTTAGACGATCTGAAAGAATTAAAAGATGAAATCACAAAGATTCAGTATGACTCATTACCACCAACGTCGGCATTTAAAGTTAACTCAAAGCGAGGAGCTTGGTTGTTGGACAGTGGCCCTATGGGACTTTCAAATGTGCAAAATTCGTCATTGAATGAGGAGTGCATCACCAGTAATAATAGTGGCCTAAGCATTGATATTCATAAGAAAACTCCACCTCGATACAGAAAAATTATGAGGGTAGATGAGAAACATCTTCAAACAAATTTGAACTGTAAACGGTCGGAACCGGTAATCAGTGTCAACATACCGATGACGCATGGATATGACGATGCGCCGAGCTCAGTGGTTACGTCACAGTCAGCGAGCGGCCGGGCGCACGTCCAGACGCCCTTGTCACCAGGGCGATCGGCGAGTCGGATGTCGGCCACTGAGAACCCGGTGGCTTTATTAGCGAATCGACATAATAAAAATGAAGAATGGCAACAAGTCTCGTATAAGAAAAGGACAGGATATCGTTTCGCGGGCAAGTTAGGAATTGCAAGGGATTCAAAAGGTAATTTTAAAGCAGCTGAAAAGAAAATTCCGATACTCATTACGAATATTCACAGTGACACAACGGATGAGGACATAATAACTTACATTCGAGACAAAACACAGGAAACGGTATGTCTTGAGAAAATTAAAATGAGAAGAGACAAGGGCCACCACGCTTACAAATTCTTCGTGTCCGATTCTAAAGTGTCATTATTCCTAGATGAAAATATATGGCCTGCGGGAATCATATTTAGACGATTCGTTAATTATAGCGATCGAAATGCGAACAGATTTTCGTCTGTGAACGGCCGTAAACAACCACTTAATGGATAATAGACACAGTTACCGTTTTGCGAGCTTCAATTGTAAAAACATTAAGCGATCAGTCGATAGTGTCCGGGAGTTGTGTCGCACCTGTGACTTGGTCGCTGTTCAAGAAACATGGTTATTGTGGGAGGACATAACGTATCTGAGCACTATTGACGGCGGCTTCGGGTACACAGGAACGTCGGCGGTGGACACGTCCGCCGGCATACTGCGTGGTCGTCCTTATGGCGGGGTTGGGCTGTTATGGAGAACCAGTGTTTTCCAACAAGTGTCAGTGTTGCGTTGCGATAACGCTCGTATCAGTGCAATAAAAATAACAACAAGAGACCGACCTGTGCTTGTGTTCAGTATTTATATGCCTACTAACTGTGCGGACAACCTTCCGGATTTTACTGACTGTTTAAGTGCGGTAAGTGCTATGATAGATGAACATAATATTCAATCGGTTTTTATGTTGGGTGATTATAACGCTGACTTAAACGAGTTGTTTTATAACGAGCTCATTAGTTTTTGTCGTGATCAGTATTGGTCATGTATTGATGTGGACTTTCTCGGTGTCGATTCTGGCACATATACGTTCATAAGTGACGCGCACGGTACTTGCAGCTGGTTGGATCATTGTATTGTTACGCAATCGGCAAAACGATCTGTCACTAATGTTTATGTTAAATATGATACACTGTGGTCTGACCATTTTCCTCTGATCATTGAATGTGACCTAGATTTATTAATACCAAAATTACAGAATAAAATATCATTAAATGATAGCAATATATTGTGGGGCACTAGAACTAGGGAGCAGATTTCAAAATTTAACTCAGAATGTCATAATCGTTTAGGGTTAATTGACTTTCCGATCGAGTGTTCAGATTGTGCAGATTTTTACTGTAATGACCCCTGTCATAACCGTATTCTTGACGTGATGTACTCTGAGATTGTGGCCGCCCTTCGTGCTGCGTCCTTGGCGGGTCGAGGGAGTACGATGAGGGATGGGAGTGGGCCGCGCGTATTGGGTTGGAATGAACACCTAAAAGGGGCTCACCGGGAAGCTAGAATGAAGTTTACGGAGTGGGTAGCGTGCGGTAAACCTAAGTCTGGCTTAATGTATGATGATATGTGTGCTAGCCGGCGAGTATTTAAGTCAAGATTGAAGTGGTGTCAAGATCGTCAAGAACAGTTTAAAATGGACAATCTTGCTAAGAAACACTTCAATGGTGATTTTAAGGGCTTTTGGAAAAGCACCAGTAAAATTAACGCCAGGCCTGGACTTCCGGTGAGCGTCGGGGGGGTGAGTGGTTCGAAGGACATTGCTGATCTCTTCAAGCGTCAATTTTCTATACAATCACCTTTGGGTCCAGCGAGTGAGATGTTCAATGGGGAGAGGCCTGAAGGAATGGTAGGGGTGAGGTTTACGGCCAAAGATGTGGCCGTAACTATTAAAAATATTAATAAAGGCAAGAGTCCAGGTCATGATTCCTTATCCATTGAGCATCTGGTTCACGCTGGCCCGCATATAAATAGAGTATTAGCGATGTTCTACTCATTGTGCGTGGGCCACTCTTATCTTCCACCGGATCTTATGAAAACTGTGGTTGTGCCTGTAGTTAAAGATAAAACCGGTGACTTAGCGGATAAAAGCAACTATAGGCCCATTTCTCTGGCTACAGTAATAGCGAAGGTGTTTGACGGTTTGCTTAATACACAGTTAAGTAAATACATATCTCTGCACGAAAACCAGTTTGGGTTCAGGCCTAAATTGTCGACAGAAAGTGCTATACTGGGTCTTAAGCATACCGTCAGATACTACAATGACCGTAAAACTCCGGTGTACGCATGCTTCCTCGACTTGTCCAGGGCCTTTGATTTGGTGGTGTATGATCTCTTATGGAAAAAACTTGAGAGTACCGACCTACCGCGAGAACTTGTTTCCATCTTCAAGTACTGGTACACGCACCAGGTCAACAGTGTCAGATGGGCGGGGGCAGTGTCGGAGTCGTATCGTTTGGAGTGCGGCGTGAGACAGGGCGGACTGACCTCGCCCACGCTATTCAACCTTTACATGGACGCGCTGATCGTCGCGCTGAGCAGTGAGCATGTCGGCTGTCATGTAGATGACGTTTGTGTCAATAACTTAAGCTATGCGGACGACATGGTTCTGCTGAGCGCGTCGATCTGCGGCCTGAGAAGGTTGATGGCGATGTGTGAGGGTTACGCTGTTTCGCATGGTCTGGTTTACAATATTAAGAAGAGTCAGTACATGGTCTTTGAGGCCGGTGGTGCTAGATGCCCGGACACTGTACCGCAACTATGTCTTAATAATGTACCCTTAGACAGGGTAAATCAGTTTAAATACCTAGGGCATATAGTTACGGCTGACCTCAGAGATCATGCTGACTTAGAACGGGAACGAAGGGCTGTATCCAAGAGAGCCAATATGCTGGCTCGCAGGTTTGCACGGTGTTCTGACGACGTAAAAATCACTCTTTTCCGGGCATATTGCACGTCCATGTACACCTGCGGCTTGTGGGCTAGCTACACACAAAAGAGCTACAACACCCTTCGTGTCCAATTTAATAACGCCTTCAGAGCGGTGTTGGGTCTGCCTCGCTACTGCAGCGCTTCGGGTATGTTCGCATGGGCACGTACGGACTGTTTCCATGCGACCATGCGGAAGCGTTGTGCGTCACTTGTGCACAGGGTGCGGGCCAGCTCCAACATTGTTCTGAAAATGATAGCGAATAGGTTGGACTGTCCTTATGTGCGGCACTGCTGTAACAGACAAGTTACATACAGTGTCGCATATAAGAGACTAAGACATTTATAAATACGTATAATTTAATTTGATATCTGGTTTTTTTTTTTTTATGTTTGTATATTTGTAATGTCTATTGTTTTTGTTTTTGTAATGATTTTAATTTAGGGAATTTTGTGCTTTTGTGTTTATTTATTTTTAATTTTATGTCAATTTGAATGTTATTTTTTTTTTTATATGGGTCTTAATAATGGTACCTGAAATAAATGAATTTTATTATTATTATTATTTTATATTCTACTAGCCTCTGCCAGCGGCTTTGCCCGCGTGAATGTCGGTTTCTCCATACAAACTTTGGACCCCCGTTTTATCACCAAATTGGGTGAATTTTGGAAATTTCGTTTGTAGCGGATAACTTGGTCTCGTCAAAATTAAATGCCAATGGCAGGCTGCATATTGCACGCAGAACAGATGGTTAATGGGGACGAAAGTTTATGGAGTAGTGACCGCGTACCGGAAAACGCAGCGATATCCGATGGATGTGCACTACCTTCTGACGTTTTTTATGTGCCCATGTAGGCCTATGTGAAATAAAATATTTTGACTTTGGCTTTGATGCGAGATGCAAAGGACTGGTCGTTGTGGCGACGCTTGGGGGAAATTTATGTCGCCTTTCGGCTAAAATATTGATGATGATAATGATTTTTCAGATGTAATCATTATGCATTACTGGCTTTTGCCAGCAGTTTCGCCCGCTTACATAAAATATGGCCATGTCACTCAAAAATAAAGCAGCTTTTTATCGGTAAAAAAATTTAGCAATCGGACCAGTGTTGTCAGAGATTACCCCCTACTAACAAAAAATACAAACTACCTCTTTATTATAAAAGTGTACATATTGGTTTTATTTTCTATTTTTACCTACATTTTTTGCTTCATTTATTTATTCACAAAATCCACGGCTCTTTTACAAAGTTTTCTTAATGATAAACGAATGTTATTAGGGATTTACAATTTACTGTCCAAACATTTATGCCTCAGGAACAAACAGAATAATACGCTAGTACCATTCAAGCGTAGAGTAGTGTGTTGTGTAGGTGGGTGAGTTGGAGTGAGTGTGAAGAGTTGAAGAGGAGCATGAAATACTCTTATACTGTTATAATTACCATTTTTTTAACGAATTGTTGATTAATTTGTCGCATATGTTACCAGCAGACTCCTGAAAGTATGTTTTTTGGTATTAAATAAATCTAGATGAGAGAACTTATTAAACTTCCTCAATATCCTACCAATGGTAGATTTTTTTTTTACAACTATCACACAACGCCGTCTAGCCCCAAACTAAGCAGAGCTTGTGTTATGGGTAGTACTAGACAACTGATAAACATACTTATATATTTCTAAATTTATAAATATTATAGTTAAATAACACCCAGACACAGAACAAATGATCATGCTCATCACATAAACATTTGTCCTGGGTGGGAATCGAACTCACGGCATAGCAGTCAGGGCCACTAACCACTAGACCAACAGGACAGTCAATTTTGAGCGTAGTTTGTCCTACTACGCGGTACATCGAATAACTGTGTGTGCCTAGTTCGTCGCGACAATCTTAGAACCAAATTACTCAAAGGAATACTGTTCCCCTTACAGATATTATAAAGGAAAGTATGTCCAGAATCATACGTCTATTCTCCAATGGTGGCATATTATGTTTTCAAGCAAGCAGTTAATCATCAGAACTGAAACCAGTGCGATAAATAATATACAAGGTGTAAGGGACAGCCCGCAAACTTTAAGGGCTTGCTTGTTAGACAAACCTGAACAACCTTCCACAAGATTTTTTTTTCAGGAAACGTAATAAAAAATCAGCGTTACCATACAAAATTAAAAAACATGATTGGACAGTTTGTATGGAGAGACAGTTTTTTTTTTTTCGTTTCGGAATTTGGATACTACCAGACTTTTCAGGCATTATCTCTCTTGCCTTTTCGTCAAGCATCGCGTTGGATTCCGTTAGACGAAGCAACAAGCTTTTAATCCATGTTCGATGTTGACGATAAGCGAGTGGAAAAGGAGCCTCTTAAGAACATGTGTTCCTATATTATATAGGTAGACAGAGCATAATAAAGGAGCCAAAATTAAGCCCTGTGGCACACCAGATGGTATGAATACACAGTCAGACCGCACCCCGCCCAATATAACAATCTGAGACCGATTCTTAAGGCCGAAACCGGATTCCAAGCTCTTGCAGATTACACATGACGTGATCCACACGGTCAAAAGCTTTTTTTAAAATTCGTGTAGATCACGTCAATTGCTTCAATTTGAAGACACAAAAAGAAACGTGTGAAACAATTTTTTTTTTCAAACGAACTATTTACCAAAAAACTAAACTTAATTGTTTATTTGAACTTGTTTGGAGAGTGTGCGCAGGAATTGCATAACTTGATTTCGCCATCTCATTTCTACCATCGGACAAACCGACGTACGGCGAGTATCCACCCTTACGTTGTTGAAACCTCTACGGTCCGGACTAACCGTTTCGCTTCGTCGTTTATACCGCGTACTTCGAGGGACTGGAACAATTTGCCAGCTGCGGTCTTCCCGTCCAATTACAATTTAAGCGTCTTCAAGGCTAGAGTGAATAGGCTCTTAATAAACTAGTGCGCTTCATCATCAACGATTGCATCACTGCTTACCATCAGGTGGGATCGCAGTCAAGTACTAGTTTATACCAGATAAAAAAAAGATAAAAAAAGTTTACTATGAGATATTTTGTTCTAATTTGTTTTTTATTTTATTTAGTTTGTAACATGGCGAAATATAGTCCATCAGAAGATTATTCGTCGAGGTCACGACCCTCAGCATTGAGGATAAACGACGCAAGGAGGAGGGAGTGTGTAACAAATTTGGAACCGTGCACTAGCTTCTGACGTTTTATAAGTGCCCTTGTAGGCCTATATGAAATAAAATATTTTGACTTTGACTTTGATTCAGAAAAAAATTAAACAGCTTTTTTATTTACTGTAAACATCAAGTAAAAATCGGTGGTCACCATAGTCTAAGAGTGTTCACGGGGCTACAAACGTGAATACGGCAAAATTTTTGATACTAGTGCAGAAAGTTTGTCATTGCGACCGAGGCGGAATTTGCATGAACCGTAGGCGAGTGTTTGAAGGCTGCAGTGGCAAATTTGCACGTGTATCAAACGATATTTTCCACTACACTTACAAAGAAACACTTTCTCTGAAAATTACGACGCATTTTTGTTCATTTCGCACTGAAGAACTTTTTCCAAAGTTGCCATACATTTGTAACACCACTAATAAATAATTAAGTTTAGGTATTTATAAATTGTAATAATTAAATTAACCTATGGGTACAATGACGGTGTTATCACTGACAGCGATATCCACCAAACAACTTTAGGATGGATCGAAAGGACTGAAATAATACAGGGGGTAACAATTTAATGAAACACTAGAAATGCATATATATAAAATAATTATATATTTATACAACACATTAATTTAAGATCTTCCAGTGCCTACGAAGACGAAGTTATAAAATTTTCCAATGAATTAAAAAGTTCACCCAGAAAATTCTTCAGCTCAATAACTGAAAGTTACGTTCCTGAAAAGTAGCACCTTAGCGACATCTGCCAGAAAAGAACGTAAGTAGTACATAGCACGACGAAGTTGGTAGCCATATCAACCCCAAATTTTTCAGCAACATTGTAACCGAAAGAGGTCACTGTAGTCTCCGTCTTAGCCGTCTTTTGTGTATGATCCTTTGTACGTTCGGTGTGCGTTCTGGGTTTCCCGAAACAGGTTTGAGAAACAACGTGAGGGAATAAATTACTTCCAGCTAAAAGTGAACTATTGTATGGACAATTACTTTGTATGGGCTTCTGTCTCCCGTCTGTAAACTGTTTCTTATAAATTGTACCAATCTTAATAAGTATGGGACAAAATAAATAAATATTAATATCGTTGATTGCTCCTTCCCTTATGACATCGTCTGGTTAGCTTTTTCTCAACTATATTGCAGTAGGTAGTAGTAGCTTAGGGGTCTTTCAGTCAAGAGTGAATAGGTTACTTCTAGGCAAGCGTGCTCCATCGTCGACCACATCATTGCTTACCATCAGGAGAGATGGTGATAAAACGCGAGCCTATCAATAATAATGAAAAATATGGTATCCAGTCTTGGAGATGAAACGGTCTCCAAAGTAGAAACTACTCTGAACTCCTTAAGAGGCTGCAGTCCCACTCGCTCATAAAAGCTTGTTACTTTATTTAACGCAATTCGCAATTATTTGACGAAAAGGCAACGCAAGAGAGATAAAGCCTGAAAACTCTGTTAGCATCCGGTAATTTTGATTTAATCGTTTTTTTTTTAATTGTTCCGGAAAATACGTGTTTTCTTTAAACACCAAAAAAGTTTTTGAAAAAAAAATCCTTAAATTTTTAGGATCTTGATAAAAGCAAGATTTTTATTGATGATATACTTTTTTGACCAATTATTTGTTAAATTATGAAGTGTCAAAGTTCATGCAAAATAGCACATTTTCAAAGGTCTTTACTAGATTAGTGTTACACAATTTTAGAAATTGATTTCAATAGAAGCCTTAATAATATTCACAAGATACTGTGTTTCTAAAATATTGAATGAAAAATGTGTAGGTACTTACGTCATAATCGCGTAAGAGCAGTTGTATAAAAAACAGTGAACATGAATATCGATTTTAGAAAAAAAATTATGTCCTAAAAAGCAACTCTATGCCAAAATTTCAGCGTTCTTGGTCTGATAATATGGGTTGAGCGTTGATGTTTCAGTCAGTGAGTCAGGACTTTGCATATGTTAGATTTGCGCTTAACTATTATCTCACCCGATGGAAAGCGACGATGTGAGCATGTAGTACGCTTACCTTGAAGTAGCCTATTCACTATACTTATGAGGAAACACAGACTCCAGAAAGGAATTGCACTTCTTAACAGTATGCACAATTAATGTGTTCTCAAAACGGATGGAATGTCTAACAATGTATCTGTAGCGTATCGCGATGACGGAAAGGGCTGGGTGGAATTAAGTTATATAATTCCGACTCACACTCCTCGAAATGCAACTGCAATCTACACTAATATTATAAAGAGATAGAATTAGTTTTTTATTTCTTTGTTTGTAGGAGGTAATCTCTGAAAGTATTTTTTTACGCCGATAGAAAGCTGCTTTATTTACGCGGGTGAAGCTGCGGACAAAAGTCTCTCAATAGTCAATTTTATCCATATAAGTTTTTGCTCCATAGCAACTGCATTTCATCTCCACTAGCTCACACGATTCCCCTTTGCAAATTTCCCATAACGACTGTTAAAGATCTTAAAATACTGGAACAGACGGCGTTACATGTTTTTCGAGACACAGGGGTGTCTCAGGGTAATGGAGGGTCAATAATAAACCTATTACACGTTTTAAAATCTCACAAATTGAGATGCAGAAACTTGTATTACCTTGATTTTGATCTCTGTTGATCAAAACCTGCCTGGTTAGTTGGTTTTTCGATGAGAACACAGAGCCCCCTTTCTTCCCATGTGATTTATATCCGTCCAGATTTAAGAAATGGCTATTCAGTGCATATGTTGTTCGTAACTTGGTCTTGTCCATTATAATGTTCGGTACCCTAGAACTTATTATTTAAAGTTTGAAAATAATAATCTATATAAATATTTTTATCAAGTTTTTGAGTATTAATTAAACATAGAACAAGAAAACTAATGAAAACTATATACAAACATTAACTCCTACGTAAAATTAATATGGCGTCAAAAATCTCCTCCGCATCGCTATCGGCCGGAAGTGTGCCCAAAAGACTGGCAAAATTGACAATTCGTTATCTCTGACCTAGGTAAAAGCCAGGCCTTGGGTCATACGAAGTGTTAGTTAGCCGTTTGGGTAATTACATATTTTCATATTTTTTTTTTACATATTTTCATTATTAAATATTACAGAATACAGATTATTATTACAATACATATTAATGACTTTAATTATATAATAGCATTCAAATATAATAACATATATAATATAGGCTACTTTAAGTCATTTAGTGCTACAGAACCTTAATTACGACAATGTTAGCTTTAATTATTTATGTATTACAATCACAGAGTCGTTTAAAAATTCTGTAATACTGTAGTATGCTTTCTGTGACAAAAACAATTTCATTGTTTAATAAAATACATAATTCAATAAAAAGCGTATGAGCACTCGGATCCCACGGCCCAAAAACCTCAATCTTTGCAATCTGCTGAAAAATATAACTGCCGATGAGGTCGTTATATTTCCGCCGCTTGAGGTTCTTTGCAGCACCAGCACAGCACGACGAGCTAGGAAGATGGATGGGGCAAGAAATCTTTATTAGTTCAAACGATAGTGCAATATATTTATGAAACACATATATATTAGTAGACTTTTGTTATCTAGCCCTTACTGCCCCTCTGAGGGCAAAGGCCTCCCTCAATAGACTTAGGCACGAAAAAAACAATACAATATCTTTGGCCTCTAAGCTCGAATACTCTGTGTTGTAAGGTTCAGTCTCTTCTGTAAGTTTAAAAATTTATTAAAAATATTGCATAGGTAGGTATTTTTTAGCCGAAAGACGTCCGGTGTTGGACATTATCTAATCTATATAAATAAAAATCAATGCCACTTTTCGTTGTTATTTTATAACTCAAGAACGGGCTCACCTAGTAGATGGTTTATGTAAAGTTTGGTAGGGTAGAGTAGGGTATAGTAGGGTAGAGTAGGGTAGAGTAGGGTAGAGTAGGGTAGAGTAGGGTAGAGTAGGGTAGAGTAGGGTAGAGTAGGGTAGAGTAGGGTAGAGTAGGGTAGAGTAGGGTAGAGTAGGGTAGAGTAGGGTAGAGTAGGGTAGAGTAGGGTAGAGTAGGGTAGAGTAGGGTAGAGTAGGGTAGAGTAGGGTAGAGTAGGGTAGAGTAGGGTAGAGTAGGGTAGAGTAGGGTAGAGTAGGGTAGAGTAGGGTAGAGTAGGGTAAAGTAGGGTACAGTAGGGTAGAGTAGGGTAGAGTAGGGTAGAGTAGGGTAGAGTAGGGTAGAGTAGGGTAGAGTAGGGTAGAGTAGGGTAGAGTAGGGTAGAGTAGGGTAGAGTAGGGTAGAGTAGGGTAAAGTAGGGTACAGTAGGGTAGAGTAGGGTAGAGTAGGGTAGAGTAGGGTAGAGTAGGGTAAAGTAGGGTAGAGTAGAGAAGAGCAGGAGCAAAGCCGTGCAGGCAAAATCTAGTATCTCTTAATTCAGAATGCCTCCTGACAAAAGCCTCTGATAGTTTTTCCACTGTACTCTATCAGGAGCCACTCTCCTCCAGTTTGGGCCCGCTGCTAGTTCAAACTGAGAAAAACTCAACTACTAGAGACCATTCTTCTTTTTTCTGCCCTAATCCAATATTACTTGGGGTAGGCGCAACACGTTTTCTCTTCCATTCTCTTCTGTCACCCGTCACACTATCACTAACACCCTTTTTTTCATATCACTCCTCACGCAATTCATCCATCTTTTTTTGAGGCCACACCAGGCCACACATACACCGCTAATTGGCTACAGCACCGCCCTCGATTGTCAGTTTACCAAGACCATGAACTGGTTAGCTGCCTCCAACAATGCATTACGTGCCATTTAGACATCCTGCGAGGGTCATTAGTTTAATTTGATACTAATTTGTTTATGCTTATTATTCTCATGTGGAGGTAACAAAGAATAAGCCACCGGCTTTTCTTGCAGTACCTTTTTCATGACCAATTTCAATGATTTTTTTTTAACGAAGCGAAGTTAATGTTATAAATGGAATGAAATTTCGCAAATAACTTTGCCACTTTTAACGACGGGGAATCGTGAATCGTGTTGCTTTTGAGACATTCGAAAATTGATAACTAGTCGCTTATTTCAAATCGAATTTCCAAACTTAAATCGACTAAAGATTTCTAAACATTCATTATGCCCATGTTATATGTACAATCATGCTTTCTAAGTCCTCCATTTCAAAAGTCAATAAGCTTAGACTATTTTAACAAAGCTTTTTTGTTTTTGTTTTTTTTTTAATTTATAACTAAAACTATATGTTCTTACACAATAACTTACCTAAAATATGGCGTCGAAAAATTGTATTGAAGTGTATCCAAAAGACGTCATATTTTAGGTAAGAGTTATTGTGTATTTATTCAGTTTTAACAAAGGTGTTGAGCAATTTACTTGATTACTTTCTCATTGTGTCTATTTTTACTACTGACATTTGCTAGGGGTAAGCTCCCTCGCTGACGTACTTCGTAAACATTTCAATTGAACAAATGAAAAACTTTATTCTATTGTTTTCTAATCAACGTGAGGCGTACATAACGAAATTAAATTTTCTTTTAGAACAGCTTTACAAATTGTAGAAAAGCAATTGTGAAACTGAATTTGATAGGTTTCTTGTTCAGTAACGTCTATTCCTGTTTTATTTTCTTCACCCTTGCTTAATGTTGTCGAGGTCGACCACGGTGAACGTGGTGTGACAATCCAATCATGTTCGCGGGGGAACCATGGCCAAAGATGGCCCTAGACAGAGAAGTTTGGAAAAAAAAAAGGGAAGCCTTTGCCCAGCTGGGACATATAGTAGGTTATTAAAAAAACACCTTTAATAATTTTCGACAATACTTTAATTTTTTATCACTGCAAAAGATTTGTTTGTCGAATACTTCTAGAAATTAATTCAACAAACAATTTTTTCTTCTTCTAATACTGACTGGTTTGTGACGCAGAAGTTTAGAGTGTAAAAGTTCAAATCGATGCTGCTCCCCGCCCACCGGGGGTGCTGTCTGCGTTATGAACTTTGCAACTCAATTTTAATTATACTCGCATCACTAGACAAAATAACTATCCCTGCACACGAGCTTCAAAAAAAACGCCGCTTCAAGCTTTATTTTGAGACTACCTTTTTTGTGGCTGTGCCGCCACAAAAAAACGCTAGAAGCTGCTTCAAGCTTCTCCGGTCTCGCGCGCTTCAACTGTTTTTTTGTGGCGGTGTTTTTTTGAAGCCAGTATGCAGTTAATTATGAACTCTAACAAAGATGAATAACTAATCTATATGAAACAAAGTAAAACTCATCATCATCATTTCAGCTGGAAGACGTCCACTGTTGGATGTAGGCCTCCCCCAAGCGACATCACAACGACTGGTCATGTGCGTCTCGCATCCGTCGGTTTCCCACGACCCTCACCAGGTCATCGGTCCATCTTATGGAAGGCTTCTTAACGCTGCATCTTCCGGTACACGGTAGCCACTCCAGAACCTTTCGGTTCTGTCAGCAACTATGAGTCTCCAGCAGATATCTTCATTTCTGATGTTACCACGCAAGGAAACGTAATAATCAATCAAAAGCAGAAAACAATAGTACCTAACTGAAGAAAGTAATGTATGGGAGCTCTTAGAAAGAGATTTAATATCTAATCATATTTTAATATGACTAGTTTTCTGATTACCTAATATTAATTTGTCGCTGAAAAAGGTTTATACTCTTAATAGCGACCTACTCCGACTTAAGTCTGCAATTTAGTTTTCATCATCTCTTACTATCAGGCCATCAGGTAAGGTAGTGGTCAAGCGCGAGCCTGTCTTCACTTATAATAAGAGGTAAAGTTTGTTTGTAGAAGGATTGCTGATTTTTTTTTTCACCGATAGCTGCTTTATTCCTTATTATCATATCAGGCTATTTTATGTAGGCGACGAAGCCACTAGTAAAATCTAGTCAATAATAATAAAGAAAAAAAAAACATGTCGTTGTCCTGATAGTAACAAACACAATAGATAAAATCAACCTAATCGGTCGAGTCGTTCTCAAAAGATATAAATATCAACTTACTTTTAGGAGACAGAAAAGTCTCCCATCAAACAAGATTAATACTGTCTTGTGATGTTTTAGATGAAATCTTTTTATAAAAAAAAAACAACCGACTTCACAAAAAAAAAAAATTTAATTTGAGGAGTTCCCTCGATTTCGCCAAGATTCCATCATCAAACCCCAACCAGGTGACTATGGGAAGTATACCCTTTCCAACAAAAAAAGATTCTTTCAAATCGGTTAGCAATCGACGAATTTATGCGCGAACAAACATAAAAAAAATACAAACATCCGAATTGAGAAACACCTCCTTTTTTAGAAGTCGGTTAAAAATATATTTATGGGTCTTTATTCTACGAGTATTCTACCAAAAATCGATCAGTATAAAAAAAAAGTGACGAAGGCGTATGACGTTCACTTGCTTATTGGTAGAGCCATTCTCGAGTTTTACGTTTAGCAACATTCAATTTTATCTAGATAGACTAAACAACTTTGTTTTCAGTATTTGCGAAACCTGAAACTCCTGTCTGGGATTTTTGTGTAAAGAACCTATGTACAAACAAAACTGTTTTATGAAACATCACAAAGTTATAAGCCAGTTATGAGACAGAAAGACATCCACTGTTGAACCTAGGCCTCCTCCAAGCGTTGCCACAACGACCGATCCTATGCGTCTCCCATCCACTGCATTTCTACGACTCTCACCAGGCAGTCAGTTCACCTTATGAAGACCTTTATTCTTGATGCGATCACGCAAGAAAACTCCGAGCATAGCACTTTCCATTGCCCTCTGGGTGACTGTAAGCCTTCTGATAAGGTCCATTGTAAGCGACCATGTTTTAGTGATGATATATGGCGCACGCACTAGTTTATATCAATTTAAAAAAATCTCCGAAAAATCATCTAAATTTTGTACTCGAAGACGCAGCGTCAGAAGGCCTCCTACAAGGTAGACCGATGACCTGGTGAATATTGCGGGAATTCGATGGATGCGGGACGCACAGGATCGATCATTGTAGCGACACTTGGGGGAAGCCTATGTCCAACAGTGGACGTCTGTCGGCTGAAATGATGATGATAAAAAAAAATCAATGTTAGCCAACGGTTCGACCAGTATCTACCTATACCTACGTAGCATCATTTGCATCCCTTGCATCATTATTTATTGCACCCGAGGCCTTTAATGATGGAACATGGAACCCCTCTGTAGGATCTAATTACAAGGATATCAGTATCACAGATGACGGACATTGCAAAAGCAGGGGTGATATGACGGATAATATGTGGACAGGCGTATTAGTTTAGTGCCTAATTAATACGTCTATCCATGTACAGACGTATTAATTACTAATTAATTACTAAACTAATATATATGTGCAAGCATCATAACATATAAGCTGGTGCTTATGCCTGAGTGTTCGCTACATAAAATATAGCCTATGTCACTCAAGAATAAAGCAGCTTACTATCGGAAAAACAATTAAGTAATCAGACCAGTTTCAGATTTTACCTCCTACAAACAAATTAACACAAAAATGAAGTCGGTTACAAACTTTTCCTCTTTATAACATTAGAGTGGGAAATGAAAAACCTATAGCATTTTATTAGCTCATAATTGTATGCTCTCATAACACATACATTTCAAAAAGATGATATTTCAGCATTCTTCATAAAATGTAATGAAGTTCAAAAGCTCTTTAACAGAGTCTGGAGTTATTGGTTTTATAGTTACAGTCTCTCGCTTTTCCTGTCAGAAAACCCACACCACACCGGGGTTCCGACCTCAATTTCCAGCCACCGTGGGCTTGCGTCCGGCCGTCGGGCCGTCCCGTAACCATCCAGAGAAAGCCTAGTATTCTACACAAGCCTCAAAGCGATATCAGTAAAGCCGTAGGAGCCCAGCAGAGTCGAAGATCGTTGATACTGAAAATATATTTCTGAATTTTCTTCTCTACAACGCTGGGACTGCCACCCGGCAGGTTATTCCAGTCTAAAACTCATTACTTATGTAGTATTCATTGTCAATTCGATTCAATTCAATTTTCACTACACAAAACATTTTCCGTCAAGCAGACCACTCAAGTAACCTACTTGAGTGGTCTGCCGACGGAAAATGTTTTGTAGATTTTGTACTTTAGTGTACCTGCACTGGCGTACAAAATATACATGACGTACAAATGAAAATGGTCGTCGAAGGTTAATATAATAACAATATTTATAGAATTAAAATTTGGTAAAATAGCTGCGTAAATATTAGGAATAATTGCAAAGGTATGCTATGTTATATCATGCCGGTAGAAGTTGTTACAATAAGGTTTTTAGGGTAATACAATTCATAACAATATATAATACCCAGGATAGCGGCAGACCAAGGCGAAGGTGGAGAGACGAGCTTGATAAGTACCGGAGGGACTGGCCTGCAATGGCTGAAAACATACGTGTGTGGAAAAGGGCGATGGAGGCCTTCGCCCAGCAGTGGGACATAAATGAGCTAACTAACTAACTAACAATATATAGCATTCAAAATCTCGAAATATTGAAAGATAAAAGATGATATCCAAGGTCCAAAAAACATTCTCACAAATTATACCCTTGCAGAGTTCAGAATCAAAAGATATTACTACTGATTACATTACAGGAGCAGACATCAACTCAGTCCTAAACATCCGCCCCTAGCGCCGTTTCGAGATGTTTATAAGCACCGGATCGTTCTCATCATGAAAAAGACTTTTCTCATCATGAGCACAATATTTCTCTCGTAAACGGAAAAGGGGTATTGTACCGAAAGAATCAGAATATGCTTAGCACTATATTCCCCGCCTTTTATTTTTTTTCAATAGTTTTTTGTAGTGTCCGGTCCCACTGCTGGGCCTGAGTCTCCGCCTTCTCCCACCAAACCTCTCTTTGATCAGATCGTCATTTCTCAATTTAAACATAAATAATAGTTTAACTTTGAACATGGCAATGCCGCTAGCCTTTTAGGCACACTTCCAGTCGACAGCGATGCGGAGGAGTTTTATAACGTCATATTTAGCTGGGCTTTTAGAGTATATATTATTTTTAAATAGTTAAGTTTATTTTGTTTAATAACTGTCCTAAAATATAGAGATACAGATAGGTACAATTTGAACATTACTGAACACAGATATCCAGATATTTTATGTAACATAACAGACCCAATCTGATTCAACAATGTCCTTGAAGATACGAGTACGTCGAATATTCCTAAAGTCTACAAAGGAGAAGGGAATGACTCCATAGATTCCTGGGCCCAGGTGTTAACCCTTCAGATACCGTCAATTAGAGACACAATAGTAAGACAATAGATGCGCGGCCACCGGTGGTCGCTTGGGGATTCATGAATTAACTGAATCAAATTAGCCTTATTTGTAAGAGGATATAATAACTCACTAAAAATTTTGTGAAATTCTGCTATCCAGGAACCAAGTTCCATGAATTATAGTAAAAGTGAGGTTATATTATAAAATTGTAGTTTTTTTAATGCTATTTACGAAATACTTAATATTGAAACAGTGTTGGCCGAGTAATAACAGCCCCGACTTACGAGTTAAAGGTCTCAGTTTCCGTATCTGAGGAGAACCTGCGCAATGCGGAAGGTGAGGATCAGTCGCAATCGTACAATTTACACAGTGATCCATGTCATCAATATCCGATCGATAGGCGTAAACAGTTGTCCAAAATAGAGAGCCAGGTAATATAGAGTAGCAAGATCCGTCAAATAGTCCATTAAAATATGCAAAGCCGAGGTTAAACAATTAAACAAGGAAAATATCAGAAAATATGAGCGCACTCAGAACGAAAAAAACGAACGAGTGCATCTGTCAGTCAGTGATTGATAGATGTCAGACAAAAGTGTTACCAGACGAAAAAAAATCACTATGTATCGATTCAATCGATTTCACGAAAGCTTGATAATATGCATTTGTCACTCGATTTTCATACATTTTTCCGATTTATTAATAATCGATTACTAGTAATTCAGGCATTGCCTGTAATTCATTCGATTATTTAGTTTCATTAACTTAATTTAAGTTTTCTCGCTTCCTGGGTAGAAACATGGTACCATATTTTGTGATTTCCATAAGAAAAATATAACGGATTTTTTTAGTATAAATTTCAACTAGTTTACTGCTGGGCCCAGAAGTCCCCTTCTCCTTTATGAAATATCTAGAGGAATATGTGTAACAATATGTTATAATCACGTAAGAGCGGTTGTAAGGAAATGTGTGTCGGATTGTTCCGTCGCTTACTAATCTACTACTATTTTTGAATGAAAAACAATCTCAGATATTCCTAAAGTCTTTACCTTTACAATAATACCAATAATAATATAGCCCTTTTATTCCGAACATTTACAATGTTTTTGTATTGTTATTATAAAATGTCCCTCAGTTTGGTGTGTCTTTTGACATAGGCTTCCTCCAACTGCTTCCATTGCACTCTGTCTATTGCTACTCTGGTCCAGTAAAGTTCCAAAGCTAAGCGGAAGTCATCTTCCCATCTTCTTGTTGGACGTCCCGTTGTCTGCTTCCATCTCTTGGGTACCAGAGTGTTACTTGTTTGCTCCATTTTTCTGTCTTACAGCGTAGCACAATTACTTTTACAAAGGTGGTGATAATATCAAGGACCCTAGACGCGGATAAAGAAAGTCAAAATAAATTATGTAATAAACCTTTTACAATACTATAATTACAGGCAACAATACAACTACTACTACTAATACCAATACTATTAATTCATTGATTACATTACATTCCAAAAACTGATAATACTTTCCATAAAAATTCTTATTAAAAACTGTTAGAATTGATTCTTTTTTTATATAAACTAGTGCTTGACTGCGATCCCCTGTGAAGGTGGTAGTGGTGCAACAGTTGATAGTGAATCGCACTTGTATAGTATTTGAATATCGAATAAATTGAATGAAATGAGTAGTAGAATAAGTAAACAGTGCGTTACTTTTTCATGGTGATAGAAACAGCAAAGCAAAAATTAAATGCAGCTACATGCATATGTTCTATTGGAATATGTAATTGTATTTAACTTATAAGGTACTCAACAAAATTTTTCTCATCAAGTAACTGTTTGGTACAGTACAGCGAGCCTTTGAAATGTTGAATTTTAAAACCAGTTCGTTCAAAACCCAAAACTAATGATTCCGTAATTGGGTAGTTTTGTAGATAGCCCCTGCCATGTCTTCTTTTTTAAAGTTCCTATCTCTAAACCGGTTCACAGCTGTGTTGAAGAATATATTTTGTTTATTTTACAGTTTTAATTTTACGTTTTTCTTATCAGCAAGAGTTTTTCAAACAATAAAAACACATGATTGCGACGGAAAGAATCGAAATTTCAAAACTCAGTAGGAAAGGTTTCGAAATCAAAACCCCTTTAGCTTTTGTTTGGAATTTCACAAAAACTCTCGAAACCAGAAGCTCTACATGTGCTTTATAAAACAATGAAGCAATTTCAAAACTTCTGACGTCGGTAAGGAACAGTTGATTTTTCTTTTCTTTTGTTTTCATCTATTTCTGAATAAACTTGTTAACAAGTGACGCAAAATTGTAAGGAAACTTGCAAAGGCTTCAGTTTCTGTACGAACAGGCAGCAACAGGTAGCGTACCTCTAAGAATAATATCAAAAACTGAGAACAAAGCCTTATTTGTAAGAGTTTTCTTGGTAAAATGTGACGCATTTCCACTGGTTTGGCCATTGCTACCTTCTTAATTCGAATGGGGTGATTTTTATTGGTGATTTTCGTAATAGTTTGATGGTTACGTCTAGTAGTGACGTACGTCCACTCTCTTTCAGCTCTAGAGCGTTACTGACGTTTCACGCTGTCCCCACCCCCGTCTCGACCGTCTGTCACTGTGGAAGCAGCGTGTCTGCTCATGTTATTGGTTTTCCCAGCCTGTTGATTTCAGTTCATTATAGCATTCCCTTTCAGACGGTGCTGCGGAGCTGACGTTTTTGAGTTTAACGTTCATTTGATCGAGATTATCTTCGTTGGGCTAATATTGTGCGAATTTGGTTTGCTTTGCGTTATTTTATTGTTTTTTTTTTGTTCTTTTAGTGATTGTTTTTGGTTTTTTTTTTCCTATTTATTGATCATTTGTTTGTTTAATTTCTACTAAAATAAAAGCCGATTAAATCAGAAAAATTACATAAATTAAAAGAAATATCATAGATCATTCATGTTTATATCACTTTGCATGTATTAACGCGTAAAAAAAAAAACTTGCGAAGGTTACTTAATACCCCACATTAATTAGGAATGTGTCTTTTGTAACTGAAAATCTTAGGACTTCATCACCGTTCACCGTTTTGCATTGTGACGATAATTTGTAATCTTATCGCCCAAACGGAGGTGGTTTCCTCAACCCACTAAACTCGTAATGCGTGCCCGCCCACAAAAATAATGGCTCAAAGGAATCCTACTCAAAACGTTACTTGTGCTTTGTAGCATGTAGCCTTCTTAATGTAAAAAAAAAATTCATGCAAGATTACGAATGTGGGTTGACAAACGTTCTAAGTATCACAAATAAAATGGTGTAATACTGTGATTTTGTAATGACTAACACCACGCTGCGTCAAAATACGGGAATTATAGACGTACAGACGTGAGAAAAAAGGATGCCAGGCCAAAATGGGATTGGGCGGGTCACACCAGCCGCTTGTACTGCGTCGGGCAAGAGTCTCTACAAAGTGGGTACTTGAAGATAGAAGTCACCGCCGAGGTCGACCTGGGAAGAGGTAGCGAGACGACTTGGATATTTATCGCAGGTACTGGTTCGAGGTGGTTCAAGAGAAGAATACGCGGAAGAAAATGGTGAAAGCCTTTGCCCAGCAGTAGAATAGTATAGCCTTATAAAAAAAAGGTTAATGACTAGACGGATAAAATGCAACGTAAAACAGATTACCTTTTAAAAAATTGAAACGCTGCCATTTTCACATATCGCATTATCAAACAAAGTTGCCCAATACTAGGAACGACTCCTGTAAAGTAGGCGTATTCACAAACATGCAAACAAACATACACAAGACACCCAGACCCGAAACACAAATTTGTAGGCCTCTTATATGATTTTGATTAGTTATATCATGTAAAGCATCAGTTAGGCGTACTGTAACGGACGTGCAGCTTCAGAATCCAAGAAGTGGCAGCGTCATGCCGCCGTGTTTTTGCCACTTTGTTTCATCTATATACGAGTATGTAAAAATGAAACCCGTTTTCCGTTGTCACGACATAGCATGAAAACGGCTTGACCGATTTGGCTGTTTTTTTTTTGTTTTGATTGTTATTGTGAGGATAAGGTTCTTATGAAAAAAAAAATTAGGGTAGTGTAGGGTAGAGTACGGTAGAGTAGTGTAGAGTAGGGTAGGGTAGAGTAGGGTAGAGTTGGGTATAGTAGGGTGGAGTAGGGAAGAGCGGGAGCGAAGCCGCGCGGGCAAAAGCTAGCAGTTTTATATTTAAGTTTCACGCAGGCGTACACCAACCGTATGACGACAACCAACCACGCTGTTTGACTATTATTCTTACTACAGTATATAGTAAATGCAATCCTTTGGTTTTAGAAGTGGTGACATCCTAAAAAAATTGAATTTACCACTTAACATTTCTCTAGAGCTTCTTAATTCATTGAACCCCAAGCGAACGCTACTTATTGTTTCTCTAATTACGGTATTCGAGAGGTTAAGAGTGTTGTGATGATCTTTATCGAATGTCTTCAATGTAGGAAAAGAACTGCATTATTGGTGACGTGAGCCGGATTCTTAGGTCAATTTCTGGATGGAGCAAAAAGTGCTATTAGGTTTTGTATTTAGAATCACTCTGTAGCAGCCTGGAGTTTGAAAGTTGGTGGTGTGAACCCTATGTGCCTCGAGTAGAACGTAAAGCCGTTGGTCTTTCGTCTGATCTCTCTTTTGTTGTGACGGATTGCCGTCCCGTCGGACTAGGAGAAAAAAATCAGAAAGTGCACATAGTTTGCGCAAATTGCGCACTAGTGTACTCTAATATTAATAATTTCCCGAGTACTTGGCTAATCTCAGTTGAGACAGGTATGATAAGAAATCCGTCGGAAGTTTGTAGAAGAAGAAAAGTAAAAGTAATTCTTCGCAAAAAAATGCGCAGTTGTCGCCTACTGCTAACGTCTCCGACTTACAAGTTGTGAGTCCAAACTAAACCCAGCCAGGCGCTTTACTTTGTGTAATTTATTTCATCACTACTGCTTTTAAAACTATGAAGGAAAACATCGTGAGGAAATATGAGACAGTTTCCGCGTAGTGGATTACGCGACCCTATTATCTCTCTTAAAGAGAAGACCAGCCTGAGTTTCTACAGTTAATATTATAAGGGCGATTATGCCATGCTTATGCTTGAAAAAAATAAACAGTTATTTTCAGTAAGTATGTAATACTGTACCTTTGAAAAATGTTGGTTGTGCCCCGACGGCTACATATTATATCCTTTTTTTTTTTAATTACATAAACTAGTGCTTGCGATACATGATGATCGTGAAAAGCAGTAGTTTATCAAGAGCCTAATTACTCTAACCTCGAATACATCTAAGTTATAAATCGGACGGGAAAATCGCAGCGGGCAAATTGGCCTAGCCTACGCTACCGTACTGTGCATTTCAGCAATCGACTGTTATGATGTAAGGCTTGATAAGTAGGTTTTTGGAACTCACCAATTTTGTAACTTTCTACCCGTAGTTCATATTTGAATTCTTATAAAATTTAGTAAAAAAAAAAAACGATTAATACTTTCTACTTTATTTTTCATTAATTTAATGACAACCACACATTTCAAAGTATAAAATAGTTCTAAACGATGGCATCAACTGCCTAGTCTTGTCCCAACTATCTTGGAGTCGGCTTCAAGTCTAACTGGATGCGGGTGAATACTTGTGTTTTACATGGAAGACTGAGAGGCAGTCTCTCAGTCCTCCACAACCCAGTTACTGGGCAACACGATACTTCTAGGAAAGACTTATGGTTAGACTCTCTAGCATAATGACTTAATTTTAATTTTTTAAGTCGGTAATGACTTTCAAAGATCTACTAATGTAAATGATCTTTATTTTGTAAATAGGTTTTCAAAAAACACTTTTACACGTCAATTTTGTTTTCAGTCAGTTTTAACGAGATGAGGCCAGTTACTGATGAAAAGTAAAACCGATGACGCCGCCCGACGGCAAATGAAATTGTTCGTGAAAAGCGTTCTATGGTAACAGTGTGTTATCTATAGGTACTTATACTTATTTAAATATCTAATATATTGTTAGTTAGTTCTCATTTAAAAAAAAAGGGAAGTTGGTTATCTCAAGAAAATTTTACAAGTTCCCGTCTTTCTTTATTGGTGAGGAATCATCAGAAGACTTCTCCCGCTCTGGGTGGAGCCAGAGATAGTGTCAGACTTCTACTGACTAAAACCTGTGTTCTTTCAGCGGCTTGTTCAGTCCAGGGCCATGGTGAATGTTTTAAAATAATCAAATAACACGAGTTTTGGCTTTTATTTGTAAGTTTTAACATTGCCTTTATTACATCTAGTAGATTACATTTGAAAATGATTTTTTTATCATAATTTAAAGAACCGGCAAAGGGTTTTTTATTTTGTAAATTTTAAAAACGGTTTTTTTATAAACATCTATAATTAAAATGCTCAATTTTACTAATATTAGATAAAATTAATGGTATGAGATCTGTAAATAATACTTTCATTGTGTTTGATTATTTAATTGATCAGAAAATAGAATTTTAATTTTACTTTGAAATATTGATGCTGTTTCTTCACTCATTTCAAAAGTTTTCTTTCCTGAAAGTACATAAAGATGTAGTTTAAATTAGTTTAGACGCACATAAACTAAATTTATTACAATATAATATGTCGTTTGTTTTTTACGACTAATTTTCTTTTCCCGTCGGCAAAATGAAAATACAAAGTTTCAAAAGTTTCAGGTTTTTCTACCACTAGTTTAGAAAAATGTACAACAATATTATTTTCAGGGTAGAAAAAAAAATATGAAGGGTTTTTATGGTGTTTTAAGCAGTTTTTTCGGAGCGATGCATGCTCGCAGATTCTAAGTCCAAAAATTTAAAAGTTTCAGATAAATTATTTTTTCACTTCTAAACTAATATTTTGAAGATCCGACGACAAACGAGCTATTGCAGTTTTTTGCTCGATATATAAATAAATAGTCTAATAGTCTAAAAGTTCTAATATAGTGTATAATTTTGTATAGTAACGATACAAAACGCTTCATGCTCGGATCCGACTCGCACTTGGCTGGTATACTTTATTAAATAAAACTGTAAGTACCTAGGTAATGTCAAAAAAATTTTACAAGTTCCCGTCTTTCTTTATTTATGGCTTTTATTTGTAAGTTTTAACGTTACCTTCATTACATCTCGTAGATTACATTAGAAAATGTTTTTTTATCATAATTTAAAGAAATGGTAAACGGTTTTTTATTTTGCCAAATAACAAAAACGTTTATTTTGAAACAACTATAATTAAAATGCTCAATTTTACTAATATTAGATTAAATTAATGGTTTGAGATCTGTAAATAATACTTTCATTGTGTTTAATTATTTAATTGATCGGCAAACTGATGTTTAATTTTACTTCTAAATATTGACGCCGTTTCTTCACTCATTTCAAAAGTTTTCTTTCCTGAAAGTACATTAAGATGTACTTTAAATTACTTTAGACGCACATAAACTAAATTTATTACAATATAATATGTCGTTTGTTTTTTACGACTAATTTTCAGTTCCCGTCGGCAAGATGAAAATATAAAGTTTCAAAAGTTTCAGGATTTTCTACCACTAGTTTAGTAATCTATAACAATGTTTGTTTATAGGGTAGACAAAAAAATTATGAAGGTTTTTATGAAGTTTTAAGCAGTTTTTTCGGAGCGATGTTCGCAAATTCTAAGTCCAAAAATTTAAAAGTTTCAGATAATTTATTTTTTTTCACTTCTGAGCTAATATTTTGAAGATCCGACGAGAAAAAAGTGGTTCTTACTTTTTTTTTAGTGTAATTGCGAAAGTTTGTGCAGGGTTTTTTTTTTGTTTATAAGGTTCAATTTGGCTCGAAATCATGTTCCTGGAATTATGCCTTTGCATGGGCGTGGATAAAATCGGGAGGGGGAGTTGGAGCGGTGGGTTGAGGGAGGGTGGCCGTTCCACTGCAACCTAAAAATTCAGCAAACTGTCAAGTTACCGGAAAATTAAAAAAATATAACAATTATGTTTAAAATAATGATATCGTTAAAGTGGTGTGTTATCATAGTAGCCTGGCGTGGCCTGTTGGTCTATTGGTAAGTGACCTTGACAGCTATACCGAAGGTCGTGGGTTCGATTCCCACCCAGGACAAATGTCCGTGTGCTGAGCATAGTCATTTGTCCTGTGTCTGGGTGTGATTTATCTATATTATGAATGTATTTAGAAATATAAAAGCATATTTATCAGTTGTCTAGTACCCTTAATACAAGCTCTGCTTAGCTTAGGACTAGATGACGTTGTGTGATAGTTGTGGAATATTATTATTATTATTATAGTGTAGGGTATAAATAATTCATCAGACTGAAAATTATTTATACACTACACTAATAATAATAATAATATTCCACAATAATAATAATAACACCTTAGGAGGCTCGCGTTAGGCGGCTGGATCAAGGGCTTGATTCAGAAAGCGGTACTCCTGGAGGCGGCTCATATATTTAGAAGGTTCCTCTCTCTGGAGCCCTGACCGCCGGTAGCTTGGACCCTGTTCCCGATACCGGTGGGCTACTATTTTTTATACATTTTAATGTTTCTTTTTTAAATATTGTAATATTTAAAAATATAATTGATGTGTTTACGGAAAATAAATGAAATAATAATAATATATAAGATTAAAAAAGAGAGATATCAATTAATTTAGCAAATAATAATTCTGTAGAATAAGATAAGGTAAACAAATCCTAAATTTCACAATCGTTTTTGTTTTTGCGGATCTCCTGATTTTACAAGCCCTCAAATTGTATAAAACCGTATGAAATAAAAAATGGCAGGTTTCGTACTTGTACGGTAGCAGTAGGTACCAACCCCTTTCCACAACTTCCTCCCAATTCAATGCGCATGCGTGTGTTCTCCCCCTTACCACCCCCTGACTATATAAGGTACCCAGATTTATCCCAGCCGGCATAGCACCGGAAGAATTTGGACTAGTAACATCGTAGCTCAGTAGTACCACGGTCGGAAAAACAGTGATCGCCTGTACCTCGCGGCTAGAGGCCGCGCCGCGTCGCTCCGCGCTCCAAGTGTTCATTTGCCAAAATAAAAATATTAACCTCATTCTCAATTAAATCGTAGCTTCACTAAAAAACCCGCGTCTCAATTCGCGTAATAGTGTACGTTCCAGACTGGTGGCTGACTGGTGATGCTTATGGTAAGTAATTTTGACATTGTATTATTATTTGTTTATTTTTTCTGTTTTCGTTGTCGTAATTTATGATTTTGTTGAGGTTATTTCTCTTATTATTTTCCGCGTCTTTTATTTTATTCTTTGTAAAATTTTATATGTTTAATTTTGAGTTCAGGTATTTATTTTATTTACTTCTTTTATTATCTCGCGCGCCTTTATTTTTTATTTCTGAATTTTATTTGCAAGTCCGCGATTTTTCCAAGCCAAGCAGAAGTTTACTCGTCGTTTAGCTTTCGCGAAATTTTCAACGGTTTTTTAGATGCAGAAAAATATTGTCTTCAGCGTGCAGCGTGCCGGCGAATTTTTCTTCTTGTTCATTTTTTTACAGGAACTTATTTTTTAAGCGGCCTTTTCTACGTTACGTATATTAGATGCAGCGAAAAAACTGTAGTACGGAAATGGTAGGAGTTTAAGGACTTTTCATTAATCGCGTTTTATTACACAACAAAGAAAAAATAAAAATGATTTTATATCGTAATTAACGCAGGGGTTACAGCGAAAAATAAAATTGCCGGTTCGAACCCGACAAACTAGATTAAATGTAAAATGAAAAATAGGAATTCTTCGATAGAACGTTTTGTTTTAGTTTCCAGATTTTTTTTTAGAGATAAGGGTTTTACAGGTTTTTTAGATGCAGAAAAATATTTTCTTCAGCTTGCAGCGTGTCGGCGAATTTTTCTTTTTTTCACAGGAACTTATTTTTTAAGCGGCATTATCTATGTTACGTTTATTAGATGCAGCGGAAAGACTGTAGTACGGATAGGGTAGGAGTTTAAGGACTTTCCTTAATCGCGTTTTAACAAAGAAAAATTAAGAATTATGTTATGTCGGAATTAACGCAAGGGATACAGCAAACAATAAAATTGCCGGTTCGAACCCGACAAACTACATTTAAATGTAAAATGATTAATGAGAATTTTCCTAAATAATGTCTTATTAAAAAAGAAAAATTTTTTCGATACAAAAGTCAAATCTGATTCATTTCAAGTCCAAAAAAGAGATTTTTCACAGGACGCAGTTTAATAAACTACAAAAAA
This sequence comes from Mythimna lalbum, assembly GCA_949319445.1. Classification (NCBI taxonomy): domain Eukaryota; kingdom Metazoa; phylum Arthropoda; class Insecta; order Lepidoptera; family Noctuidae; genus Mythimna; species Mythimna lalbum. Next base: position 2,497,534 of record OX439344.1, on the reverse strand, counting down.
TAATGCGTCTTCAAAATAAATTTTATATGAATTAAATCAAAGACTAAATATGTCTACTAAATCATGCGATAAAATTTATAATAGGATGTCGAAATTTCCGAATTCGCGAATTATGAAAGAACTGAAACTCATTTTTCGATTAATGAGTTTTTGTTCGGCAAGAAGTCAAGAACTTTCGCGGAAGGACGTTTTAATAAAAACTTTCGTCTGTACTCGCAAAGAGATTTTTTCATCGACAGTAAATTCCTTTAACTGGTAAAGTCTGTAAAAAAAAATCATAGATGTTTCGAGACTCTGTGAATCTACAAAGAACAGATTTTTAATCAGAAATAAAACGAGGAGATGAGGTCCGAAAAAAATAACAAAATCATACTAAAAGTCTCGCATTTCGATATCAAAGATAAAACTGAATTTTACTTAATAATGCACATTGATGCTCATCAGTGCATTTATCATTTTTCTAATAGTCAAAGTAAGAAAAAGAAAAACGCAGAGTTTTTCCTATGATCGCGATCTATTGAACAAAACATATATTTGCGTCTTCTTAACCAACTATACTATATGAACATCATAATTAGGATCTAGGCTTGGGAAATAGACAAAAATGAAAAACTTCGAAATAAACCGTAAATACCAGAAACAAATTTTAATTATACATCTTTTAGAAAAAGCCAGTTTTTAGAATCACAATTGAAATCAAAATTTGGGGTATAATAATAACTACATACAATTTATAAAGTCCCAGATAATACTCGACAAATTAAAATTATTTCTCTAAAAAAAGTTCAAAGTCGATCATGTGGCTGACTTTTTATCTGGTACAAAAAACGTAAAGTTCACAAAATTGAACATCTCTTTGTTTGATTAATTTTTGTTTTTTTAGTTAAAGTTAAATCCGAAAGGAAAAATAATTCAGAATCAGATAAAAATCAATTAAATAACACAGAAATTCTCTTCATTTTGTTTAAATTATTTAAAATTACAAAGTAAAGAAAATAATTTAAATAAACCAATTTTTGGGATGGTAACTTTTTAAATACCTTTGTCTGCTGTAAAACAAATTGAATACAAAAAATGACAATTAACTAAATGCGTTATTGCAAGAGATGTCTTTGTAACAAAACTACAAATACAGAGGCGTAAAAACTACAGAAAACATGAAAACGAAACCAATTTTTAGGATCGTAACTTTTCAATCCCAATTCAAAAATAAAACGTAATAAATAAAAAATCCAATTATTAAAAAAATATGTCGACACGGTAACAAAGTTTATGATGACACAAAGTATATTTGATCCACGAGTTCGCGGTAGATTATTATCAAGCGGTCTGTTTTTTACATGTATTATCAAAGTTCACCATATTATCTGCTTTTTGCAGAGCAGTTCGGTTTGTTTCTCTTGCTCAGCTATTTCCTAACTTCTCTCAATGCACTGCAATTTTTTTTCTCCTGGCGACATTTTTTATAGCGTAGTTTTCTAAAATGCGAATTTTGGGAACTATTATTAGGTTTCCTAGGTCTGAAGATGGGATTTGCTCCTAGAAAATTATAATAATCACAGGTTCAATTCCTATTACAAAATAGTAAACGGGTTCAAATCCTGAGTCGAGCAAAATTGTATTAAAACTCCTGAGAGTACGTTTGTACCTGTATTGTGTAAGTAAAAGTAAAATAAGTTAAATTCTTATTACATGCGCGAGAGTTCAAATAGGTATAATTATTTGAAAATAAGAATGATAAAAAATTTATTGTTGTAATTAGGAAACCTGGCTCGTAAAACGATTACTTATTTCTTATCACATAGTTAATTAAGTGTAGTATTAACAATCAACAAATCATGTTTTTTTAACTCTTAACAAAGCAACAAAAAAAATTGCGAAAGTTAATAAATAATCTGATGACAATTTTTCTTACCTTACTGTTCAGAAAACGGAAATTATACTTCCGTTTTCAGTCGAAAGGTTGAAGCGATTTCCCTCTTTTGACTTGCATATTTTTTGACCGTGCATTTCCACATGCACTTATGAGTCAACTTTGACTGAGCATCTGACTCATTGCATCATTAGAGTTGACATGTGTACATGTTAATGCACATGTATGCACATTCAACATCCTATTGCACTTACATACACCAACATGTAAATGCACATGCATGAACGAACATGTCAATGTACATGCATTTTTGAGCCGTCATGACTGTGCATTTGACTTATTATTTCACTTAACATGATATGTCTTCAGTTCTACGCACATGCGTTTACATGCAACATGTTAATGCACAATCGTGCGTGCATTTTTGAGGTCACTTTTTTGGCTCATTATTTAATTTGAGTTACATGTGCAGGTGTGTGCATGCACTTTTGAGTTGACTTTGATTGCGCACCTGACTCAATCCACATGCGCATATCTTGCACACGTAATTTACTGGTTAGTGAGTTTTAGTTTTACTTCACCTGACCTAGTCTAAGTCTAGATCGCTTATAGTGAACAGCTAATATTAACTTCATTAAAACCATGGCGAAGTCCCGAACAAAATTTTGCTGGCATATTTTTTAATGTTAAGTGATAAAAAATGTACAAAAGTTTAAAAATAAAATAAATAAAAAATATCAAAAAATAATCAATTAAATAATTGATAATTTTAACAAATACTAATATAATTATAATATTATTAATACAATTTATTATTTAATCATTTAATTTAATGATTATTTACTAAAGTATATTAATTATTATTATATTAATAATATAATTAAATTATAATTATTATTAATTATTTATAATTAATAACTATTAATTATTATTGATTATTCATAATGAATAATAATAATTAGTATGATTATTATTAATAATAATAATTATATTAATTAATAATAATTAATTATTATTAATTATAACTATTAATAATTATTATTAATAATAAATAATAATGTATAAAATTAATAATATAATAATAATTAATATACTTATTGTAAACAATAAATAAAAAATAAAAAATTATAATAATTATGTATATAATGATTAATATTGAAATATTAATAATTTATATATAAATACATAATTTATAATATGATGATCATATAATAATTTTATGCATAATTATACAAATTATTATTATTAATTATATTAAATAATTAAACTTAATAATATTTTAATAAAAAAATATTATTATTCCATTTATTTATTTTTATTTTCATATAATTTACATTTTTAAATATTTCTTTAAAAAGACATTTAAAACTGTAAAAATTGTTGTCCGCCTGTATCGGGAACATTATTATTTCATTTATTTATTATATATGCATATTCATACATTTTTAAATACTTATTTAAATACAACATTTAAAAATATAATAAATAGTAGCCCATGACAGCCACTGACAGGCATAGTCTCATTTAAAGAAAAAATCGTCTGACTTTATTGGCTCTTGAGTGTTTTCTGACATTTCAGAGTCGTAATTTTGAAATGCATTAACTCATTGCAGTTAACCATGAAATTATAAACCTAGAGTACTGAGATGTATATAATGAAAAATCGTATTATTTAAGAAAATAAAAAATGATATTTAAAACACATACTGGCAATTTAATCTAGATAGCCAATTGCATAGATTATTGTTACTGAATTTGCAAGTATGAGTTGCAAACACCGTGTTTGGAGGCACTTCAATTTATTTATTTATTAAAACTTCATGCAACACAAAGGTACAAAAGGGGAAAATCATCTTATGACAAAACCCGCTCTTGGGTGGAGCGGGAGATAGTGTCAGACTCTTATTGACTAAAAACCCCACCCTGTTCCTTCTAGCCTTCATACCGGGGCTCGAGTCTTCAACCATGGGTGGTGAAAATAAAACATGGCAGGTGCATAAAAGAACAAAAAAATAAGATTATTAAGATGGCTACAAATTTATGTAAATAAATACCCATGGCCTTATAACGAGCTCTTATCGCTCGAGCTATATAGGGTGTACACTATGGAGCTGTACAGTGTTTCTCTTTCTCGCTCGCACGTTTGACATTTTAACATCATGTATTTTAACGTCATGGTAAGGCCTCATTGCAGGTCTCAGTAGAGCTACATAAGCGTTGCGTAACACCGTCTTACGCATATGACCAAAATGTCATCATCGCCGAAAGGCGTCCACTGGTGTACGTAGGCCTCCTCAAGCATCACGACTATTACCGATCCTGTGCGTCCGGCTTAATAATAATAATATTACACAACTATCACACAACGCCGTCTAGTCCCAAGCTAAGCAGGGCTTGTGTTGCCCATCTGGGTCGAAGCCTACCGGGGTCGGGGTTACCCGAAAGGAAACTAGAGCCCCGGCATGAAGGCTAGAAGGAACAACGCGTGGTTTTTAGTCAGTAAGAGTCTGACGCTATCTCCCGCTACACCCAAGAGCGAGTTTTGTCAATGATGATTTTCTCCGTCGACAGAAAAAAAAAGGGTAATAGACAACTGATAAACATAGTTATATATTTCTAAATACATACATATTATAGATAAATTACATCCAGACACAGAACAAGTGATCATGCTCATCACATAAACATTTGTCCTAGATGGGAATCGAACCCACGACCTCCGGCATAGCAGTCAGGGCCACTAACCACTAGACCAACAGGCCAGTCGCATCCAACGCATGCCCGCGGCTTTCACCAGGTCGTCGGTCCACCTTGTGTAAGGGCTTCCAGCATTACGTTTTCCGGTACACATCGCCACTCTAGAACCTTTCGGCCCCATCGACCATTCGTTCTACGAGCAACGTGTACTGCCCCCTGCCACTTAAGTTTTGCTATTCCACCAATAAATAAACCAAACTGTACAAACCAATATTGTTATATTCCAGTGGCATACGAAGAGTTTTCTTGTCTGGTTTAAAAAAAAAAAAAAATCCGGTCAAGTAGAAATCTGTTAAATTTTGCCAACAATTTCCAAAATAAGAAAACTGATAAGTTTTTCTAAATATTTTAGATACCAATACAGTATTTTAAAATTAAGAAATCATTTATAAGTACCTGAGTAGCAGCGTTGGAAGGGTCTGATGACCTGGTGAAGGTTGCGGGAAGTCGATGGATGCGAGACGCACAGGAACGTTCGTTGTGGCGACGCTTGGGGGAGGCCTATGTCCAGCAGTGGACGTGTATCGGCTGAAATGATGATGATGATGAGCGTTGGGAGGCCTCTCACAAGGTGGACCGATGATCTAGTGAGAATCGCAGGAATTCGAAGTCTTGCGACTGCGACGATGATGCTATAATAATGAAGTAATTTTGACAAAGTTTATGCAAATCTTCCGTCCGCCACTCTATATTTATAATCATCTATGTTATATTTATAAATAGTCTCCAAATACGTAACCGTACGTAAAGTATACGAATATATGCGTTTTACACGAGGTTTGCGTATGACCTTATTGATGACCATGATGTATTGATGTGTTTGCGTATGCGTTGTTTACTTTTGCGTTGTTTGTTGTTTGTGTTTGAACGTAAACACATTATTAAATTTCTTTTTCCGTGGTGATAGACATATACTCGTACAACATCGTGATGATTACTTTTATAATATCACTAGCAGCTCGTCCCGGCTTCGCACGGGCAATAAATATAGGTCAATGTAGCTTTCCAATGGTGAAAGAATTTTTGAAATCAGCACAGTAGTTTTTGAGTTTATTAATTACAAACATACACACAAAAATACAAATTTTCCCTCTTTATAATATGGGTGTAGATTATCATCATAATAGGTATGTCTATTGCTAGACATAGGCCTGCAAAGCAAACGTCGGCTTGTCGACCGGTCTTGTGCATCTCGCATCCATTGGATTCCCGTGACCCTCACCAGATCATCGGTTGGACTTGTGGAAGGCCATCTTACGTTGCGTCTTCCAGTATGTGGTCACCACTCTAGAACCTTTCGTCTCCATCGTCGATATTCTGTTCTGCGAGAAATGTGCTCTGCTCACTGCCACTTATAATTAAAAAAAACTAACTTCACTAAAAAACACTAAACGGTCAAAATAACTTTAATTTCGGAAAGCGGTGTTAAAAAAGAAACTAACAATACCGAGAAACACCGACTTGCGAAATTAAAGTTAATTTGAACGGTTTAGTGTTTAGTGTAGCATAGATAATCATTTAAAGAAAAAAAACATTCAAACCGGTCCATAAACGACGGAGTTCTGAGGTAAAAAACATAAAAAAATACAACTGAATTGAGAACGTCCTCTTTTTTTTTGAAGTCTAAAATAACTGACTTTTTAATAATTAAAAACTAAGGATACTCATGGTCCTAGAACATAAAAGGCAACTGAAGGAACATAGGTGTGGTTTTAGTCAATATATATCTGACAAATCCTTCCACTCCGCTCTAGAGTGAGAGAAGTCACTAGATAATTTTCCACCTCAAAAAAGGTACAGTTTTCATAACGGCAATAATTAAAAATCTTCTTAGAAACAGTTCTATGTGGTACAAATGAATTGCGAAAATCCCTAAAAAGATAGAAAAAAAAAATATGACGCCATTTTTCCTTACCTCGTTATGATTATTTCCTGAAGTCGCAAGAAGCAATCAAAATAAATCGTCAAAAATAAAGAAATTTTCAAAACAAATGTTAGTATACTATTAGTTTACACGAAGAGCTAGGAAGGTGTAAAGGCGCAAGAGTATCAACACAAGTAGCGTCCCATACTAAAGGCTGCCATCTTCCAAGGAAATAACGACGCGCTGTCCGGTCTCTTGCCATCGTGGCGTGCCAGGTCATGAGGTTCCAATGCGGCCGGAACGCCGACGGTGACAAGAGCGCGTCTGATGATGACGTTAATATTCGCGTGTAGCATGACCCGCACTACGACTGCATTCCAAACCGTGGTGTCCTAGGCTGTTGACGTCAACGCCACAGTGGCAGCAATGAGGAGAACAGCAGGGAACGCTTAGATGTAAGGCAACAGTGAGGTGGAAAGTATTATCATCAAGCTAAGTGCCAATTAATCAATCATTCATAATAATTGCTACTAGAACATACTACGTCCAATGTTTCAATTTTGATCGTCATTTATTCATCCAATAATTAATAGCCTGTACACACAATAACACATAACAAGACCATTTCTAATAAGCCCTTTAATTAGTACTAATTAAAAACTAGTGGTGTATGATATTTTTGTAATGTAAAGGAAGCATTAATCCACTTCAATCCCTAAGTAATTACAGAAAATTAAAGTGAACAAAAAATATAGAAAAACTTCAAACACTTGCCCTATTTAAATTCCCTCGGGAAATCTTACAAAACGATGACCTCGAGATATGCTAATAAAACGATATAGCGACTAACTAACGTAAATAAATACAGTTCCTAGGTTAGTATAACTGTATTATATTTCTAATACTTTTTACTTGTATACACGGTTATTTTGTAAAACACTAACAACCTTGCTACATCATAAACAACACATTTGTTCTATGACTTTTTACAAAATATAGATGCATTTGCCAAAAACAAACCTTCAGTATTTTTTTGTTCCATCTAACACATTTCAACTCTGTATTGTGATATGACCCACGTTTGTATTATGCGACGCAAGCGCATCAAGCACCCCTTCGCCCGATCTCCGCTCCCTTCCACTACTTCACTATCATAATATTCAGAACGTTCAATTTAAATATTTGTATTTTTGTATAAAAATCTGATGAACTAAAATATGATGCATTTTTAGAAGTCATAGAACAAAAGTTGTTGTTTATAATGTTAATAATATACTCCTGAGAGGTTGCCAATGTTTTACAAGTAACCCTGTATATAAAATTACGTACTTGTTTTGGTAACTGCACTCCTCCAAAAAAGCGAAACCCTCCGATTTGTCTGGCTACCCCACCCCGTACTTCAGACTATATAGATTGGGCTTAACCAAATCTAAAACACTACTTAGTCTCTTCGGTCTCTTCGCACGTGTATCTACTTAGAGCGTTCAAAACTTAATCAAAAATCAAAAAGTAAAATCATAAAGGAATAAATATTTTAAACTTTTCAAAGACAATTTTCGCTCCAATTGAGATGCTCACTAGAAAAAAAACCTAGCGATAGATGAACAAAACATGCCATTATTCCATTGATCTTCAACAACGTATACAAAAAGTACTTTAAAATTAAAAACTGAAGTGGTCTAGCTTGAACAATGAAAGGAAATTATCAGTCCTATCCACTTGGAATGCACGGGGAAATTGAATCCATCAGTTATGGAACCGCAGAAGTGAACAAAGGAGTGTATTGAAAGGTTCTCGATTTCCAATCGAGTAATGAAAGACGAGATGGAGCCACGTTAAGAAGTTTTTAAATTAAATAGTTCAGTAAGCCTCAAGAAAATTTTGCTTGCAACTGAGAGTTTAATTATAATTTTATTTAACTCCATGGTTTCTTTTTAAAAGAGTAACCATGGAGTTTCTTGCCGGTTCTTCTCCATAGGAAACGACCAACTTGGAACCGTGCACTAGCTTCTAACCACGTAGGTCTATGTGAAATAAAAACATTCGAATTTTGAACGAAGAAAGAAATGGATTCTCAGAACGATTTACTTTAGATACTTTTGATGTTGTGGTGAATCATTAAATAACTTCTGTTTGACAGTGAGTGTCAGACTTTTACTGACTGAAACTCACCTGTTATTCTTCTGTTAACTTTTGCGGTTTTGGGCTGCGGTCCATGGGTTGTGCAAAACTCGAACTGTGAACCCCGGGGCCCTGGAACGAAGGAAAAGAAATAATAGGAGTGGGTTTTGTCTGTAAAATTCTGACACAAGCAATGAAAGCTCGAGAGGGGAGGGTGGCCGAGCTATCATTGGATGATTTACTCACCTAAAACAAATACTTAACAACGAAACTGATAATGAATTTCTGATGTAGTTTTGTTCAAAACATCTATAAAAATGCAGTGTTTTGTCTGTTTACTTATTTTGTACATATTTTAAAGAGTAAACAAGTCGGTAGCAAACATTCAAGTATTAGTAATGGATTCGCTGTATTTTATAATTGAGTTCGACCCATAGTTATTGGCTTGGTAAAAGGCCATGACATTATTTATTCAATATATTGTCGGTTCGTGTAGAATAAATGATGAATACATATTTGTTTCATGAAAGTAAAAAATAAACTGCAAAAACAGTATTAGTAAGCGTCATTTATAATTCATCATAATATTCAATATCAGGAATTAAGATATCCGCAGAAGAACTAAAGTTACCGATATAGTCCGAAAAATCGCCAAACTCAAGTGGCAGTGAGCAGATGGTCAATGAAGCCCAAAGGTTCACTTTTTTTTTCGTGGAAAATCATCTAATGACATCTCCCACCCTTCGGCAAGGCGGGAGAGCGTGTGAGGCTTTTACTGACTAAAACCCACTCCTGTTCCTTCTTTGCCTCCATGATAAGGCCCTGGGGTTCTTTTTCTCACCAAAATATATCATCTTTTATGTATCGCTTTCCATCAGGTGAGATAGCGGTCAAGCGCAAACCTATCAACATTAAAAAAAATGTTAACAATCTTTACATGTCTTTTATCAAAAAAAACCAGCCCTTGGGTACGCAAAGTGGTAACTAGGCGTCTGAATAAATCTTTAAGCCTTTAACAGGCCGGGTCGGATTGGTCCGACGAGTATTTTTGTGTCCCATTCGCCAAGGTCGCCTGTTTACGACTGGGAACTCCATCTCGTTTAGCTCTTCAATCCCCATAGGTTACAGAAGAGCAGACAAGATGAAGTATTTGGTCAATGTGCAAACCTAGTGGAATAAAAGCGAGTGTGTCATCATCATCATCATCATCATTTCAGCGTATAGACGTCCACTGTTGGACATAGGCCTCCACCAAGTGTCACATCCATCGGATTCCCGCAACCTTCACCAGGTCATCGGTCCACCTTGTAGGAGGCCTTCCAACCCTGCGTTTTCTGATACGCGGTCGCCACTCAGAACCAACGACCATCTGTTCTGCGAGCAATGTGCCCTGCCCATTGCCACTTAAGTTAGGTTTTCCTTCGTGCTATGTCGGCAACCTTGGTTTTCCTGCGGATATCTTCATTTCTGACTCGATCACCCAGCGCGAGTGTATGTCGGATTAATACGTAGACTGTTAGAGAGTATAGCGTATGTGCACTCGATCCACACGGCCCCAGAGACATAACTGGTGACGAGGTGGTTATTGTTTCGCTGTTTGTATATAATACAAGTTGATATTGAACTCTAAAAACACTGCGGAGATAAAATAACTTTGTGAATGACTCACGGGGGAAAGCAAATGATAACAAACCATAGCTTAGGAAGACGTTACTGTAACATGATCATTGTCTAACCCTATTATTAATAACAATATTATCTTAAGATACGATTTGATAATATTATTCTTATATTGTTTGATATTTTCTATTCACATTGTCTTCTAAATAATGGGTATTCTCATCTATCACCGATGGAGGAAGGTAGATGACTATATATTATACTCTTTTTTCAAATATAATTCTGTCAGCTTCCATTGGGCCTCAGAAAGTTTAAAGTCAAAGGGCTATGCTTGGAGGTTCCTTGCGTGATCGCGTCAGAAATGAAGATATCCGCTAGCGAACCAAGGTTACCGACAAAGCCCATAAAATCGACCAACTTAAGTGGCAGTGGACTGTGCACATTTACGCAGAACAGACGGTCGATGGGGCAAATGATCCTAAAGTGGCGACCACATACCGAAAGACACAGCATTAGAAGGTCACCCACAAGGCGAACCGATGGCCTGCTGAAGGTCGCGAGAATCCGATGGAGGACCGGTTGTTATAGTGATACTTAGAGGAGGCCTATTTCCTACAGTGGAAGTTTTTAGGCTGAAATGATGATAATGATGATTTTAGCCACTATCCAGTCTAGCTCGAATCATACAATAGTTCTTGAATTTATCGCGAACAGACCAACTTAAAGATAAATGCGATGTGGGACTTTGTTTTACAATATTTTTTTATAAGCAGAAGGTTGTAGGTACAATAAAAACATTCATACATATAATATACGTTATACTTAGCTACAACAGAAACTTATATGTTTCATTTGCATCCTCAGTTCGATCTTTCTTTTAAAGAACCGAAAAGGCAAAGCAATGCTTATTCTAGAAATGTTTAGCAAAAAAATCCAGTAAAAGCTGACCTCGCAGTGCAAATATTTTTCTAATGCCAAGAGGTCAATTTATATTGGAATGTTACTGGCCTCCACAAAATCATTATTATACTTTGTTTTCCTCACAAGGATACTAATTGTGATTATTAGTTTCATTCAAGCAACAGTTCTTTTGCTAGTCGTACGTAGGTATCTATGTACATACTATCAGTTGCCATATTTGAAACTGGCGAGCAAATATAGTAAGGCTGTATTTGTTTTCCTGTATTGTCAATTGCCTACCATTGATTTAAATACATTTTCGATTAAGACAGTCTTTGGAATGTTGAGAGCAGTTGTGGCCGCGTGGTAACGACCCCAACTTACGAGTTGTAGGTCGCGAGTTCAATCCCAGCCAGGTGCAATACTTTGTGTAATTTATTTCATCACTACTGCTCTCAAAACGGTGAAGGAAAGCATCGTAAGCTTTTTAGCACTTTAGAACTAAATTAGTAGTATTTAGGCATTACAATGTGACTTTACTACGGATTACATTCTTCTTCTTTACAAGACTTGATTCTTCCATCGTCTTTTTACCATCAGACAACCCTTAAATAATTTTTTTAACACATCTACGGTCCGGACTAAGCATTTTGTCTCATCATATCGATGTTCCAATCCATCGGAATCAGAACAATTTGCCTGCTGCGGTCTTCCCGTCCAATTAAAATATAGGTGCCTTTATGGCAAGCGTGAACAAGCTCCTAATAATCTAGTGCACGTCACCATCAACGATTACATCACTGCTTACCATCAGATGAGATCGCAGTCAAGTTCTGGTGAATATTAGTAAAAAAATTATCTAACGATTCTTTTGTTTCTTTCGAAACTGGCTTGATAATGTAAAACAAATAGAAACTACTAGCGCAATAATTAGATATACGTAAATAACTGGGTTGTATTAGAAATAATTAACGTGTAATTGAACTAGTACGGTTTTACCAGTATCTCTGAACTGGTATTTCAAAACTGGTATCTTTTAACTGGTACTTCGTAACTGGTATCTCTTTGTTGGTTCAGATGATTAGGTAGTAGATACTATTTTTAGATACCTATGATTTTTTTTGATGTTGATAAACATGCAAGTTATGAATGTTGGGTTTAGCCCAAACTACAAAATGCAAAGAGCAACCATTTATATTTGAAATTACATTATTGTTTTTTAGAAGTAAACTTGTGTAAAAAGATGGAAAACTGACTTTGTTAGTATAGTTATATTACCACGAATGATTGATATTTAAATAATACTTAACTATAATTACAATAAGTAAATAACTATATCACTCAATTAAAATATAAATAATTAATAATGGTTTGTTAGCTATAACATAGTTTACCTACTAGCATATTGAAAAAAAAATATACATGTATATCCTTTATTTTTTTTTTAAATATTTTATAGACCAGGCAGAATCTTTTCTGTCATATAAATTTAAAAAGAAAAATAGTAAAAAGCAGCCTACGACCTGTTTAATTCTCAAAAATACGAAATCTAGGTTAACAAGGAAATTTATGAAAATCGATAAAGCCGTTTCGAAAGATTTCGAAAACCCACAACGAGGAGTTTTATATATTTATATATACAATAGATTACAAATAGACCGATATTTGGGTACGTAGGTATCTCATCCTCTCTTAGTGTCTCTTAAACATTGAAGTTCGTTCGATACAGGCTATTATTGACGTCATACCATTGTCTGAGAACGCGGTGTCCAGGCATTGTTTAAATTTATTACATGATTAAATAACTTAGCGTGACACGATATCAGCTTAACTGATAGATGAAATAATAAGTAGCTGTCGAGTCATAGCAAAGTAGCAAAATTTTGTCAACATGCAGCGAACAGTAGCCTTACCATAGTATAATCAGCCTTATAATGCTCCCACTGCTGAGACTCATTTCCCTCCTCTCTAAGAGGGAAATGAGCCGTAATCCACAACACGAGTCCAGTGCAGGTTGGTTTATGTCAAATGTCTTCGAATCTTTGGTTCTAGGACATGCCGGTTTCACGATGTTTTTCCTCACCGTTCTAAGAGCAGTGATTAAATAAATTACACAAAGTAATACGCCTGGCTGGGCTTGAACCAATTGCAATCGGATCAGTACTTCCTAAAATTACATTTTTTTAAAAAAAACTTTAAGTAGCTCTTTACTATATTAGTATAGATTTACACTACAAAAGCATTTAAACTCAACATTAAATTCTAATCCTTCAAAAAAATTTCAATGCATTTACTAAGCGAAGTTTTAAGTCCCTTTTGAAATCACGATGAGCAAATAAAATAAAGTCTGTACCAATTTCTATTCGTAAGAGCCACCCTAGTCGGGAAGGGAAGCGAATTGGAGGGGTGTGTTGTGGAAACAATACGCGGGGTTTATAAGCATAGTTGCTATGGCAACCGAACTGCTTGCTTCGCTGTTTGTGAATGTATTTTGAAAAAATAAAACTCGAAGCAAATTTTACAATTAAAACATTGCAGGAACGTTAGAATTGTCTAGGTTGGTCAGCTACAAAAAAATAGGATAAATTAAATTAAATTGCCGAAATGTTCGCGTATTCAAAATGACTGTAACGTAGTTGAACAATATCTACTTTTTTTTATTGCGTTCGTTATTGTCAGGAAGAAAATTGCAATAATTAAAAAAAAATACAATTGAATTTACTTACTAAAATACACTTTATTGTACATCGGAAGGAGCTGTTTCTTCTGGCAGCGAAAATTGTATCATTCCAATGTTTATATTTTACTGTAACAAAAAACGGCTATCCGCCAATTACATAAGGTAAAAACTATCTATTAATATAAGAAAAAATCACACACTCATCTCACAGAACTGCAGTTAAACTGTGATCATGATTGTCTTCCATTCGTCCGTGAACACATCACAGTTAGGGAGCGTGTTCAAAAGAGTATTGAGCGCAAAAAGTGTGCAAGGGACAGGAGACTGAGCTCGCACAACAGTGCGACTCGCAGGCACAGTAAACATGCCTGCAACAGTCTCCTGATGCGGCTATACTTAACTGGGGCATAAAGTTGAGACAGCTGGCATGCAGCTCTGGAGTTACTTAGTAATAAGTTTTTCCATGAAGGATTTTACACATGGTTTAATTTCTTCTGACGTCATACGAGTTTAACCTACATAACCTAAAAGAAACTTAATGTACATAAAGGCATAATATCATCATCATACATGATGGAACTTCGTGTTATTGGTTGTAGTCGCGATATGCTTTCTTTGTATTTAATAATTCAACTTGCGCAAACTAATCTCTCTTGAAAGCTTTCTTGTGAGTGCAAAAAAAGCACCTATAGTTATCTAGGTGAGGTTGGTTGCTTCAGGTTACTATTCAAAGAATGAAGTAACAATGTTCTACCTATTCTTCGAAGTTATCTTTCTGAGTAAGGTTCTCTATAGAAGTTTAATGTAATTTAAATCGTGAGACTAAGAAGCTTTTTTAATCGATTTAAAAAAAGGAGGTTCTATATTTGGCTGCATGTATTTTTTTTTTGGTAGGCATAAAAACTCCGTAGTAAAACAATGTATCCTAGCCGTGGCTTGGCATATTGGAATTGTCATGCAATGTTTTAATGGTTAAATTCTCTGGATTAACATTACTATAGAACTTGCACACTATGTAAGGGTTTATTCTTTTTAGTTGTGGCACCACAATTGAAAAGTTTAAAATAAAAATCTTTTTACAAAATGTAATTCTTTTGTAAAAAGATTTTTCGTAAAAAAAAAACACTAAAAAGTAAAAACAGTAATTTAAGAAGTCCCTGTTAAATAACGAAGTGGCGAAACTATTATAGAAACACTTTTTACACTTTTTATAAGTGTCCCCGCACACAGGCTTCAAAAAAAGCCGCCAAAAAAAATACGGCAGCCACAAAAAAAAAAGTTAGAAGTGGACATAAAAAAAAAGAAGCGCGCGTTAGCTTGTGGCCATGCGTGCAGAATGATAATGGATTCTGACGAAGAAGGATTAAATACGCGAATGGCATACGGCGGCGTCATTATTATAAAAAACGCCGCCACAAAAGAGAGCCGCCACAAAAAGAGGCTTAAAGCGGCTTTTTTTTGTGGCCCGTGTGCGGGAGGACACTAAGTTTTTTTTTTACATTGAAGTCGGTTATAATATTTTGTACTACCTACTAGTTTGATAATTATTTTTACACAGTGACAGTTATAGTTTCCTACAACACAACTTGTAAACTATTACCGCCTTATTCCAAAACTCTAAATGTCGTGAAGTTCCTGGCTTATTAAGTTTAAGACCTAAGGCAGGATTTTAATTTGGAATTTAGGAAAAAAAATTTAAGTCTATCACTAGTTTCTGAACTATTTATGGTAGAGTTAGACCGCCGAAACCCGAAGTTTAACTATGGTGTCAATTTCGCTACTAATATAAATGTATATTATTATTTAAGGTTAGCTTTGATTTTGTGTGTTATTTCATTTAAAAAAAAAAAATGTTAAAAATTGATATTAATATTATTGACGTGACGGATCTGGAAGATTTGAATATTCAGATATTTCAAATATGTACATAGATTTTGTATTACATTGGAATGTAAGGTTAATGATAGACACAAACAAGACCCGTTGCTTGGCAACTAGGCACGCCACAACTCTGGTACTAAAGTTAGTAATAAAGGCATTTCAAATTCAAATTCAAAAGTTTTTATTTCAATTCGGACGTCTTCTTTAATTTAAATTTTATTTTCAAGACACCAAAACATTAAAAACTTTACGTAGAGTCGATTCAATAGATATATTAAAAACGTTCTTTTTTTAAATTTAGCCTATACTTTCTCACTGCTGGGCAAAGACCTCATCCAATTTCTTTCAGCTATTCTTTTCTTAAGGCACCTCGAACCAACCCTTATGATAGGCATCCAAATTATTTGAGAAAGAAGAAGAAAAAAGAAAAAGCGTACTTCAAAAATACAGCAGAATGCAGCATGAAAAAAAAATATAACTTTAAAATCTGTGCTAGGCCGAAGAGGCGCCTAACTGCTGCGATATTAAAAAAATATCTGAATAAAAAATTTATATGTTTGAAAAAGCAACATTTTTCAGTAATATCTTTGTCTACTAAAGACAAAAGTATAATTATGGCATCGGCGATGATCAATCGCGAGGTGTGAGCTACACTAGGCTATTATTATGTTGTCTAGGCCTGTTGAAATGGACAGTTTGAAATGACCAGGGCATAATTATGCATCAAGCAATTCTACGTCGCATTCTAAAATAATAGGAATAAGGCTTTTTAAATTAATTCAGATTGTTTTTTTTTTTGTTAATTTTATGACTCGAGGGAAAAGGCATACCTTTAAAAATACTGCAACATAATTGTACCTGCAATTTTGTAAAAAAAAACTTGATCCCCGATGGAAATGAATTCCAAACAAAACTAAATCAAAAAAAATTGAGATAACGGTTTCTTACTCAGAGAGGTTGTTTCTTTTACCTAAAAAAAAACACTAGACCAGGTAATGCCAACATAACAGATATGCAGACAGTTAAAACGAAACACAAACTTTAACAAACAATATTTCAAAGTTTATTTAATTCAAGGAACGTCAGCATGTAGCAAATTACAGGCTGACGCTATGACCGGCAATTTCTTGCAATCAAAGTCTATTAAAACTAGAATATGCTACTAAAACTACAAGGTACTAATTATACCCTCACTTAAATGACGAAGTACAAGACAGTTCTGTATTAATCGTTGATTTATCGGAAACGGCAGTATTTTCACTGAAGCCGTACTGAAAGGTTCTTGTGAGCTCCTGAAAATATCAAATTTGTTCTCATCAACAATCTTCATCACCTTGGTGGAGTATTTTGAAAGGACCATGTCTTTATTGGAAGAAATTGTAGTGCTGATTTTAATATTCCTAATCGCGCTCGGGTTTGATGAATCTTTAATCATCGTGGTTTTAGTGCTAATTTTTGGGAGGTGTTTGATTGACGCGTTGTAAAATGCAAAACTATGGACCTGTCGAGTTTACAATCTTAATAAGCAGCTTGCATTGTTTAGTGGAATATGGTTTTTTAAGGAAATGGTAAGCCATAGCTATTTTTTTGTTACTACAATGTTGTTGTTTTGTCTTTGTTCAGAGTTTCTTCTAAGCTCGTTTTTTTGCGTGATCACATCAGAACTGAAGGTATCTGCAGTAGTAGTGAGTACCAAGGTTCCGACATAGCCTAAAGAATCGCCACACTTAAGTGGCAATGGGGCACATTGCTTGCAAAACAGATGGTCGATTGGGGCGAAAAGTTGGAAGGCCTTCCACAAGGTGGACCAATGACCTGGTGAGGGTTGCGGGAATCAAATGGATGTGAGATGCACAGGACCGGTCATTGCGGCGATACATTTGAGGCCTATGTCCAACAGTGGACGTCTTTCGGCTGCAATGATAATGATGACGTTTAGCCATTTATGCCACACTATTATCAATTTTCCAGCTAGGGCTGTGGAAACATTTAGAATATACAAGGCTAGAGTGAATAGGCTCTTAATAAACTAGTGCGCGTCACCATCACCGATTGCATTACTGCTTACCATCAGGTGGGATCGCAGTCAAGTACTAGTTTATATCAGATAAAAATACTGTATAGAACGCAAAGAGCAAATAAAGAAACATATGCTAGTTTTAGACGGTAAAACACTAAATCTCACTCCACTCTAGAGCTGAAGAAGTCGTTTGATGAATTCCTAACTCAAAAGAGAAACCAATTATAATCAATTTTTAACCATGGTTTTTTTTACATGCTCGCATTGACCTCTATCTCGCCTGATGGTAGGCGATGATGAAGCAAACTTGTCTGGAAGTAACTTATTCACTCTTGAATTAAAGACCCCTAGCAACATAGCTAGCTAGCTATCAGGAAACACAGACTCCGGCAGGGAATTCCACTCTTTAGCTGTACGTACAATAAATGTATCCCAAAACGTTTAGTCCGTATAGATAGAATGTCCACTCTATGTGTGTCATATACTTGTAAACAGTATTTTTTTTATTAATAGTAGAATCCTATTCTTTCAAATTCAGTTCATTATTTCAAGATGTATGTTTGTACGAGTATATCTCGGCATCAACAAGCTAAATATTTTTCTGCTCCACTCTTTTATTAGCTACTGATTTCTATTTTTAAATGGTAACACATTTGGAACAATTGCGTCTGCAGTCCATCTAGTAATCTGTTTATTCGGTCATTGTACACTATTCCCTTTTGGTCAGAAGATTCTTGAAAGACCTTTTTGATTATAATCACGTCTGAGGACAATCACAGTCGTCATAAGCCGTTTTTTTTGAGTATTCTACTTTTGTATATTTATCATATACAAACTTTCACCCAGTTTCGCTCGCGTACATAAAATATAGGCTATGTCAATCAAGAATAGTGAAACTGCTTTAGCAGTTTTCTATCGGTGAAAAAATTTTAGCAATCAGCCCAGTACTTTCAGAAATTACCTCCTACAAAAAAAAAAAAAAACAAACTTCCCTCTTTATATTAGTGTAGATAGACAAATATAGAATATATAGATGAACTAGATTTAACCACTTTATCAAGTAAATACTTTTTTCATGCATATTGTTTACTAATGAAAAATGTTATGCTGTTTTTTAAAAAAGATTCATACCTGAGATGTTTACGCTAAAAAGACATTAGATCTTGATCGATTCTAAAAATATCCAATAACTCTATTTATCTATTGAAATTTCCTTACCCTATTCAGATATCTTCAGTGTTACAATTAACCAAAGGAGTATTTGTAATGGATAGTCTCTAATTAGGCCTATTGTAACATCTTAAAGACATATACGTAGTACAGATTACAGAAGAATAGACTCCTGTTATGAATTTAGTTGCTACTACTTGGTAATGCTAGCCAGAGCCGCGCCATTGTTTGAAAGAGTACACTTGATAGATAATAATAATATTTGTTTTTTTAAAGTAAGTTAATCTAGCTAACGGAGATTATTTGCATAAACACAACCTGAATTATCCAAAAGCAACTAGCTCTTAAATACAGTCTTATGGAATCCGAAGTACCGTACTATAGGTATGTGGCCGACTCAGTTCTCAACAATGGCAATATCACAATACGAGTATATTGGGATCTCGGTCTATCAACACTGACAGGACTATTGTATATAGTGGCCAAATGTCAAATATATTGCCCCCAAGATGGCACGGCGGTGCACTGCCCAAGCGGGGCACGCCTTTATCGTTATTGCTATATTTTCGTATTAAAACCAGTTTGGAATTCCACAATATTTATTTACCAAAAACAAACCTTCAATTAATATAATTTAACTTAATTAAAACAAACTTAAAAATAGTTAGTTAGAAATTGCATCGGACATCTTGGAAGGAAAACTTTCAATACTCCTGCTTGGTTCAAGTGTTTTGGACACTTGAAACTTTATAGCATAGCTAATTAACTTTCTTAACTCTTTAAACTGATGTTGTATAAATCACGACTTATACATCAGTTTGAAACTTGTATACTCATATACCTTGCGTACTTGGTTAATCTCTGTTGAAATTGATCGCTGTGAAGACAGTCAGGAGGATTAAGTTAGAACTGCATTAGACCAACGCACACGTGTAAGACGCTTGATTTGTACGTACCTACAATGAAGTCGCGTGTCGATTTGTGGCGTGGATTTGTCTAATGTAGCTCTATAAGTCTAGTTTCCATATATGGAGCGTGTTTTACACTTTTGCCATGTACGCTGATCTGGGCGAGTCGGTCTCCCTACATTTTATAGGGAAACCAGACGTGTAGAGCTGTATTAGATTCACGCCACGCGACGTCCTTCTACGTACAAGTCAATCATGCTACACGTGTGCAGCGGTCGAATGTAGTTCTAGATTTGTTCTATTTTTATCTATCATTTTGAAGAGTACCTACATCTTGCGTGATAGGCTGCTAGCGTTTATTTTTATATTATTATTATTACTTATTATATTTATAGCTTACTAATGACACAGTTGCTAATTCATTGTATTTTCTTTCACAGCGTCAAAATGGCTCACCCCAATTCCATCTTGGGCCGAGCGTTTGGTGGTCGGTTTCTTGCTCCGCGAAAGAAGATAGCTGCCTGCCTTCTGCTGCTACTCTTCGCTGTCTCCACCTTAATCATATTCACGTCTGCAAATGGTAAGTGATCGTATTAAGTAATAATAAAACTAGCGCTCCTTTTCTAAGGAAATTCTTTCACTCGACTCAACTTCGGTTTAATCTTTCCAAAATCAAATCTCGGTCAAATCTTTGCTTGTTTTCTATTGGTATTAATAGAAATTTACTTGTTAACTACCTTGCCTCTTTGAGCTGTAGCTAAGCGCAGGGCGGCCCCGCTCGCCTCACCGCTCGCTGCTAAGATTAAACTGTTAAACAGGCCATAATAATATATTGAAGAAGTTGAGTAGAGTGCAGGATTCTTCCTTCGAATTGAATTGAGTGTAGAAAGATCTTTTTTTTTAATTTTAAATCAAAAACTCAGATAATGATCAACCTTTATTAATTCATATTAAACTCCATTCAAAATGATTAGATATTTTAACAAACCTATTTTACTGCCCGTCCAACCGATTTTGACTTTTATTGCGTTGGTGACATGATAAATGGTGGCTGCAGTAAAGTTGATATTATTATTATTGTCAATCAAAAAATCAACTTAGTAGGCGGCGCCACACTAAATAGATATAGCGGTCCAGCGCAAACCTATCAACAATTAAAAAATAAATTATTTGAGATTTTGTTTTAAAGTAATTATATACAGAATAGTGGTATTTAGTTTAGTGTTTAGTTTGTTTTTCTACAAGTTTTTTGACAAGAATAATATATAGTTTTTTGTATAATGAGTAGACTATTGTCGTATAGTGGTACAGAATTTATTTTATCTCAAATAAAAAAAGGTTTATTTACTATATCAAAAATCACGCAGTGGTTATGATCAAACTTCTCCGAAAAGGCTTAACCGATTTTTTATCTCGTTTAATACTGGCTAAAAATAAATATAAAATTATCGAGAACATAAGAAATTCTTTTTTTTCTTTAAGTCGTTTAAAATTTTATTCACAGTTTACCAGTATAAATATAAATCTGTTTGAGGTATTTTTGAAGTAAAATTTTTCAATTCGCTAATTTTTTACCACTTCTGCATCTTTTTAATGTTTTACTAATAGATAATAATTATTATGCTAAAGTTGAAGTTTTTTACTACTAATAGATTAACGGTAAGTGGTAAATTAATCCGATTTTCTTTCAGAATCTGTGTTTTTATCTAACTTTGTATACTTCCGATAACCATGTAGTGTTTTTATAACAATTTAATTGTGATGTTTTGTATAATACTTTAATCTCTAATATTCACTCTGTGTATGTGAAACTTCGTAATTGCTTTGCCACAAAATCCTAGTAAATCGAATTGCACTAAAGTGGAACGTAACGTAACACGACTAATATAACTTTAAACTAATGACTTTTATCAGCGTTCCCGCCAAACGCTAAGAACAAAATGTATGGTAATAGCAGAGAAGTCATGTGACCAGTGACGTTGTTACGTCACTTGTCACGTGACTTCTCTTCGGTATTGTCATTGTCATTGATTTTGTTCATAGCGTTTAGCAGGAACGCCAATAGTAAACTCATTTGCCTAAGCCGGCTTAGCCAAGTTGGTAATTTACAATCGTTAACGATAGTGAAAAACTTATGTGCGATATATAAAAAAAAAACAAATGTATGGGATTGACATTATCTTAACGTTAAGTCACATATTACAATAAAGGAATCGTAGGCTTTACGGACTGTAGAAAGGGATTCCAAACGAAATAGTACTAACTTGGCTAGGCCTGCTGTATATCGTTTTATAACGCGCAAGCGATATTGAACCTGAGCAAATACGAGGTCGAAAATATTGTGTAAATATTGTAAATAATTCATTTGTTAACACTCATCATTTTCGTCATCTTTTTATTTCATTTTTTTCTTAATTTTAGTTTTTCAATTTTTCTTAATTTTAGTTTTTCAATTTTTCTTAATTTTTGTTTCTGACGTATGAAAAATATCACATAGTAAATATCCCTACTAATCACATAGTTGTCTGACTAATATTTTTACTACGACATGAGTTATTCTCATAATTATGATTATTTTTTGTATCAAGTGCATATATCACTATGCTGCACAGCTTAAAAGCTGTCTGTGGCCCATAGATGACATTATGACAGTCTTATGATCAAACAAATGAGATACGTCACCCAATTAGAAATAGAATAGAATAAATTTTATTTTACACGAAATAGTAACAAAACTTTCACACTAAATAAATCTATGGTTACAATGGCGGTCTTATTGCTGACAGCGATATCTACCAGACAACCTTAGGATGGACTTCAAGAACATGAATTAAAATGGGGGTAGTTTGCGGTGTACCTACAGCAAATTAATAAAAATTAGATTAAAATTGTATATTTAGATTTAAATTAAAAGAAAAGAAAGAAAGAAAAACATTTATTTGTGACTCTCACAGGTCAACTACAATTTTTGGCTTGAATACTAAGTCTTTTAAGCCATGTCCTCGTACGAATAGTTAAGTTTACCATTAGAATATGGATTTACACATTCTAATGTTTTTTCTTGTATTTAGTGGCAAATGTATCAATACAACCTTCCGGTTTTCGCTGAAGTAGTCAACACTGCAATAACATTCTCAGCTCCATCTTACTGAGATCGCGTCTTTTTAATAATTTCACATATTGTCCAGATGCGCAGACACTTGAAATACAAAACTATACTAATTTCACATCACAATACTCATGAGGATTTTTACGAATAATTAAAACAGCCATTGAGGTTCCTTCGAAGTAATCCCGCCGAAAACCTCTACACGAGTCTCTCAACTGTAATTAATACGAAATATATATATAAATCGAACCATCAACGATTGCATCACTGCTTACCATCAGGTGGGATCGCAGTCAAGTACTAGTTTATATCAAATTAAAAAAAAAACCTATGATAAATTTACAATGCTAACCCGCGTGAAGGTTCCGTTTAAAATAATCTCACGTCAACTTTAAAATAACCGAGCAACGCTGAGGTTGTTTGCTACTGTAGGATGAAAGACGTATCTTTTGCCCTAACGTTACCTGCTCCTAGAATGTAAAGGAAAGAAAATAAATAGTTTCATTCGAAACAGATACAACACAACAGTTGTAAGCACAAAATAAAGAAAATACAAAAGTACAAAGTGCGCTGAGCGTGCCCGCACCGAAAGGATAGTAGATAACTTTGAGATGATTTTACTTAGTAAATTCTGTAAATTCTTTTATCATATGCATACTTTTAAATTTAATATAAGGGTGTTTTTAATATCATGCAGTTTTGATCACGCATGCGGGTTTGACCCGCACGCGTAAACCCCGTGAATGTTTTTTTCATATTTACAAGTATTTATTCGTAATGCTTGGAGTTAGTTGAGTGGCCTGTTGATCTAGTGGTTAGTGACCCTGACTGCTATGCCGGAGGTCGTGTGTTCAATTCCCACCCAGAACAAATGTTTGTGGGATGAGCATAATCATTTGTTCTGTGTCTGGGTGTAATTTATCTTTAATATGTATGTATTTAGAAATATATGTTGTTTATCATTTGTCTTGTACTCATAACACAAGCTCTGCTTAGCTAGGGACTAGACGGCGTTGTGTGATAGTTGTGGAATATTATTATTTATTTATTATTATCTTCGTTTCAACTATCATTACTATTATAAAAAAACGCACGCGGGACGTGGATTTGTCGGCATTGTAGACAGCTACCATTTTCTGCATGCTGGGCAATTCCGTATGCTTGATGAAATCCGCACGGTATTAAAAACGAGCACAATAAATGAATAAACATTAAATAATCTGCACACATTCGAAAGTATATTATTTTCATTCCCAGAATTCACAGTCTCTCATTATTTTATTCACGACCAGGTTGTGAATAGCATGCCAGGTGTGGTCTGGCACAGCTGGCCTTGTGAGCTCCCTAAATATTGCAAAATAACTGGCGTTTTGTGCTTTTGTCCGTCAAAAGACACGTGTGCTTTTATGTTATCAATCACAATAATTGGTATGGCTTACAAAGTTTAATAACCATGGAAACTGAATGTAGGTATATTTGTTATAATTATGTTATTGAACAATGGCGAACTCCCGTACAAAAACTTTTATCGGCGTATTTTTGTAGCGCCTTTAAAAAAAATCAAAAGCATATAGACAAGATATTAATATTTATGGATGTTAAATAAATTTCAGTTTAAAGTTGTAAATAAGGTAATACGAACCTAATTTTGAAAACGAATTATAAACGCATTAGTTTTTACCCGCGGGTTCGCCCGCCTTTATTGATATACTTTACTCTTCCTCCTCCTTTTCACACTCTTTTTAAAAAAATTAGCCTATGTCAGTCTCCAGCGTTCCAACTATCTCTGTACCAAAATTCATCAAAATCAGTTTTGCCATTTAGGCGTGAAGACGTAACAAATAAACAAACTCACTTTCGCTTTTATAATATTAGTAAGGATTCTTGAACGCACGACCAATCACTGACCTTTTCCGTTGTCATTATTGCCAGATTGATTTAAGTAAAAGAATTATGGTGATTTTTATTTTATTACTCGTATAATATAATAACCATTTCTATACTATTCGGAAGAATATAATATTTTTTTAATTCGTAAATGTAAATATAATTACAAAATAAATATGCAAATGCAAAAAAAGTTTACGTTAAGTTTTTCAACACGATTTGTAATTGAAAGTACAACATTATTGAATTAGATACAATCTTTTTATAAATCATTTCGTTTTCAGACTCAAGTCTTGAATGGAAAAAAAAACTTAAGAAATCTTCATTCATATGTCGCCATTGTTCTTTTTTCGATTTTCGGTTCGATAGTTTTGAAAGGGAGATAACCCTGGCATGGTTACTTTGAAAGCTCCCCTAGATTTGATGATATTGGTTACATGGACTTATCAGAATAGTAATGAATTGGAAACCGGTTTTTATTGTTAAGTACTAAATAATGATTTCAATACTGGGATCAAAGATAAGAATCACCCTCATATTATTATTTGATTCTCTTTAAGTAGTTTAAATAGAGCGGTTTTTGGTTACGAGATAAAAATAAACAATAGGTATTAACAACGCCTCAGTAAAACATTTGACATCGTGATCTTTTATGTAAATAGGTAGAATTATTTACTAGATTATTCAAAATCAGAAAAAAATGATTTGTGATGCTTAGCTTAGGTACAGTGGTGTTATAGGTTAAAGTGCGCTATGATCAGCATATTATAGGCACACAAAATAACTTAACTACAAATTAATTACATTAATGATTATATTATTTCATTACTATAGGTATAATTAACTCAATCAAATACAAGACTATTATAACAACAAGACGATAACAATATTACAAGTTTTTTTTTTGCTTTTTCTTGAATTTTCTTCTCCGTAGACCGTTCTCTCTAATGTGTGTAGCCCACACATTAGAATGAGCCATTGAAAAGTGTGCACACATATATAATATTTACAAAGGCAAAACTTTTATGTATGGTGATGTGTTGGTAATGTAAGTTAGTGTATAGAAACCGGCTAGTCTTAAAACCAAAAATTCGAAGACATGTAACATCTACCAAACCGCACTAGACCCGCGTGGTGGATTACGGCCCATTCCCTCTCCTAGAGAAGAGGCCAGAGTCCCAACAGTGGGAACATTATAAGGCCGACTTTGCTATGCTATGTTAGATGACGTTTGGTATACGGCTAGACCATGTCCTGGAATGGCTCATAGAATTGATAGGTACTTTTATCCCATGACACTCCTTGGGATAATGTTCGGTTTTCGCATGGACAAAGCCGCTAGCAGATGCTAGTTTGAAATCAACACTCTGACATTATTTCACATTATTTCTACAAACCAACAATTTTACTTATTATATGTTTTGTTAGACCTTTAAACTTTTGAAATAAACCTTTTGTAAAATAAAAATGCATTAATGAATAAAACCCCGTTAAGCATCGTGCTAAGGTTCCACGGTAGATGTAATTTAGAGCGGCCAACTCGAGGTGCAGCTCCATACAACCGCTCTTACTTGATTATGATGTATACATATTTTTCTCTAAATAATTTGGATATACTGTCATCTTGTTGATATTATCTAGGCTTATATAGAAATCAAAACATAAATTTGTGTAAAACTAATCTATTAAATACCTTTGTAAAAATAAGCTATTTGACATTAAGAGGGTTCTTTTCCACTCGCCTATCGTAAACATCTAAAATGGTTTAAAAACTTGTTACTTCATTAAATGCAATCCAACGCGTTGTTTGACGAAAAGGCAACGCAAAAAAAGAGAGATAACGCCTGAAAACTGTGCTAGTATTCGGTAATACCGAGATTTACTCGAAAATTTCACAAAACTTGCTCCAGGAAATAGCTGTATTTTTTAAACCCTTAAAAGTTTTTGGAAACAGTTGTCATCATTTAGAATCTTAATAAAATTTGCAAGGTCTCTAGAGGATTACTTTTTTGCCTTTTTTAATTTTTAGGCAAATTATGAAGTGTCATAATTCATACAAAATAGGACATTTTTAGAGGTTTTTACAGGATTAGTTTTACACAAATTTAGAAATTGTTTTTTTTTAGAAACCTAGATAATATCCACAAGATACTGTGTTTCCAAAATATCTAATGAAAAATGTGCAATAACGTCATAATCAGTTATGAGCGGTTGTATGAAAAACAGTGAAAATGTGAGTCGTGATGCCTTGACCTTGATGACCTTAACTTAACAATCTCAACCCTTTCTAACTACTCAAAAATTAAATAAGTCAAAAAAATATAACAATAAATTACCTACGTCGAATATTATGATATTTTGAAAACTAATGAGATCGCGATCGCGTCGGGAGACTTGAGACAGTTTTAAAAACGATGATTAAAGGCGGATAAACGTTAGATTTGTAAGAGATGGGCGTTTTTTGATAATGCACTTTAAGTTAAGTGGCTAAATTTAAGTCGAATGATGGCCTATAATAGTGCCATACGCGACCTCTAGTGACAAAATCAACACTCATCACTTTTAGTCTCGAGTTGTCTGTCTTAGATGACTACAAATGATGACGCGTTACGCTACAGAGTATGTAGCATCCTATGAAAACCTATCATCCTATCTAATAAAGGCAAAACTCAATAAATCATCGGCAGTATACTTTTTTTTATTTATGGTTTTTTTGGTAGTGGACATTCTGAATAATTACAGGTACTTCATGATCCTAAAGCATGTAATATACCCACGTGACAGAAAGAGAAGGAACTAAAACAGTGATTCTAGTTGAATTAGATGTATTGGAAGCAGGTGGAGATAGATATCATTTAAGTATGTTTATCAGTTGTCTAGTACTTATAACATAAGCTCTGCCTAGTTTGAGACTAAATGGCGTTGTGTGATAGTTGTGAAATATTATTATTATTTTTATATATTTAATATTATGTTTACGTTCGTGCATGCATAAACGAGATGAGTCATTGTAGCGACGCCCGTAGTCAGTTACCCTCGTTTACGTTGTTCTGTAAACCAGATGAGTCGTTGAACGACGCCCGTAGTTAGTACCCTGGTTTACGTTGTTGTGTAAACTAGATGATTCGTTGCATGACGCCCGTATTTAGTTACCCTGGTTTACGTTGTTGTGTAAACTAGATGATTCGTTGCATGACGCCCGTAGTTAGTTATCCTGGTTTTCGTTGTTGTGTAAACCAGATGAGTCGTTGAACAACGCCCGTAGTTAGTAGCCCTGGTTTACGTTGTTGTGTAAACCAGATGAGTCGTTGAACGACGCCCGTAGTTAGTAGCCCTGGTTTACGTTGTTGTGTAAACCAGATGAGTCGTTGAACGACGCCCGTAGTTAGTAGCCCTGGTTTACGTTGTTGTGTAAACCAGATGAGTCGTTGAACGACGCCCGTAGTTAGTAGCCCTGGTTTACGTTGTTGTGTAAACCAGATGAGTCGTTGAACGACGCCCGTAGTTAGTAGCCCTGGTTAACGTTGTTGTGTAAACCAGATGAGTCGTTGAACGACGCCCGTAGTTAGTAGCCCTGGTTTACGTTGTTGTGTAAACCAGATGATTCGTTGCATGACGCGCGTAGTTAGTTACCCTGGTTTTCGTTGTTGTGTAAACCAGATGAGTCGTTGAACGACGCCCGTAGTTAGTAGCCCTGGTTTACGTTGTTGTGTAAACCAGATGAGTCGTTGAACGACGCCCGTAGTTAGTAGCCCTGGTTTACGTTGTTGTGTAAACCAGATGAGTCGTTGAACGACGCCCGTAGTTAGTAGCCCTGGTTTACGTTGTTATGTAAACCAGATGAGTCGTTGAACGACGCCCGTAGTTAGTAGCCCTGGTTTACGTTGTTGTGTAAACCAGATGAGTCGTTGAACGACGCCCGTATTTAGTTACCCTGGTTTACGTTGTTGTGTAAACTAGATGATTCGTTGCATGACGCGCGTAGTTAGTTACCCTGGTTTACGTTGTTGTGTAAACCAGATGAGTCGTTGAACGACGCCCGTAGTTAATAGCCCTGGTTTACGTTGTTGTGAAAACCAGATGAGTCGTTGAACGACGCCCGTAGTTAGTAGCCCTGGTTAACGTTGTTGTGTAAACCAGATGAGTCGTTGAACGACGCCCGTAGTTAGTAGCCCTGGTTTACGTTGTTGTGTAAACCAGATGAGTCGTTGAAAGACGCCCGTAGTTAGTAGCCCTGGTTTACGTTGTTGTGTAAACCAGATGAGTCGTTGAACGACGCCCGTATTTAGTTACCCTGGTTTACGTTGTTGTGTAAACTAGATGATTCGTTGCATGACGCGCGTAGTTAGTTACCCTGGTTTTCGTTGTTGTGTAAACCAGATGAGTCGTTGAACGACGCCCGTAGTTAGTAGCCCTGGTTAACGTTGTTGTGTAAACCAGATGAGTCGTTGAACGACGCCCGTAGTTAGTAGCCCTGGTTTACGTTGTTGTGTAAACCAGATGAGTCGTTGAACGACGCCCGTAGTTAGTAGCCCTGGTTTACGTTGTTGTGTAAACCAGATGAGTCGTTGAACGACGCCCGTATTTAGTTACCCTGGTTTACGTTGTTGTGTAAACTAGATGATTCGTTGCATGACGCGCGTAGTTAGTTACCCTGGTTTTCGTTGTTGTGTAAACCAGATGAGTCGTTGAACGACGCCCGTAGTTAGTAGCCCTGGTTTACGTTGTTTTGTAAACCAGATGAGTCGTTGAACGACGCCCGTAGTTAGTAGCCCTGGTTAACGTTGTTGTGTAAACCAGATGAGTCGTTGAACGACGCCCGTAGTTAGTAGCCCTGGTTTACGTTGTTGTGTAAACCAGATGAGTCGTTGAACGACGCCCGTAGTTAGTAGCCCTGGTTTACGTGGTTGTGTAAACCAGATGAGTCGTTGAACGACGCCCGTAGTTAGTTACCCTGGTTTACGTTGTTGTGTAAACCAGATGAGTCGTTGAACGACGCCCGTAGTTAGTTGTGAGTTGGTGACATTTATTAGTTTTAAGAAATATTTAATTTTAATATATTGAATAAGTTTCGTTGATAATATTAAAGGTAATAATAATATTACAAAACTATCACACAATGACGTCTAGTCCCAAGCTAAGCAGAACTTGTTTTTTGAGTACTATACAACTGATAAACATACTTATAACATTTTTAAATACATACATTTATAGATAAATTATACCCAGACACAGAACAAATGATCGTGCTCATCACACAAACATTTGTCCTGGTTGGTAATCGAACCCACGACCCCGGCATAGCAGTCAGGGCCATTAAGCACAAGACCAACAGGCCAGTCAAAACTCTATCAACAGTTGGTTGAAGTCAAACGTCTGTACGGCTAATTTGTGGTGAGAGCCAATGTTGGTTTTAAAACCGATTGCGGTTTCTTTCAATTTGTAACTATCAGCTTCAAAGCCATATGCTAGTACCATACGATAAGACCTTTTGTTCACAATATTTTTTACTAATATAAAGAAGCGGAACTCGTGCTTCTTTTTCGCCACAAATTTTTATTATATTCTTCATGTATATATGTTTATTGTATTTTGTGTGGAAAACTGAGAATATGGTGAAATAATAAAATAGTCCGTTTTTAATTGTTATTTTTAATTCATTTGTATGCATCTTAGTACATTTAAATGCCGTTAATATAGTAACAAGCCAGCAGCACACGGTAATAGAAAACAAATTAATGTCAGTTAGAGATTTTATATAATTGTATCTTTATATGATTCTATATATTTTATATATAGTTTACAGTCGGATACAATTTTAAAGTTTATGATAAAAATGTTACCTATTTTGATTGATTCATGACAAGTTTTGATAGCGTCACTATCTTATATGTGTGATAGATACCAATGCTGATGCGCTACAAACATAGTACTTTGATACTCATATTATTTGCATAAGTATGGGCGTGGCGTAAATAATGGATAACCCTGAAACTGTCGATTGGTCAGATTATCATCTATCATTTACCCCACTTATATCACCATATGCCCATGGATGTCCAAGTTATTGATATTTTAAATAAAAATCGTACTTACTCATACAAAATCAGCTGCCATTTCTTCATTTGGTGACTTCCACTTGTTCTGTTTTTTTTTGTCTTATCAGACCAGTATCAAGTTTTTTTTATTACAATGTAAGAAAACAAGACAAAAAATATTTAATTTAAAATTTTAACTTTTGTTTTTAAGGAATTATAATTTTTGGGCCCTGTATCGCAAAAAATTACTACACTGCAATGGCCCATTATTTTAAAAATATCCCTATTTAGTGCAAATTCTAAAATACCAATATCTTAATAAAATACAAATTTATTGCTGTTCGAATCTTAAAGGAAAATTTTCATACAATTCAGATTTTTAAATTAAATTACTATAAAACCGCTGTAACTAATGTTAGACACATAAAGAACGAGAATTTTCTTAAAATTTGATCACTATGGGGTCATCGACACAATAAAAAACATTATTACTGAAAAAAAATTTCAAAAATATACGTATTATAAAATAAACTAAACTTTTTGCGACACCTATAGAGTATAGATCTACTTTATAATTTCTTTTTCATTGCAAAAATACGCTACTTCTACTGCATAATAAAACTGACCCGACCATAGGCCGGTTTCCCACGATAATTTTCTGCGAAGCTGCCATAACATGTCATTTTGTTGGCAATACACTAGTCATTAAAACTGTATCGTACAGCTGATAGATTACCATCCCTGTGTGGTTTATCAAAGAAATATCAATTTTACTTTATCTTCATGGATATTTTATTTTAATATTCTTTTTCGAAATGAAAAAGATTTTAGATGTTGTGTTGTGTTACAATGAAGTTTGACTTTCTTAGTATACTTTAAGATTCAAAGCATTTTATTTATTTCAAACTAGCTTTTGTTCGTGGCTTCGCATACGGACAGAAAATATAGTCTATATCACTCAAGAATAAAGCAGCTTTTTAACGGTGAAAAATTTTAGTAATCGGACTAGTACTTTCAGAGATTACCTCCTACAAACAAAAAAAAGAAAACAAACACTATCTCTTAATATCTTTATATTATCTCTTTTGATTTGTCAAGTAGTCAGTCACATAGAAAAATTACGCTTATCGCACATTACAAAGCGTAGACCTCTATAGAGAAAAAAGTGCAAGAAACTACATGGACCCTCTTTCCAATCATGTTATGTATTAAAAATATCACAGTTACATGTTTTTTTCCCCCTACTATTGTGACATTTATATTAAATTTTTCTATAAATGGCAAAGAAATTTGTTTTTAACTTTATATTTAAGGCATAATCAATGATTGAAAATATATAGTGTGAATACTAAGAGTATATTTGGGACTCGCGTCATTGTACAATCAGCTATTACAATCCCTTCTAAAATTTTTTGCTTTTAAATTAAATTCTAAAAAATATTTATTTGTTTTTAAGTTTGTATATACCTATTAAGTATAAGTAAATGAATAATTAATTTGTAATTGTAATGTTTCTCTATTTTCTTATGCATATTGTGAACAAACTCAAAATGTACCTTAAAATACGTTGTTGTCTTGTCTTGTCTGTAACTTAACATTTCTTTTTTTCAAAGAGACATACTGATTTACAAAAAAGGTGTACTTTTCATAAAAAAAAACATATTTTGTAAATTATGCTGACGCTATTTGAAGTATTTTCTCAACAAAAATTGCTGGTACCAACTGCTTTCTAGCTGCATAGTGTCTAGTCAGAGTGAAATTAATTTTCAAGTTTCAAGAGAAGCAATTGTCACATCTCAATTTCATAGGGCCATACATCATTGGTTATAAAGGATTTTGTCCTATTGACTATCAATATAGAGTCAGGACATATTTTTCTCGACTACGGTATTTGATGGAGTTGGCCCTAAACATCACAACACACAACACCACTTTAAAATTCGAATCCAAGAGTGACATTTGAAAAGAACCAATGACGTTCGCTTTCAATTGAGTGAAGTCACAGAACAACGTTAAGTTGCAGAATCACAGCAACGCAGATCTCGAAGCAACAATGCAGATATTTATCTGGCAGGCAGCCCAGTTAATTTTTAGCAGCAGCCTCTGGCCTCCTGCAGTAACTAGAAGGTCGGATTTACTTGAAGTAATGAGATTAAGAAGAAAGAGAACAGGGAATAAAATATATAGGGTGGATTTTTTGGTTGGGACAGTAAAGGCAAGCATTGTAACAGTTGTAGCAACAAGAAAAAGATTTTAAAATACGTTTTCGAGCAATTTATTTCTATTACAAACAAATTTCAGCCCGCAAGAAAATGGGCACTTTTCTAAAAAAAAAATTGTCCATGCCAATCGATTCTAATAAGAATGAACAATTCTTTTGAACTAACTTTGGTTTAATTTTGTGCACTAATAAAGCCACAACTCACAAAAACTTTACATTAATACACATTCCATAGCTCAAAATAAAACTTATTAAAAACAACAATATTTTATTTTTCTTTAAAAAATTACTATGGATTTTTTCCTGAAATAATAAAATAGACTTCAATATTCACTAAAATGAAGAAGAAAAAATTACAGTTTCAATTCAACTGCAAAAAAATTACTAAACAATTGGAAACAGTACACTTTAAACAAACTTATTTAAATGACAGCGTTAAAACAGTGAACTTAAATTCCTCCAACAACATCACAATCAAAATGCTCAAAGTGGCTTATTTCGACAATAGTCGTTTTATGCGGCCTGGTTTTTGTAACAATGTCAATTTTGTTTTCAATAACTGTAACGTATATCAAAATTTTTCTGATCGTTTTCCTGCAGCTACAATGGTTCAGGCTTATAGTTTCCTACCATAAAACTCTACTCAGTATTGGTATACACATTGAATCGATCCAACACCATATTAAATCTAAATATAACTGCATTATACATCTGCAAGTTAACATTAGCTGAATGTGATGAAACTAACATATTATGCAAATAAAACATTGGTAAACATATATATACGTGACAATAGGCACTTTCCCAATCAAAACAACAAAGAGCTAAAGATATAATGCCTAAAAACAAAAATTAAAGTCAAGAATGGTCTGTTGAAACATTTAACCTTAAACACAACTTGGAAACCGTTCATGACTAATTCCATAATCTGCATATTAAAAAACTCATCACTCTCAAAACTCGTTAGACGAACGTTATCGTGTTGGGTCTGGTAGACGCCTCACAGCCAAACTGTGACATCACGGCAGTACACTGGACGATACCTGACGCGCGACCATCGATGGCTAAAAATAAACAAGCGTTAGACTGAGACATACTGCAAGCTATGATAAAAATACCATTTCAGATTCAAAGAGAGAAAGAAAATGGAGATAGGAAAAGATTTCGTTATTCAGAATCATGAAATAATTTTGATCAGGCTATTTGTGAGATTGAAAAGTAAAAGACGCTGCTATGTTAAACTAATGATAAATACTGGTTTTACTGAAATGTTTTGTTACGACGTCTAATGTTATGCCAATTTAAACTACTTTTGTAATCATTTTTATTTTATCACATTTCGCATCCTTAAAATGAAAGTAACCGAATTCGAAAATAAAAGTCAAATAATTTATTAGGAATGAGCACGATAGACTTTAACGTGAATAGTTCCTACGACCAAATTTTCGTCAGTTAAAGTCTGACTAAGTTAACGTGCATCACTGTTGCGTCCGATTTACATGCAGAGTTGTGTCAATTATTTGTTCCGAATAATTACAATCACTCTAGAAAACCTAAACTATTTAATGCCTCATTTTGTCTTACCGTAGCTCGATCCACCTCCCCTATACCGCGTATCATGCTAACGATGTTCAAAACGCTCGTGGAAGTCAACCCAGGATTGGATTTTTTTGCTAATGAATGAAACACGTAATTTAATGTTAATGGCTATTTTGCTCTACTAAATAAATTAATTAAATAATAACACTATAAGTTACTGCTATTTTCATTATGAGGTTGCGATTTGTGTTCATAACAATCTATTTTTTCAGGGATTATATACAATTTTTTATTTCATGTTCAACTTGTATAACCTCACGCTGCCTATCCTTGCCAATTAGAGTTTTGAAAACTTAACATAGCTTAGCTTTAGGTGTAAGAAGGCTTTCTGCGTCTAACCAATCGTTATAACTGACATGCTTTGGCTTGTGAGTGCTGGTAGGACACTCGCCTTGTTTGTGTTTTAATCACTTTAAAAACCTTTAGAATGCACAGTACTACGGTCAGTTTTTTAAATCATGTTGTCAAAAAAATTATAGTTCAATGATTTGTTGATAGTACTAATTTAGTAAAAAATATTAGTTAAAGAGACGAAGACACAGTGTGAAATTTTTTATTAGAATAGAATAAGAATTTCCGAAGCCCTTTCTATTTTCTAAAATTTAAATAATAAATTTGATAGTCCACAACACGAAAGTTCTATTGTTGAAATAAAAGTAATAGATACACTCGTACGTATTAAAATAGTGACCAATAGCAGAGTTGATGTTTTATAAAACAATGGCAGGTTAGACTTTCAGTGCTGGCCATACTCCAAGGACGACTACGATTAAGTTTTTACAAGGTTTATGAAAGACGCTTTAGTTTATATCGGAATTACTGGATCAATTTCCAAATCAAACAGTGGTTCCAGAATCTAAGATAGATTAGAGCTTATAACGAGACCGCCTGATGAGTATAAAAATGGTGATAGTATAAGGACACTGGAACTAATTATTTAGTTCTAGATATTCTATTTCTTTTTAAAATTAAATCGAAAAAATTACAACATTTTCGTTATCAATGTTTAAAAGATATGAGAGGATAGACTGATCAATATTGTAGCCAGAAGAAAAATAAAAACAATAATAATATAATAAAAAGTGATACTTGTGTTTTGTGTTCACCTTGATTCACACACCTTCAAATTAATTCAAAAAGGAATTAGAATAGTTCCATAGTCAATAAAAATCTACGCTCATCTCACTACCCCCCACTCTAATGTCCAACTCATCGCACTGACTTCCTTCACTATTCTGTCTTTATGCATGCTATTTCTTTGTGAATAATGTTAGTATTTTTTTACATTATCTTTTGAACAATCATCAACACGCCATGACCATCATCACAGCTTTTACCAGCTTTTACTAACCTTATACTCAATGCTTCACACATAATATCGCTACCACGACATTATATTCTAGACTACCTGAATGAAACTGAAGCTAACTGTGACATTTGCCAGATACTACCGTTTCGCGCACCTCTTTCACACAACGAGAATTTGCCCTTCGCTTTAAGCTCGGCAGTAGGGGTAATGTATTCATATATATACATACCCTCTACTCCACCAGCTTAAAGTGAGCGGTAAAATTGCATCGTCAAGACGTGTAGCAGACGAAATGCGAAGAAACCGTACACTTCTTTCTACATTTCATCAACCTGTCGCACCCATATTAAAACATAAAAACAAATCGTCGTTAAGATCAAAATAAATATTCCTCTCTATATTGTCCAAATTCTTGCTAAACTGAGAACCACGACTCATGACAAGAAAAATAAGAAGAGACGAAAAATAAAAAAATAAACCTGGAAACTAAAAAGGAATCAAAAGAAAAAAGGAAAAGTTCAAACAGACTTTCTCACAGACTCAAAAATCAGTAAATTGAGGAAAATATGATTAGACAATAAAACTAACTAAGAAAAATAAAGCAGTGGTGGCCGAGTGGCAGTGGCCCCGACTTACGAGTTGTAGATCGCGGGTTCAAACCCAGCCGGGCGGATTGCTCTGTGTAATTTATTTCATCACCACTGCTCTCAAAACGGTGAAGGAAAACATCGTGAGGAAGCCGGCATGTCCTAGACCCAAAAATTCAACGACATGTGACATTCACCAACCCGCACTGGACCCGCGTGGTGGATTACGGCCCATTCCATTTCCTAAAGAGGAGGCCTGAGTCCCAGCAGTGGGAACATTAAGAAAGCTGATGATGATGATGATGGAGAAGAAAAATATTGTTTTAGTGTGTACGATAGCAATGCAGAGTTTGTTGGATATAACCGAGAAAGTAGATAAAAAAGAAAAGGAATAAACCTGTTGATATTGCGGAGTTGTTAAATTTGATAGTAATCAAACAAATTTAATTTGAATATTTTTGTGAAAATGATCTTACTACTCTGTAAGAAAGTTGAATTTCACTTACACGCGACTAATTGTCAAAGTCTCTTTATCATATATCAAAATACAAATTAATAGTGTCAAGTTAGTTTTAATTTAAAGTGTCCATGCTGCTATTGTAAATATTTTTTATATTTATCAACAGTTTAACATCGATAAATTAAAAAATCTGCACAAACTTACTAATAAATATTTTTTGAATGGCAAGGATTCGTAGCGCAGTGGTTTCTTCAATTCTATTGATACATTACTTTCAGGAAGATCATCAGCCACCGAACACAGACGTAAATATGTAAAGATTTTATTTCTGTATCCAGTCCAAGAATCTATAATGCCAAAGTTTTACTATTTGATATGTCATGATTACGGCACGGTGTTACATATTCACTTTGTCGCCTAAATCTCGGTACTTAAGGTATAATGTTATATTTATATCCCTGTAGACCCGAGCTTTAACGTGATGAGTGGATTTGCACGATCAAGCTTGCGGTTTTCACTTCGGGTTGTGACTTACTCTGCAAGAACTTTCTGTACAGCACACCTAAATTAACCTAGATTACGTTTTGGAGATTCGTCAGTAAGCAACCATCGATCCAATCTACCTTAAATATCTCTTTAGCACTTGATTTTGCCTACTGACCTGTAGCTAACTTGTTGTGTTTAAATTTTTAACTATCAAAATAAATCTATTATTGGTTGAATCACACAAAAAAAATATTTATGTCAAAATTATCTTTTGTCTTATGTTTTTCTTCTTTTGTATGCATATTGTGTTGTGTTTGTGTGGATATATTAGATAGTTAAGCAATGAACTTAGCAATAAATCAATGAATCAATTTACCAACATTCTTTTTTATAAAGAATCATTTTTGGTGTTACGCGGTGGGACCTAGCAAACCATAGCACCAAAATAATATTTTAGTATTGGTTACTGATATTATTGGCACCTACTCTTGATACTATTACTATATATTAAATTGTAACTTTTAACAAATTTCTTTGCCAAATAAATTCAAGATAATTAAACAAAATAACCTTTCCAAAGTTTTCATTTCTTTCTCTCCTCTTCAAGACTGCACATCCGAGAAATCTCTGTGAAAAGATTTTTTAATCCATTTTCCAAAACCACGGGGTGGGGCTCTACCATGTCAAAAAAACATGAACTCACTGGCTGTAAAATGCGAATCTGTGAGCTAAGCGCACGAAAGAAATTAACAATAAATAAATAAATCCACACTAATATCTGTCTGTTTGTCCGTCTTTCACGTCAAAACGGAGTGACGAATTGATGTGATTTTTTAAGTGGAGATAGTTGAAGAGATGGAGAGTGACATAGGCTACTCTTTGTCTCTTTCTAACCCCCCACTTCTTCAACAAGGGGAACCGTGTTACCCCAAATTTAACGCGAGCGAAGCCGCGGGCAAAAGCTAGTAATATTATAAATGGAACAGTGTGTGTGTCTGTTTGTCCGTCCATGACGGCAAAATGGAGCGATGGATTGACGTGATTTTTTAAATGGAGATAGTTGAAAGGATGGAGAGTGACATAGGCACAGAACAGAAAATATAGGTAGAAGTGCCCCTAACGTGGCTAAGCACGGGAACCAGTGTCGCCAAACTCACACATTTGCGTATCAAATTGTACATTACACACATAAAAAACAGTAATATGATTGGCTACGAAGCTACGAATTACAAACTTAACTTTTACAAATCATATTCTTATTGCTTTCATAAATTAGGTTCTATTACAACGTAAGAAAGTTGTTATTATTTGACATGACACGAACAATAAAGAAGTTTTAACCAATTTACAACGAGTTCGGCTACTCAACGCTAGATGGCGCTGTAACCAATTTATTCTATTCAGAACGCTAGTGCCTTTGAAATAGATGCCATATTCACCTGCACTAGTATATAATATGTAATAGGCGAATTTCGCCTACTGTTGACACACGCGCCATATTTAAGAGGCACTTCCTCTAGTTTTCTTTATTCCGTGGACATAGGCTACTTTTTGTCTCAATGATATTACCGTATTACCACAATAGTTATTTTTATATTTTAAATTGCATTTATTTAAAAAAATCTTGGATTATATAATAATTTTGGACAAAAAGCCGATGTTACAGAGCTTAATCGCGTATCTTAGTAAAAATAAGTTTAGGACGAAGAACCATCAAAGAGCCAATTCTATGTCTTTTTTTAAATCGAATTTTCGGATTTTTCGAAGTTTGAAGGATTTTCCGAGAATTCGAATTCGTCGGCAAAAAGTATTCGATTAGTCAAATATCTCGTAACTCTAAAGAAAATAGTCAAGCGACACTAAGTTCTACTATGTCAATAGACTTGAACGGAAGTATAGATGGGTTATATATTTTTTTTTTTTCAATAACGATAATGCATATGAAATCGTGTAACATACACCGGTTAAATCTAAACATTGAATAAACAAGCCCGACAAAAACAGGCGTAACTTAAGCATTTGAACCATTACTTACCGTCAAACATTGAGCGTACCTGTTAAAAACTCTATATAATATGGAATAATTCATATCATAATAAAATTTAAGTCAGTCAGCAATGCCCATAGTAAAACAGATTCACGTAGTATACATATATGGCGCAGGGATATGATAAAAGCAGAGATTTGGCCGATTCGACTAAGGGTCGATTTATACTAGCGCAGAGTCGAAGCGCATCGAAGCGTCTATCCAAAACTGAACATAACAAATTCAACCTTAACTCCACAGCGTAACGCACACATTACTTCGGAGATTTTAAAAAGACGCGCGCATTCGTCGGAATTCACGCGTCTGCGCGCGAACAACGCTGATTGGTGCGCGCGCATTCTCGTGTATCCACGCGCCCACTAGCGAACCAACGCGTCATCAGTCGGAAATGGCCTGCGTCGGTGTTAATCACTATGGACTCGAACGAAAACTTAATTTACTTCTTTCTTCGTTTTCTTCTTCTTTAACTTCAGATATAAGTAATATCATAGCAAAATCAATGTCAACCATTTTACACACGTTTCAGCTACGAGAGTCAACTGGCAAGTGATTCAATAGCTCTGCTGTTAATGCCCATTACTACACGTGAGAGTGCGCGCGTATTCTGACGAATACGTGCGCATTCGTGCGGCTTCGCTTTAGTTGTAAAAAAATTGACGCTTCGATGCACTTCGACTCTGCGCTAGTATAAATCGACCCTAAGTGATTTGAACAAATCACGGAAGATGTTAAAATAAAAACACTATTTTATCATTTTCAAGGAAATATACTCCGTTAATTCTTTGCAGTTACTTAAAAAAACACTTTTTTAAATGATAGAGTGCTTGACTGCTATCCCACTTGATGGTAATCAATGATGCAATCGTTGATGTTGAATCGCACTAATTTATAAAGAGCCCTCACTCTAAAACTCTTCCCCTTTACACTAAATGTAGTTATTTCTAATAACAAATATATAAACAAGTTGCTTATTTTACAAATCATACATGCAATTTGTAACGTTACATTACTATGTGTGATATCTCGTATATGGTTATCTTTATTTCATATTATTGATTAATTTATCATCTTTTTTTTTATTTTAAAGGAAAAAAAAACTAAAATTCATTTCAAACACATTATCCATTGCTTTCTTAATCTTCTATTTTAGATTCAAATTTTGTACGGAATTCAAAAACATATGTAGCGACACCTATGACGCCACATACGAACTACGAAGAAAACATGAAAGCCTGCATCGCGCAATCAAAGTTCTCCGCGCGATTTGAATATATACGAAAGCCCGAAATCAACTATCGTGCAGTCGCCC
This sequence comes from Mythimna lalbum, assembly GCA_949319445.1. Lineage (NCBI taxonomy): Eukaryota > Metazoa > Arthropoda > Insecta > Lepidoptera > Noctuidae > Mythimna > Mythimna lalbum. Next base: position 2,456,688 of record OX439344.1, on the reverse strand, counting down.
ACCAGACTATATTTAACACCTTTTGAATTTGGAGGTATGCGGAACAGAGAGTAAAGTCCCGCCAACCTCCTTTAAAAAGGAGGATCCTCTGTCCAGACAGGTGTTATGGTCTGGTGGGTGACTGCCCGATAGTTGGATTCGGGCTGCCGTATACATATATTCAAATCGCGCGGGAGAACTTTAATTGCTCGATGCAGGATTTCGTATTTTCTTCGTAGTTCTTATGTGGTGTCATAGATGTCTCGCCGGAACGCCCATACCGATCTGTTCCGACTTTAGGTACCTAGGGTCGCTCGTCCAAGGGGATGGTGAGGTAGACCGGGACGTAACACATCGGATCAACGCAGGATGGATGAAATGGCGACAGGTCACGGGAACCACTTGCGACCCACGGATGCCCCTCAAGTTGAAGGGTAAAATCTACAAGTCCGTGATAAGGCCTGTCGTACTGTATGGATCAGAATGTTGGGCTGTGAAAAAGAAGGATGAAAAAAGATTGCATGTAGCAGAGATGAGAATGTTAAGATGGATGTATGGTGTGACAAGAATGGATAAAGTGAGAAATGAGTATATTAGGGGAAGTTTGAAAGTGGCGCCAGTGACTGAAAAGCTGAAAGGAAATCGTTTGTCTTGGTATGGTCATGTGAAAAGGAGGGACGAAACGCATGTTGGTAAAAAAGTTATGAGTTTACATGTGGATGGATGGAAGGGGAGAGGGAGGCCAAAGAAAAGATGGATGGATTGTGTGAGAAGTGATATGAAAGAAAAGGGAGTTAGTGATAGCATGACGAGTGACAGGACAGAATGGAAGAAAAAAACGTGTTGCGCCGACCCCAAATAAAACGGGACAAGGGCAGGAAGATGATGATGGAATAAGAAAACACAACGTCTGGCAGTGGATCATCTTTATATGAGATATGTCCAGTTTGGTCCCCTATAGCCGTTTTTTACGTGAAGACTAAAGCTAAAAAACCATTAGGAGACTAGACTGGATTGTCTCACGAACATGACTTTGTCGCCGGGTGGGGTCAGAAAACAGAAGAAAGCAAATCCACAGGAACATCTAATTTAACTAATCTTCATTTTGCGCGTACATGTATAATATAATGTGAACTAATTTAAATTGTATGTAATCTAAATTTTATTCTCTAAATTTTTCTCTGTTTCCTGTGGTCGGCTACAGACAGCGACATAAGTCTATGATCATGAAATAATAAACACCCCTATTTTTTATTAGTACAAAAAATGGGCTCTGTCCGTACGCGTTACTAATAATATGTGTACAGTCAAAAGTAAAAAACTAAATTCCAAAATTTTATTTATTTATTTATTTATTTATTACATCTTGGAGGACTTACAGCTTAAACAAGCAAAAAATAAAAACTAACATAGACGATAGCAAGCCAATTACAAGTCCTCACGTATAGTGTCAGAATTACAATTGAGAAGTGACCATAGCACTCTTTGCACAATGATTGGTGAACCTGAATTTTCCACGAAAATGCGTCTTAATTGGCTAATTCAAAATTGAATAGATCATTCATAACATTTGCTACTAGAAAATACTACACGCAGTGTTTTTCCTTCGTAATAATCAATAGCTTGTACAATATTTCCGTAAATTGAGTGACATTTTAGGATAAAGTCAAAGTCAAGTCAAAGTCAAAATATTTTATTTCACATAGGCCTAGATGGGCACTTATAAAACGTCAGAAGCTAGTGCACGGTTCCAAATTGGTCGTTTCCTATGGAGAAGAACCGGAAAGAAACTCTGGTTACTCTTTTTAAAAAAAGTGGTAGGTGTTACAATATGATAGTATGTAAGAACAGTATAAACAAACGCTAATAATTTTGCTGTTTATGAATATTACTTTGCACCCTTAAAACGAAAAACTAAAATTAATTCCAAACTCATTATCTATTGCTTTCTCAATCTTCTCTAACATGCCATTTTAAATTCAAATTTTGAACTGAATTTCAAAACATACATCATATTCCCGATACGAGATAACGTAACACGGTGACAGTAAAAACGGAATAAATTGGTTTGAATGAAAAAAATCTGTCATTAAACTAATTACTTATTATGACAAGAACCCTAGAGGAAGAAGCAGGACAGAATAAGAACACACAACGTCTGCCGGTGGAACATCCTTATTACATTGAGATACGTCATCTTTGGTCGCTGGTTCTTTTTTTATACTAACACAAAAGAGAATAGGAGAGCAAAGTTGATGTACTCATAAATATGACTTCGTCGCCGAGTGACGTCAAAAGAAAGAAGAGAGTAAATTCACCTGAACATCTCCTTTTTTGTACTAACCATTAGAGCATGATCATTGGTTCTGTGTCTGGGTGTGGTTTATCTATATTACGTATCTATTTAGAAATATATAAGTATGTTTAGCAGTTGTCTAGTACTCATAACACAAGCTCTACTTAGCTTGGGACTAGATGGCGTTGTGTAATAGTTGTGGAATACTATTATTATAATCTTCGTTTTGTGTATACATGTAATTTTGAAAAAAATTGTGTATAATATACTGTGAACTAATTGAAATTGTTTGTAATCTAAATTTTTCTTCTACTTTTTTCTCTGTTCCCTGTGGTCGGGTACAGACAGCAACATAAGTGTATGATCATGAAAGAATAAACATCCCTATTTTTTAATTAGTACAAAAGAGGGGGCTCTATCCGTACCCGTTACTGATAGTAAATGTACAGCAAAAAAAAACCGAAATCCCAAAATTGTCCACGATAATTGGTCATAATTGGTAAATTCATTATTGAAACGATCATTCATAACATTTGCTACTAGAAAATACTACGCGCAGAGTTTTTCCATTCGTTTTCATTCATCATCTGTTCAAACCAATTTCCATAAATTGAGTGACATTTTGGGATATAAACAAACGCTAATAACTTTCCTGTATTTTTTTTTATGAATATTAGTTATTGAGACTTTACTTAAATAATAACAAAACTTTTTCTAATGAGCCCTTTAAGTATTTGTACTAATTAAAAATTAGTGGTATATATCATATTGTTAATCACTGGAGTGTTCTCTACTCTTAATTAAAATCTGTCGATCGCATACTTATGGCGCTGATCGTACTTACTTGTATATACTTGATAAATCATTAATTTAACTATATGATAAGAAATCAATCAATGTACAATGTATATTAAACTGAATAATATCGCAATCAAGATTAACCATAACCTTTTTCTAATACATAGAAAGTGATCATTTAAAAAAACATAATTTAATTTCTACTAAAACTAATCAAAATTTAAAAAATAATAATAACATATTGCGTTTTTATAAATTGTGCTAAATTTATAGTGATCGCTTTTTATGATAGGTTTTTAAGGTAAATCTACAGGAACGCGTTTAACATTATCAGCGATGATGGTAACTTGATTTCTATGTACTTGTAGGTACTGCATCCTAGCTGCATAATATACTCTGTATCATAGTGCATTGGATTTTGAGTAAATTTATAGTAATTTGCTTATTAAAATTTAAGCTTTTCTTTGCCTGCCACAACCTAAACAACGCCAAAAATACTAATATTTTTGGGGTCGTAAACAATTTTTGATGCATTTGTTCAGCTGAGGCCTTACCATGAGCTCTTAAAGCGACCTATCTGACGACCATAATTGAACTGTTAAAAGGAAGGAATGTAGCAATATGGGATGTACAGCTTGCCTGACATTTTAACATCATGGTAAGGCCCCAATACTTCTATTGGTGCCTTCTATGATCGAATATTAACATTATTCAACTTCACAGCTCGACTGCAACGTGAAGATCAAATGGAAGAAATGCTAGCTGATATGCGGTCACGACTGCAGTACCTCGAGTCACAATACAGAGGAAGGCAGGAAGATGTCATCACCTTACAGGTTATATTGAATGTACTTTATAGTGGTACACATGAAACACATTATCAACCATTGACTTTTTCGTGCGATTAATACTTTTGTCTATAAAAAGAAATACTTTTTATAGACAAAAGTCAAAGTCAAAGTCAAAAAAGGCTTAAATCTTAAGAAACATTTATAAATAAAAATTTGTGGTTAAATATTCTTAAAAGCGAACATAGCATATGTAAATCAAAGAAAATGGATTTAAAGCAAGCGTGCCGATTCTTCGGTCTATGTCGATAGCCGCATTTATATAAGAGGCGAATTTAAAAACTTACATTTATTTAAAGTCCTATACCCTTTTTGTATTCGCTTTGATTTTCCTTAATTAGGTTAACCGTTACACTGAAGGGCAAATTAAATAACTTAACACCTAGTACAGAAAAGCTATTTTTCTTGCACTATGACTATCAGTTAAACAATTAAAATAATTTACTATTTCTCGCCAAATGCAAAAAAGAATGATAAAATACATCGAAATATTTTTTTTCGGTGGGGGGTGGGGCAGCTAAGACGATGTTCCTTGCCCTGGAGAGAGCCCAAAGAGCGGTTCTTAAGGTTATCATAAAGAAACCATATCGATACCCTACTGCACAACTATACAACGACTGTAAAGTGCTCACTGTCTGTAAACTCTTTGTGCTCCAATCTATTCTAAGAAAACATCGAACGGTTGCCCCTCCCGATACTGGAAGGCGTGGAATTTCGCCAGCCTGTCCCAGTGTTCCTCACAATACAGCTTTTGCTAAAAGGCAATACTTTATTCTAAGCTCTTACCTGTATAGAAAAGTTAATAAGAAAACAAACATAATTAAACTAAATAGACATAATGCAAAGCTTACTGTTAGGAGCTGGTTATTACAATTAGATTACTCGGAAACAGAAAATCTCATTACCTTTATTACATAACCCCAATATCATTCCCACTCACACTCTCCATACACATACACTAACATACATTGCAATCTTATAATCTTATTACATAACCCAATATTATGCCTACTCACACTCTCCACACACATGTGTATATAACATACATTCCTAAATCTCATTATCTTTATTACATAAATCCAATACCATACACACTCGCACACTCTCCAGACACATATGTACATATACAGACATACTTACATTCTTACACTCACTTACACTCACATTTTTTCAATTACACACTACCCTCACGCTTTTAATACTGACTCATCTACATAGTAGTGGCACTCGTGATAAATATTGTACAAACTATTGGCTGAATACTACCCCCTGAGATACAGGTTACCACCTAGTTCAGGGGATAGGATCCAAACTGTAGAGGCATATCACAGCCACCTTATACATATACATTGTACCCATAGATTTAAGTTTCTATAAATTGTTACTATTTGGTGTATTTGGTGTAAATAAAGTTATTATTATTATTTTCACAGGCGAAAACGTTTTCCGACCGTGGTAACAGTTCTAGTAATAACTTGAATGGTCAAGTTGTTTCATCTTCAACTGTTACTCCTGCAGTATTCAGGCTTCTCAAGAATATGACCGGTAAGTAATAAAAAATAATTGTATGTAATTATTATTTACTTGCTTTTGCACACGGCTTCGTCCACGTACATAAAATATAGCTTAGGCCACTCAGGAATAAAACGGATTTCTATCGATGAAAAAAAATTACCAATCGTACCAGTACTTTCAGAGTAGACTACATCCTATAGAAAAAAACAACTTTACCTCTTTATAATATTATAATGTAAATTAAAATTTTATGTAAGTACAGTTTTAGTGGTATATTGATGCCTTGAATTATGCAACAAAGCATTTTCTACCGGTACTCAGGTAATAAATACTACATTATGGTAGATTTGCAAAATAAATAAATATAATATTTAAAATAGAATATTTTAAATCATCCGGTTAGACTGGAGGCCGATCCTAAGCTAGTTGGAAAAAGGCGAGAGAGATGATTATTTAAAATGAAATATATGATATGTTGCGAAGTGATCTCTACAATCATTCAATTCCAGTAAAAACAATATTCAGTAGTTTAGTCATCTAGTCAAAGCCTAAATAACTTCACTTGATTAAATATAATATGATAGTAGTACGTATATGGGAATCGGTTAAAAAAAATACAACCGAATTGAGACCCGCCTCTTTTTTGGAAGAAGTTTAAAAAAAAACAAATAATAATACTGACAATAAGGTGAATTAGTAGAAGAAAATTCGGAGGTTCTCTCCCATATACAAAACATCCCGGTTGGTAAACTTTATTTTCATTACTCATACACTGAAAGTAGGTCTAAACTTGCCTGAGGAGCGGGCTGAAAAGTATCACACTTTTCATCCCTAGGGAGTTTTACTTTCAACCAACAGCTGAAAAATTATTTTTAAAAAAAACTAGGTCTATCTTCTTGTATTCGTAATGAAAAGCACAATGCTTACCTCGGGGTTAAAGTTACTTATTTAGTCCCTCGAATTAGCGACCTCGCTACGCTCGGCCGCCAACTCCTTCTCAGGACGAAATAAGTAACTTTCACCCCTAGTGTAACAATGTAGGTACTATTCTAAACGATTTTATGTTACTATGAAACGTTTGCAAAGGCACGACAATTAAATTAGTACAAGCAATGTGCTAATTACCTGAGCGTGTGGCAATGAAACCATTTCCACAAGTAATGAAACTCTTTAATATGTTTGTAAAAATGTCCTCCTCCTCTTTGCGTTGTAGCTCGTGACCTCACTTCTTCATTACTTTAAATTTTATAATAATAATAATAATCCACAACTATCACACAACGCCGTCAAGTCCCAAGCTGAGCTTGTGTTATGGGTACTAGACAACTGATAACCATACTTATAGATTTCTAAATACATAGATAAATTACACCCAGACACAGAACAAATGATTATGCTCATCACACAAACCATTTTTCCTGGGTGGGAATCGAACCCACGACCTCCAGCATAGCAGTCAGGGTCACTAACCACTAGACCAACAGGCCAGTTCTCTACATTTGTTTATGACATACCTACATTTGTTTCTGGTGGTCTGAAACCCATGAACATTGGGCATTGTATATCGTAGAGTCAAGAATGGTGCCTTCCCAAAGGTCACCATAACTACTGGACCTGTGCGTCTCGCATCCGTCGTATTCTTGCAACCTTCACCAGGTCATCGGTCCACCTTGTGGCCAACGCTGCATCTTCCGTTATGGGGTCCATCAACCATCTGTTTTGTGAGCAATGTGTCCTGCCCACGGCTACTTAAGTTTAGCGATTCTTCGGGTTATATCAGTAACCCTGGTCCGCCTCAGAGTATCTTCATTTCTGACGTGATCACGCAAGGAAACTCCGAACATAACCACCACACATGTTTGATACATAAAGGTAACCAAGTATTATATGACAATTCCCGATAGAATTCTTTTGTATTATTTGGCGATGCCCTACTATAAAACGAACATATTGCAAATAAGCTGTAGTTGCGTTAATTCTACGGCAAAACGAGAAGGCCCTATTAGTCGATGGTGACGTGACGCGACGATGCGTTCATATTCACCAAACAAGCGTTAGTTAGCGTAATTGTCGCTTACTTAGTAAAACTGGAAAGCGCCATCTGCCGGCGTGATGACATCGCGTCGTGTGGATTTTGTATTCGATGTCAATCGTGGCCGATAGATGGCGTAATGTGGATTTTCTGCACATTTAAACGCAATGACTGCGATATTCGTGCAATGATTGCTTTCTTTAAGGACGTCGCCTCAGTATTCAAGAGTATTGATATGCTCGTCAATTCTACGCTCTGTGCGATAAAGCAATATAATGAAAAGCACTATTATAATAATTATAATATAACATTTATAAAAATTTGTTTTAGTTAACATCTCTCACATGTATTTTGAATCCAAATTTAGAGATTGTTTCACAACACAAACCAAAGACTATGACTGATATAAGACTAGATATGTTATGTGTTGGAGTCATGAAATGTGGCGTAGCTATAGGTTGCCAAGGCTGGCAAAACGCCATGGACCCCATGTCCGACGGGGTCCTCAGCTCTTAGAAGCCGTGAGCTAAGAAGTAACCCAACATATTTAAAAAAAACTAAAATTAAATCACAAAGTGAAGTTGTTTTTTTTTTCGGTGGGTAAAAATCATCTAGATAATTTTTACCCAGCCCCTACGGTTGCTGACAACTCCTTGAGGCTCGCGGGAATGGTACGCAGGTTTACTGGTTTTCTACAGTTTGAATAAATAGTGTGTAAATATTAAAAGGCTGATTATGTAATTATGTATAATAATTAAAATAATAAATGAAGTCCTCTCCATCATCAGGATCCAAAGCGGCTGCTGGCGTCTTCACCAAGCACATACAGCAGCTGAGGATCCCATTCGTGTACCAACTCCTGCCGCATCTGATGAATGACCCCTACAGTCTGAAGCCCGCCTACCACATGAGGGGAGGCCGGCAGTTCTCAGACATGGTTGTAGGTATACCAACAGTGAAGAGAGATAAGGAAAGCTACCTTATGTTAACCCTAACCGTAAGTACTAATTTAATCCTTATTACTATGAAATCGATATACAGGGTTATTTGTAAAACACTAATAACCCTGCAGAACCGTGTAACTATCGTCGTAAACAACAACTTTTGTTGTATGACTTTTTACAAAACGTAATATATTTACCAAAAATAAACCTTCAAGATTTCGTTATTCTATCTAACATATTTCAACTCTGCGAACGAAAGCACATCAAATACCCCCTCAGCCCGATCCTCGCTCGCCTCCGCTATTGTATTATCGCTTGATTTGCATAAACTTCGTAATATTTAGAATGTTCAATTTAAATATTTTTATTTTTGTAGGAAAATCTGATGAACTAAAATATGATACATTTTTAATAGTCATAGAACAAAAGTTGTTTGGTATAATGTTAGTAACATAGTCCTGAGAGGTTGCCAGTGTTTTATAAATAACCTTGTATATTTTTAGTTCTAATAAAGCATCCGCTGAAGTGGTAGTTAGGTAATTTACCGAAAATCAAAAGTAATACCTAGTTAGTGTATTTTTTATTGTTTCTTTTTTATGCACCCACCAAGATTTTAAAGACTACTCTGAAACAATACGCTGAAAATGGCAATATTTTGTTTAGTTCTCATAACTTCTACACATTGTAAAGCCAAAAAAGGACACGTCATTGAATAAATTTAAAAAGTAACACATTTAAAATAAAATTTGTATCAGTATATATTACAATATATGGTAACAGAAAACCTCCACAAGAGATTTTTTATTATTATTGATAGGTATATCCTAAAAACATTATTCGTCAGGTTTTTTTTTATAGAAGTGGGGTTCCGCCAAATTCTTTTCCGTAGGAAGCACCCATTGGAACCGTGTATGTACTAGCTTGCTTGCTCTTGTGAAAGAAAATATCTGGAATATTGAATCTAGATAGTCGACTTATTTAGTGATTGTAAAGGCGCGGGCCCACCGCGGCGCACGTAGAGGCTACGCACGTGTGTTAAACTTCGCTTTCTAAGAATATGTAAGTGGTTGTGTCCACTGCAAGACACGGAGAGGCTACGCACGAATTGACGTTACTGATACATGTGTGGCTTGCTCGAATAGGCGGTTACATAGCTCAACGCTGTCGACGTGGGTCTACGTTTCCACTGGAGTACACGAATGCGACCCACGACTATGTACAGCTCGCTTATAGCAGCGTTGTTTTCAGTAGTACACCTCCCGCAGTGAAGCCCGTGTCAGTGGATTGCAGTGGCACGTGCGTAGCCTCTCCGTGCGCCGTGCCACGCTATACATAGTCGTGGGTCTTCGTGTACCTAATCCAGTGGAAACCTAGACCCACGTTGTCAAACAACTTAATACACGCAGCTAAAATGCGCCGCGTGTGCGTGCACAGCATGCGCTGCGGTGGGCCCGCGCCTTTACACGTAGGTTACTCTCATTTTATCAAATGACTAATCACTTGTCAAAAAAGTTTTAAACTCTTCAAATTAACGATTGTATTGTTAAATAATTTGTAGTCAAAAATATGACGTGTTGTTCTTTTTTTCACACGACCACCATTGTTAGATCGTAAGTGCGAAGATTTTTTAAAGTGGTTAGGTAAAGCATAACCTTTCAAACAATTAACTAAAAAGGAATCTTAAGCTTTTTATCTGACCGTTAAATCTATTTAAAACTACTTAAATTTGTTAAAAAATAAAAGGCCTGTTTTGACATTTGAGAAAGACCCTAAACTGTTACAAATGATGTGTGTGAAAATAATGAGGTCTGATGTAGTGGTAGTTATTTCAGTAATAGCTACACTACCGGACAAGCCGCTGTAATCAAAATACAAATGTCAAACCGGGCCTTTTATTTTTTTACAACTTTACTAGTCCTACTTTGATTTTCGTCATAATCAGTAAGATAATCTTGAATAGATTAGCTAATACAGCTGTTTATATAATCCATCTATAATATTTTTATTCAATCAGTCTTGTGGAAGCAAATCCAGACAAACGATACTCAGTGTTATCATTTCAACAACCGGGGTGTCACCTGGGCTTTTAGACGAATACAATGGCTTGTTATTGTTAATTTTCTTTGTTTAATCTTTCAAATGTAACTTTGAAACAATGAATAGATTTTTTCAGCACAACACACTGCGCGGTCGTGCAACACAGTCGATTCTTTTTCGTTCCGTATTTATTATTCCAACTGTGGTGAAAATACGTTGATTTGTAGCTTCAGTTGTGAACCAAGTGCTGGTATCGTTTAGTATACGTGTTAACTGCCCTTTTAATAGGTAATCAGTTAATTACTTTTCCTATAAATGATGAGATAAATTAAAATCTACCTAGGTTTAGTTTTGTTACTGGAAAATTATAATATCTTCATTTTTAATTAAAACATTCTACAGTTTATTTTTTTGCAATAACTTTATAGTTCTAAACAGATAACCCAGAAGAGGTCTTCACTTTCTACACTACAAATTTTTATGCTTTACGCTTACTCGCACGACTAAAGTCGAGACAATATTAGTTACTGATTCTGAACAAACTATATTCAGATTTCGCATAAACTAAAAATAATGTTGTATACATATTTTAAGTCATAAAAATAAAACTAAAAGAATCTACTTTCTTTCGTGACTGTCCTTGTAATAAAATTGGGCAGTGGGTCCAATGAGACTGGGTCGAATAAACCCGCGGGCCCAAATCGAGCGGGTCCAATTGACCATAGATCCTAATATTTAAACTTGCCCATTAGTGATTTTAATAAAAGTAAACTTTAGAATACCGGTAATACTTGGATTGAACTTAGCGTATTTTTACAGCACCTTGTCACTGGCCTGTCACCAGCTGATCTCAACGGAACCCTGATTGTAGTCATGATTGGTGAAACAAATCTCGAATACGTCCTCAAAACAGCCAGACAGATAGAAGTGATGTAAGTAACCTAAGGCATCCCTAATACCCTAACAAGTGTAACACCCTAACAAATAAGGCGTCCCTAACCGAAGCGACCGCGCGACTGCATTGCTACAAAAAGTCGCCGTAGGCTAGGACCCTAGCACCTAACAAGTGTTACTCGGTAAACCTCCAGACAGTTGACCCAAGAAATAAGAATACAGGCAATCTACCTCCTATTCCTGTCGACGTAGCATTCCTTTTTCTTCCATAGTTATTATTTTAACCAGCATCAATAGTATCGTCTTTAGTTTCAGATAAATTTAAAAAAAAAACCCTGTGTTCTAGACACACCTGTTCAGCTCAGTGACGTGTTTGATTCCCATTTCAATCTGACAGTTGTAATAGACAATATGACGTATATTGCTCTGAAGTGTAGAGAATTAGTGTTTGTCTTTTGTAAATATTGAATCTGAACACGGTGGGAAACACTGTCCGAGTTCGGACGTGTTTGATTATAAGGTGCAGTGTTTCACCTTGTTATTGCTTTGACTTGAAAACAGGGAAGTTTGCATTGAATGAACAACGAAACTGATTCTTATGTCCCAACTCAGATATCTTGAGGTAGTTTCATTCGTGTTTCGATTATTTTCCGGTTCTTAAGCTAATAATAACTGGACTGTGGAGCCGTACCCGCTCTGGGTCCACCGACCAGACCGCTACGGTCTCTTGAGTCTTTGCCTTCACAAAAAGGTCGCGAAATTATGAAAATTATGAGTAGGTAAGTATGGAAAATTCGCAAAATACACTTACCTCCACTCTCGTTGAACAAAGTAAATATATCTGTCTAGTTTACTCTGTGCAAGTTTGAAGGTGATAGATACCGGTTTAATAAGCATTTTTACGTCAAAATATAAGGCAAAGACTCAGGGGGCCGCAGCGGTCCTCCTACAGACAGACATTGGTCGACGGAACCGGAGCGGGTACAGCTCCGAATTTTAGTTATTAAGCTAGTTGACTCAATTTCGTCTCTGTTCTAACCAAATGTTCAAAATGTTCTTTCAGGTTCCCGAAGCATGTAGAAAATGGCCTGATAGAAGTCATATCACCAGCACCAGCTTACTACCCGAACTTTGAGAACATTCCAGTCACCTTGGGGGACTCCCACAAACGAGTCAAGTGGAGGACCAAGCAGAATCTGGACAACATTTACCTGATGGCCTATGCCCAGTCCAAGGGTACCTTCTATCTCATGCTAGAAGATGATGTTATTGCCAAGAAGAATTATGTTCAGGTAAGTTCAGTGATTGGGTAGGCTTTAAATGATAAGGAACTATTCTTTGATAAACTTATTTTCGATGAAGAAGAAGAAGATCAAATATTTGTGAAAAGTTCGTAAGATAGCTGTTCATAATAGAATCGAATGTCATAACACACAATATTCGATTTTTTATGACCATCTTTCTTGTCGAAAATTGACGACATTTTTTGGATAAATGTTGGCTTTGGCCTCCTTTCAACGATGATGAAACCGACTAAATACAAGTAAGTATTTTAGACGGAACGATCACTTCTTGAACTTTCGTAACCTAGTTCATCATCATCATTTCAGCCGAAAGACACCTGCTAGGCATAAGCGTCTTTCTAGTTAATAGATTTTTTTGATACAAATGCAGAAAGTTTGTCATTGCGACCGAGGCGGAATTGGCACGAGCCGTAGACGAGTATGTTACATAGGGCTGCAGTGACAAATTTGCACGTGTATCAAACGATTTTTTCAATACACTTTCGAAGAAATGAATAAAGGAGTTTGAGCGGCAACTCGTGGGGATTGACGTGCGTCCAGCCTGACACGATAAATGTAATAAAATTGAGGCTGAGAGAGCTTGGCGCTTTTATGCACTAGTGCGGAAAAGTCTATTGCGTGCCTAAAGGCGGTAGGATAAGAGCGGTTTTTCGAATAAGTGTATTGAAAAATATTTTTATACAATCGGACATCACTAAACTATTTCTCTCTTTAAAGAACGGTGTAGTTTTTTTTTAATTGATATAAACTAGTGCTTGACAGCGATCTGACCTGATGGTAGCGACACAATCGTTGATGGAGAAGCGCTCTAGTTTATTAAGAACCTACCTCTTGCCTATTCTTACCGATACTCTAATTACTTTCCAGGAAATCAAGCAGTTCACTTCCGCGACCACTGTCCACAATCCCAACTGGTTCTTCATCGAATTTTGCCATGTCGGTGGCATTGGAAAACTATTTCGTTCGGCGGACTTGATACACTTCATCACCTACGTGCAGCTGTTCTACACAAACATGCCCATCGACTGGCTGCTCGAGAGCTACTTGGCTGACAAGACCTGCACCATTGAGAAGACAACTGTAAGTATTTCTGTCATCACTTTCAAGGCCGTCATACAGAACGATTTGTAAATTAATTATGGATTACATTATAGGTTTCATTGCAAATTGAATTGAATCAAATTAATACGTAGTAATGCAGTTTAATGTATGAGAAACAATAAAAAACATTTTGACTTGGTTTGATTTACAAACTTAGAAGTCGAAACGAGTGTCCAATTTTCAAGAAAAATAAACGTTCAAAGTAAAGATTTATGCTTTAGCTTTAGATTTTTAATCCAGTTCTACTTACAATTTCTCGTATTTTCGGGAAAAAACACTGCGTGAATGCGTCTATATTTATCATTACACATTACAATATGAGGTTGTTGATAGACAGTTTTGCAGTCATATCTATAAAGTGTAAAAGTACATATTAATATCTTCCACATGTCAGTAGCAATATTTTTTTTTTTCAAATCAAATCAAATCAAATCAAAATTTTTTATTTGCTAGAAATACATGGTTTAGAAGGAAAGATCTTATAACCTAAAAGTCACTGTATTCTGCCTGCAAGCAAGCGTGCAAAGTATTTATATTTATGTCATTAAATTAAATTATTAAGTATTACTTCATGCAATTAAATTATTGTCATTATATACATTTTCATAAATTCGATTAATATTTAAATTATTACAGTCAATTTATAGTCAACATTAAATTACTAACTTATTAAGTTATACACTTTTATTTCCAAATTCCATAAATTCCCTAATACTATAGAAACAGTTTTCTTGTAGCCACTCTGTCAATTTTGTTTTAAATACATTACCCTGTAACAATTTTATTTCATTTGGGATGTTATTATAAATCAATACACACATATTATACACATTTTTCTTATACATATCTTTATGACTGGGTGGTTGATACAATAGGTTATGGAATTTAGCTCTTTTCTGCCTCGGCTGAACCTCACTACGTTGCTTAAAGTAATGCATGTGCTTCTTAGCAAAAATACAGATATCTTTTATATATATACAGGGCAGTGGAAGAATTTTATATTTTTGGAATAATGGTTTACAACTGTCTAAAAACCACGCTTTACTTATAACTCGGATGCAACGTTTTTGAAGTTTAAAAACTCTGTCAGCGTCGGTCGAGTTGCCCCACATTATTACTCCATAGCTAAGTACAGATGACACATAGCCATGGTAAGCCGAAAGAGCAGCTTCTACTGATACATTCTGTCTTAACTTTTTTAAAGCAAACACAAACCTATCTAGTTTCTGACAAATATGTTCTACGTGACTCTTCCAGTTGAGATGATTATCTACAATAAGTCCTAAAAATTTTACGTCATTTACTTGTTGTACTTTTTCATTTTTATAAATAATGTCTAAAGCCAGTTGTTTGGAATTATAAGAGTTAAATTGAATTAATTTAGTTTTACTTATGTTAATGTTTAAATTATTATTTTCCATCCAGTTTATGATATCTGATAAGGTCCTTTCGATAACTGATTTGTAATCATTTCTATTTTCACATTTTATAATAAGTGTAGTGTCATCTGCAAAAAGGATACATTTCTGTAAAGTAGCCTCCGGAAGATCATTTACATAAAGTAAGAAGAGCAATGGGCCGAGAATGCTACCCTGAGGCACCCCACAATTAGTTGATATTGAACTAGATGTAAATTTTTCTTTGGAATACGATTTATCATTTTTCTTTATGACCTTGAAAATTTCTGTACACTGTTTTCTGTTTCTTAGATAACTTGATATCCATTCATATGCTTTACCCCTAATGCCGTAGAACTCTAATTTGTTTAAAAGCTTTGAATGGTTTACAAAATCAAAGGCTTTGCTCATATCTAAAAATAGAGACACCACTGGAGTGCCATTATTTATGCTTTCTGTCACAAGTTTAATTAAGTTAAAGATTGCAAGAGCAGTTGAACTACCTTTACGAAAACCAAATTGCTCTTTGCATAGTATGTTATGTGTACTGAGAAAATGATTCAATCTCGTAAGCATTGCTTTCTCAAAAATTTTTGACATAATGGGTACTATGGTGATCGGCCGATAGTTATTAGGGTCTGACTTATTTCCCTTTTTAAATAATGGTTTCACGATAGACATTTTAAGCTGATCAGGAAACATACCTTCCACAAAAGACAAGTTTATAACATGTGCTAGTGGACGACATATCAAACTAGCACAAGCCTTCAAAACCTGTGTTGCAATACCGTCATATCCACTAGTTTTGCTATTATTTAAAGACATTATGATTTTATATACTTCTAGTGGATCTACAGGATTCAGGAAAATAGTATTTGGATTTTTATTATTTTGATTTATATTAATATTATTAGCATTAGATGTCTGATTAGATGTCAAATTAATAAAATAGTCATTAAATATATTACAAATGTCTGATGGATTATTATATGTCACATTATTTAAGTTTATTTCGTCAATATCATTTTTATACAGGTCATTATTAGTAATTGTTGAGGAGATTGCGTTCCATGTGGCTTTACATTTATTTTTATGCTTTTGTATACGTCTTGTATTTATAAGTTTCTGTGCTGTTTGTGCACATCGTTTGAACAAATGGTTATAGAGTTTGTAGTTTTTCTCATTCTGTTTTTTATTAATTTTACTATGCTTGAATTTTAGATATAGTTGTCGTTTCATTTTGCTAGATTTTTTAATGCCTTTCGTTATCCAGTTTTGTGCGATTGGTTTATTATTAACTTTAACTTTAATGGTCGGAAAGCACAGATCGTAAAACAACGTAAACGCATCATAAAATAAATTAAAGGCTTCTGTTAAGGTTTTAGAGTTGAGTGTTTCCGAAAAAGAAAGAGAAGATATACATTGAATAAATTTTTCGAGGTTTTCCGAACAATAGTCACGTTTTAATTCAGACCAATATGATATTTTTTTGTGTTTTCTAGAGTTTACGGTTATTGTTTGTGCCGTTTCGTGATCTGATAGGCCTAGGTGATGAATTTCTGAATGCACATTTTTTATATTACTCGCAATTTGGTCAATGCAAGAATTCGCCCGAGTTGGTGATTTTATGTGAGTTTCAAAGTTATAATTATAAAGTATGCTCAAAAGTTCTTTTGTAGCATAGTTGTGTTTTAATATATCAATATTCCAATCGCCACAAATTATAATTTTCTTCCTCCTATATTGGTCTGTCAAGTAATTTAATAAAATGTCAAGTTTATAAAGAAAAATCCCTACTTGTGCTTTTCTCTGGTCGGGTATTCTATATAAATTAACGACTATCAAGTTTAAGCCAATAATCTCTATGCCACAGCACTCAAAATAAAATGTAGTAGCTAGATTCGAAGGAAATCTTAATGTTTTAGTGTCAAATACCTTATTAGTTAAAATACAAGTACCTCCTCTACATTTATCTCGACTAAATGCTGCAGCTAATTTAAAATTATTAAGTTTGATGTTAGTTTCCGTACCCTGTTTTACAAAAGTTTCACTAAAACATAATATATCCACCTCCTTGTTTGTTTCCACTAATTCAGATAGAGCTATTTCCAACATGTCCAGTTTGTTGCAGATGCCAGCTATATTTTGATGTAAGATTCGCAATTTACTTTGTCGGCAATTTGTTTTTAATTTGTCATTATTAACTGTAGTTTCATTAATGGTGGACTTTGGATTTGGAACGAAAAAACATGTTGTTGTTGTTTTTGCTGGTATGATAAATCGAGTTGCGTTCACTTAAACCCAGTTTTGTATAACTATTTTCATATTGCAAATAATCAATTTCTATATTTAGTTTATAGGTAATTAAATCTAATTCCGAAAGCTTCCTGTGATAATTTACATCCAACTCATTAACTTCAATAAATCTACAATTCTTGAAATTTTTTGTAAACAATTTTAGTTCATGATTCAGTTTTTTGACATTAAGATATCTATTTTCTGAAACATTTAACATCAATATTGTACACTTGCTTAAACTACATAGAGTGCTACACAGATTAGTTAGCAACATGTAAGGATTTTTATCGTGTTTACCAACTGAGAGTATGACAATATCATCGTCAGATAGGATGTTTGATAGACAATCTGGATTTTGTAGGATCTCGCACGATGAAGCATATGGTTGAACTTTACCCTCGATCTTGAAATTATCATTCCATTTACCTGATTTAGTTTGAATCAATTGTGAGGACAGACCTCTTACTTTCTCGTCTCCAATAATATAAATATTTCTTTTTGTATTGCATGGTAAGCGGGTATAACTTAAGTTTATAAGTCGTTGATTATTCGGGGAGTTCACCAATATATTTTTAGCCCTGTCATTTTTAATTTCCTGGATTGTACGTTGATGATGTAAATTCTGCGTGTCGTACTTTGTTTGTGAGGAGAGTGCGTTGGGACTAATAAGTTGCTCAGAGAAATCTAATTTAGTTTTAATGGGATCTTTATTCCTTTTCTTCTGTGAAGCTCTTTTGGGCGTCGATTTACAAATGTCTTTAAGCTGATTAATTTGAGTACCATACATAGACATTTGTTTTTTAAGATGACAGTTTTCCGATAAAAGATTAGCTATTTCATTTTCAGCAATCTCCAAGTTTTTTGTTAGTACAGAAACTTTGTGTTCCAATTCTTCTATTAAATCAAAGTTCTTGGATTTAATATTTGGGCAGCTTCTAAATAGTTGAGGATCTCTTTTCAATGTATGTGACAAAACATCTATATCTTCATCCAGTGGTAAAGATTCGAAAGAGTTCTCAGTAGATATATTTGCCTCAAATTTATCATAATTACTTGTATGCTCTTCAAGTACAGGGATGGTCAGAATTTGAGATGAATTGTCATTTAAAACAAAGTTTTGCTTGGAAATGTCCTGTTGTTGGGGCGAAGCAGGTTTACTTGATAACTGTTGTTTGTTTCTAAGTGTGACATTAGAAGTAGCTGAATCTGTATTTGAGTCGGTTTTGTTTTTAATGCATATTTTGCACTTCCACCTTTTTCTAGCTTCAGCGTCCTTTAATCGATAAGTGGATTCCGGATAACCCTCACAATCAAACTCGTATCTCTTTTTGCAAATTGAACAAAGAGCGGTGTTTTTTATGTTGACCAATTTCTTGCAAATATTACAAGTAACTTTTGTTGACGTTTTGCTGTTACTGCTTACCCCTTTATTTAAACAGGATGACATTTTTAAACTTATTCAAATTCTCAAAAAGAGTTCGGCCTTGCCGGGGTTCGAACTTGCGACACTCGCCACGACGTTCAATCCGGCGCCGATACCGCTTGACCAAATTGGCTTTGAATAGAGTGATGAAATTGGTTATCTCAAAGTACGTGTCGTGTGATTGATGCGATCGACACGACCGACGTTATAATTTAATTTTAAATTTTTACTGCAACCCACCAAACACACCAATAATAAGTTGTTTTTAAGTTCACTTTTTTATTGTTATATTTAATTGTATTCACTTGTTAAGCTTTGTTTGCACTGAATATTGTGTTTAATGAGGGAAAAATTGTTTGTAGTCCAAGAGTATTAAAGTTCTTTCACTGTAGAAACTCTGTCACTGGTATTGGTCTATTGTTTATATTTTCACTTATATACTGTGTAACACTGAGATAACACTCGTACTTGTTTATTAGGATATTATATGAACATTTTCCAGTTTTTTGTGGCATAAAAAGCGAGTTTTATATTTTTAAACAATTATCACACACCGAACCGATGTTGACGAGATCCACATCGGTTCGGTGTTTTCATTGATAGTGCCTCTTTGTCATAATCGTAATAGTACATTATGATATAAGTGTGTAATGTTAGTGATTACCGTTGAGGCGGGTCTTAAGAGAGTCGAGAACGGTAATCACTAATTACTCACGTGTATCATACGACGTTTTTCAATACACTTGTGAATAAAATGATAGTAAAACTAGTAAACTTTTGTGGCGCCAAAAATATTTGTTTTTTTATTTATTTCTCTTATAACAATCGTTTAACATATTTTTAACTCGCCAAACTTTATAAAATATAAAGTGATGAAAGATGGAGAGAAACGCTCGTTTACAATTTACAATATAATATGCTTAATCCTTAATTTACATATCTGTTTCATCTGATTTCATCATCTGTTTTCATATACGCGCCCATTTTTTTTTCCTCGTGGGAGACTACCTGCGCCCGTCCTGATACGATAATGTAATAAAATGATGGCGGGGGAGAGGTTGAACAATAAGGTTTTAACCACATTATGGCATGCGTAATGGTAATCAAAATATCACAGTTTGGTAACAAGTGCTATTATATACCTATGTGCAGTGCAATAAGAGTCACTTTATGAGCAAGTGTTTTGAAAAAGTGTTTTTTTTTTGTGTTAGAGATTAGACTAATGTCACTGACTCTATATGTGTAAAAGATTTAACAGTACTTAGCATTTCAAATTGGAATCACACTGTCATACTGTTTATGTACTAGGAAAAACAGTTACATTGTTAATATCTTATTTTTTAGTTAGAAGTATTTACAGGGTCAAATAAGATTATTTAGCAAAACTCCATAGTGCGTTATTGTTGTTGTCAATTTCCAATAACAATATAAAATTTTAATTTGCTCAACGGCCATTACGTTTTTTGCAATTTTATAGTAATAGTAGAAAAAAAAACGTATATTTGTAAACACACAAACGTATAAAAAGAATAAGAAAGTTCTTTGTAAACTATCTAAATAAAACCTCTGAAGTAGAACCTCTGTGGAGTTTTCCTAACTAGTCTTTTCTGTAAAAGGTATTTTAATATCGTGCGGTATTTATTGATCACGCATGCGGGATTACCCCGCACGCGTAAACCCCGTAAATGCCCATTTCATATAAGTATTTATTGTAATGCGGGGAATTACGCACGCGAGACGCGTTTTTCTGCACGCACAATATTAAAAACCCCTTTTAATGATAATCATTATATAATTTAACGTACATTTTCTAGAACGCTGTAACTGGACTATTAGTTACAGTGATTTGCTTGTACGGACATAAAAGTCCACACAAACTGCATCGTAAATTATTATGTTTGCGTTGTGAACGAAGGTGGATACACTTTTATTTAATCAATTTTATTAGGCATCGTTAACACTATCCACATAATCTAATCTCAGTGACAAAACTGCTAGTTTATATAATATAATTAGCACTTTATTATCTATTATACATATAATAAATCTGCAAAAGCTTTTAGTTGTGCGCGCATTACGTAAAATGTACGAAATCGATGTAGATAATTTTATACATTAAAATTGACTATGTTATATTACAGTTTTTTTTTTTTTATCGCAATCGATTTACTATATAAAAAGGTATCCTACATTAATTAATTAATATAATATTCCACAACCATCACACAACGCCACCTAGTCCCAAACTAAGCAGAGATTGTGGTATGAGTACTAGACAATAGATAAACATACTTATATATTTCGAAATACATATATGTTATAGATAAATTGCTCCCAAAAACAGACACATGTCAGGGCCACCAACCACAACATATTACTAAGTAATTTTGGCTGTGCGTTGACAGATCGTTTATTCAGTTCCTCCTTTTATATATGTATGATACCCGATTACATTACCTCACCTAGCTGACCTCAAAAAAAAGTTTAAATTAATTGCGACAAAAAAGAGGTATTCCATTACTGGCACCCAATTTAGTAGGTGCAAAGTTTAGTTGATGCTATCGATAACGTTTAAAATTAAAACTATTAACGAGCGCAATTTGTCCTGCATATCAAATCCAGTCTTTTCTTATGTTTTTGCAGTATTCGGCAGTAAATGAATCGCGTCAGCCTTCTTGGCAAGCTTCACTGATGTAGTCAATACTACAATAAAATTCTCAGTCCCATTTGACCGAAATCGCGGCTGTTTCAATAATTCCATATATTGTCCGGCTATATAGACACTAGGCCGATCACAATATGTGCTAGGAATCAATTCACAAATAATTGAACCAATCACTGAATTTCACTCAAAAAAGTCACGCCAAGAACCGGCGGCCATATTAGAAATTAAATGCACCTGGCAATATAAATAGGGAAGTGTGAACGACGCCTAATAAGTTTATGCCAAAACCCTATAAGGCTGAGCACAGACTTGAGTCAGACAGACTGTTGCTTTAAAATAAATATGTAACTATGTATGTAATAAATTATATTTAACCTGAATACCATTTTGTGTTTCAGAAAAAATGCGCCGCAGCAAAGGATGAAATTCGTCCTAAATACAAGTCATCGTTGTTCCAACACATCGGCCTGTATTCTTCGCTGAAGGGGAAGATCCAGAAGATAAAGGTACGGGTCACTGTTTTAGTATTATTTTCTGATGTGATCACGCTTCTTTGCCGTTGTGAGCGGTAGCTAAGCGCGAGGCGGTGAGTGGTAAAAACAAATGTATGAAAATGTTTGAAGCGTGCCTTGAGAGGCCGCCTATAGCGGCCGGCGCTCGCTTACCGTTGCCGCCCCGCTCACCGCGCCGCTCGCCGCGCCACTCGCCAAGGTCGTGAATAAGATAAGAAAAGATAAATTTTATAAGCCGTAACCGAAGGTAGTATTGTCTATTGTACTGGGATACGGTTAGCACAGTGGTTGAACGTATAGCAACTGCGCTGTATGTGCGGGTTCAATTCCCAGATAAAGAGATTCCTGTAAAATGTACTAAAATACCGCAATATTTGTAGATACTACGCAGACTATGATCTTCAACGTTTTATATTATATTATAATTTTGTAAAAATCACCGCTAATGGATAATATATTAGAATATGCTCGTTATTAGAGGAGTACTTATTTATCTATCCATAATCCATATAATAATAAATCTGCAGAAGTTTTTAGTTGTGCGCGCATCACATAAAACGTACTAGATATGTAATTAGATATACATAAGCTTTGTTTCATCGCAGTCGGTTGACTACATAGAAAGATATATAATATACTACATTAATTAACTGTTAGGCGATACGAAGTTCGTTGGGTCAGCTAACATATTTTTTTTTTGTTTCAGGACTCGCAATTTGGGGCAGTCCCAACGTTCTACCCCCATACGAGCAACCCGCCGATTGCGGCAACAAAGACTGATATACCGGTGCATCCAGGACATAGCTTGAAGGCAGCGTACGATGGGCATACTTTTTTTTGGGGTGAAAAACCAAAAAAAGGAAACTTTGTTGAATTTTGGTTTCAGAAACCAATAGTTCTTGCACAGTAAGTATCCTTTTTTTTTATATAAGAGAAAGTAAGAAAAGTAGCGTATATTAAGTCGTGGCCAGATCTTAGTAATTGATCACTTCATGAAAAGGCCAAATAAAACTGGACAGAACGCTTTAAGAGGGTCCTTCTCCACTCGCTTATCGTAAACATCGAAAATGGTTTAAAAGTTTGTTGCTTCATTTAATGCAATCCAACGCGATGTTTAACGAAAAGGCAACGCAAAAAAAGAGAGATAACGCCTGGGAACTCTGTTAGTATTCGGTAATTCCGAGATTTACTCGAAAATTTCACAAAACTTGCTCCAGGAAATAGCTGTTTTTTTTAAACCCTTAAAAGTTTTTGGAAAAAGTTGACATCATTTAGAATCTTAATAAAATTTGCAAGGTCTCTAGAGGATTACTTTTTTAACTTTTTTAATTTTTAGGCAAATTATGAAGTGTCAAAGTTCCTACAAAATAGGACATTTTCAGAGGTTTTTACTGGATTCGTTTTACACAAATTTAGAAATTGGTTTCTTTAGAAACCTAGATAATATCCACAAGATACTCTGTTTCCAAAATATCTAATGAAAAGTGTGTAATAACGTCATAATCAGTTATGAGCGGTTGTATGAAAAACAGTGAAAATGTGAGTCGTGATGCACATCCTTAAACGTTAAAGTTCGATGATGTTTCAATTCACGTTGGTCCTACTTTCTTTAGACCTTTTATTATCATAGAAATTCTACAACACTGATATGGCCAAACGAAATTCTCGTTTGGACATATCATAAAATGTCAACGTTTAAACGATCTGGCCAGTTTTAGTTGGCCATTTCATGACGTGATCAATTCTAAGATCTGTAATCTTCTGGTATACTGGTTTATTTGAATATTTTAAATTGAATTACCTAATAGAACTGGCCAGCATGAAAATTATTAATTTAAAATAATTTAAAGTCTAATATTAGGCTTTCAATGTTATTTTAAATCTACCCAACAAACTGTTTTTTACTGTTCGTTTAACCGATTTTGACTTTTATTGCGTTGGCGCCATGATAAATGGCGACTGCAATAAATAGTTGGTATTTTCTCATTTGCATCGAATTGATCCGACGAGTATTTACGTGTCCTATTAGCAAGGGTGGTGTGTTTGGGACTGAGTACTACATTTCATTTAGCTCTTTAATCCTCATCCTCAAAATACTTAATTTCGTCAGATTTTCTAATCTGACGAAATTAAGTATTTTGACCCTGGCAAAATAAACGAGAGTGTTTATTGGATATGCGACATAGGCGGTTAAGGGTATGCAACTCGACACACATTTTCACTGTTTTTCATACAACCGCTCTTACCTGATTATGACGTTATTGCACATTTTTCATTAGATATTTTGAAACACAGTATCTTGTGGATATTATCTTGGCTTCTATTGAAATCAATTTCTAATTTTGTGTAACACCAATCCAGTAAAAACTTCTGAAAATCTGCTATTTTGCATGAACACTGCATAATTTACTCAATAATTAAAAAAGTAATAGAAGCCTTACAAATTTTATTAAAATTTGAAATGACGACAATTTTTATTCAAAAACTTTTTAAGGGTTTAAAAAAAACAACTATTTCCTGGAACAAGTTTTGTAAAATATTCGAGTAAATGATGGAATGACCGAATAGTAACAGAGTTTTCAGGCGTTATCTTTCTTTTTTGTCGTTGCATTTTCGGCAAACATCGCGTTGGTTTGTTTTAGATGAAGCAACAAGCTTTTAATTAAACCATGCTCGATGTTGACGATAGGCGAGTGAAAAAGGAGTCTCTTAATTCATGAATCCCCAAGCGACACCCGGTGGCCGCGCATCTATTGTCTTACTATTGTGTCTCTAATTGACGGTATCTGAAGGGTTAAATAGATTATTTAATTATTATATTATCAGTAGAATCAATGTAAACCCTCTTAACAGACTAATGCCATCCTTAAGTCTCCGGAATAGAAGTCTAATTCGGTTGAACGGACAGTCTTTTGACGGCTTGCTGCGGGGTGGATGCGGTGCGTTATTTGTACCTACTGCGTACGGACGAGCGTATTTTTCACTCAAGCGCGTGGTGCGGCAACCGTGTGGCGAACGGTTGACAACAGGATGGCAACGTCACAAGCACCACGTGTTCAATTCAGTGTTGAATAGCGCATCACTGGCATACAAACGCCCGGCAGCCGTATTCAATTTAGGCGCTTCTTGTCGGACTGGTACCGTACTGCAACCGACATGAAACACTAATTGAAAACGCCCAAAAAGTCTTGTTTATATGTCTAATTTTTATTTAAGTTCCCCGTGATGAAGTACTCATAGGCATGAACCTCGAACACATGAACGACACATGTGGTTGATGATTACCAACACAACTGATACCTTAAATTTTGTACTGGTCAACAAAACTATATTGCCATCGTTGCTGAACTTTCTTGAAATCCTTTATTTCAGCTACACGTTTCGAAGTAGTAATGTGGAACACATCAAAGATAAATTCTATGATACAACAGTGGAAGTGCTGCCGGCAAGAACTAATAGGACCTTTACTCCGGTTGGCTCGTTCGATGAGTTCGGTCTTGCTGAGGGTGACTTGGCCATGGGATCCATCACGGCAATCCGGCTGCGAGTTAATAAGAACAGCAGCTATTGGGTCATTCTCAGTGAGGTAAGATATTTTAACTACTAAAAACAACGAGAAATTTAAAAAATAATAAATCATTTACTGTCTGGCATCTTGATCATAATATATATCGTAAAGACTAAAAACGTACAACAAATATTGTGAATAATATATTTTTTTAATATAGTTTTGAATAAATTTTCAATTTAATTGATTAATAAAAACTTTTTCTGCATCGATATTTATTCAACAAAAACTTTTTGGATATCTTAATATTATTCGCATTTTAACTTAAAGGTTACAATTTTATTATTTAATTAATTAGAGGTATTCTGGCACACAATATAAGCGAGCCAGCGACTTCTGTATTTTCGTTTTCGTGTTAACTTTCACATAACCACAATGTGATTGTCTTGTATCATTATGTCATGGATGTCAAAATGCGCTCTGCATGAGGCTTTATAGTATCTAAATATGAATTCACAAAAACTACTAAAAAATTACTAATGACACCATGTTCAATATTCACTATTATTATTTATTAAAAAAAAAAACACAGTTATCAGGGAAAACATTTTATCGACCAAAAACTAATATACTATCGTATTAAGTTTTTACTTTTTTTAATAAGTACAAGTTTATAAATCGTGTTTTTTATTCCAGATCGAACTGAAGGAGTACCAACCACCGGTGACAGGTAGGTGACACATAACCAAAACACCGTGGGACAGGATACTACGCAACCTGGTCGATGATGGCACGATGTGAGCGGGACAAGGTAGGAGCGACAAACCAAACATAGACCTAAGTAATTGTTGTAAACATAACCACTATAAATATAATCAACGAAATATGTTTAACATACAGTTACTCCATAAAAAGTAATAAATTCATAACCATTCATTTGGTTAAACGTTAATGTATATGCTGATAAAACACACTTGATGCTTCTAGAAAATATAAAAAAATATAACGTATTATTACATATTACATACCGAATCGAAATAAGTCAACGTCTTCCAGTACCGGAGGTGTGGCTACAGATGCTGCGCTTTCGGGGAATAGATAGTTAAATGCCCATCAAACTAAATAGTCCTAGAGCTTGATGACAGGTGCTAAATCAGTAGCGATGCCTCTTATGAGGTTCCCTTTCTTAATAGCCCCACCAGTTTCCATTTGGTTTTCACCCCTCCTTACAGTTTTGTAAAGAGTTATTATACCATTATTTTTGCCAACCACATAGTAGATTTTAATGAATTCAACATCCTTTGAAATCGATCTTTGGTAGCTCCCACTTACTCCCACGATGCAGGCGGCATTTCTCGCTTTCTATGTTAACTCTTTCTTATATCTAGAGTTAAATCTATGTACATAAGTGAAAATTTAATGTCAGACATTTTAGTGAGGCTTTGTAGTCGTAGCTTTAAAAATGCGCCCATCGCGCTTTGTAACATACTAGAACATCATCTTTCTAAGAGGTGTGTTATTAAAGGATTCAGGTCAAAGAGAGATACGCGCATTGCGCAGTGAATGGGTTTGTGAGCTATGGGCGTGTGGGTTGATATTTATCTTTCTTTTTAGGGATTTATTTCTTTTGCGATAGTAGTATTGGGATACTTTAGAGTTATTTGTAAAACCCTAACCATCTTGCAGGATTTTTATTACTGCCATCATAAACATCAACTCTTTTTCCATGACTTTTTACAGAACATAATTAATTTACCAAAAACAAACCTTTCGTTATTCTAACACATTTCTACTCTGTATTTTTCTATACCTACCCTACGTCTGTATAACGCGACGTAAGCGCATCAAGTACCCCCGTTCTCGGGGCTCTCACTTTCCTCCGATATTGTGATATCGCTTTCATCGCACAGTAATAAAAAAAAAATAGAACGTTCAATTTAAATATTTTTATTTTTGTATTATATTTTTTTTTTTTTTTTTTTTTTTATATTGTTAATAACATAGTCCTGAGAGGTGGCCAGTGTTTTACAAATAACCCTGGCTGTATATACAACATTGCTTTGGCGTCTGGCTATCGTCGAAATTGGTTTCCAAAGCTCTAAGTTTAGGTTGAATTTGTATTTTTTTAATGTAGGTGTTTTGACTATTTTTATGATCTTCTCTGATGATCTTCTCAACATCTTATCCAAACTGAATTACGGTCGCTGAATCAGGTCACAAAGCAAGTCTTGTGTGTGAATTCACACAAGAATTTGTACTTTCATTTCAGGGCAATCTGTCACGACCGGCGAGCGATTTGTCTTTTAGGGTAGCTAATTTATATTTTTTGATCACTGCTGTAATCTTCTATTACATTTTGTGTGACTTTGGACAATATGGCGTTTTTATTGCCACCTTTCGGGCCTGCGGGTACATAATATCATTGTAATAATTTTTTTTTATTATTATGATATTTTTACTCTACGGTCATTTTCTTATTCTGTATCTGCATACTTGTATTTATAGTGTGAGAGGAGTTTTATGATGTATGCAATGAATAAAATCTGCGATTAGACACAGATTTTAGTTAGTTCTACTTGATGTTAGTTAGGCAGTAAGTATTCTAAGTAGGCGCTCTAAGCTTTATTATTAGTAAATAACTTGGTTATTTTTACTTAATAAGCAAAATGTGTAGCGAGGCAATATTTATGAATGAAATAATAAGGGATAATTTTGTTAGATTCTAATGCTTATCTTATTCAATATGTGCATTTCGCACTTTGCAGTCGATAGACGCGTAGCTATGTAGACCTTTTATCACTAGATACATAATCCTCCTAGTTGTCTTTTCCCTTTCATAAACATTTAAATAACCACCTATACTAACCATACTTCTAATATTATGAAATCACCTATAGTTTTCAATAAAAACTGACTACTAAAACCTATAAAAAAAAAATCCAATCTTAGACACTTAATAACAATAACACTTTTTACTGTATACCGTAGAGCAGTCTCTTTTCAATATTCAGTAGAAATATATATTATAAAACAATATTTTTAGAATAATAATAGATAGAAAATATAAATGATACACACAAAAATAAAAATAGGTGAGGGAAAACAAGAGGATTAAAATAATAATCTAGCGATAAGACGATGTACATTTAGACGATGATCGAGTCATTTGAGGAAAAAATATTAGAATGTAAATACTATAATATTAATGCGCATTGATTCGCATGACAACGACTAAATATTTAAAATTATACAACTAGTGACAAGAATCCTGGTCTTTTTAGGTAACAATTTTTTCAATTTATTTTCTCCGGTAGGAAAATTAAGTATATTAAAGTAGATATATATTCGAAACCTAACTTAATTATTATAAAAATTATGAATTTAAGTTTTTATTTATTATGTAGACAAAAAATAAGTATATGTTGCATATTTTCAAACCACAATAACGCATTGTATTTTTGAAAATTAATAAGAAATAGGTATCTTTTTATTGATTAGTGTAAGCTACGTGAAAATATTAAGTAAATTTATTAAAAATGAATCATATTAAAATTAATCGTTAGCTTTTTTGCCTGCTTCGATTGCTTCAGACGTCTTTATATTATATTTTTATATGTTATTATTAAATATTTGCAAGCAATTATAAAAATATTAAGCCCACAATCTTGATAATTGATTAATACATTCAAACTTATTAGCAAAGTTTAATAGATTTACAAAAAAAATCAAACCTGCTACTCTGAGTACCTTCTGAAGCAATTCACGATACCTCGCTACAACTATTAGGATTCTCTTTGTAAGTATTAAAATTTGCTCGAAAATTATTTCTTTTTAAAGTAACAGGATTGTAACAATAAAATAGCATTCGAATAAAAATACAAATAACCTTTATTTGTAAATCAAAAATAGTGCAACTTTCAATTACTTTACATGATAAATTTATTGTAATTCTGTATATAAAAAATCGGCCAAGAGCGAGCCGTTTCACGCTCAGTGTAGGGTTCCGTAGTTTCCTGTACGTCACAATAAGTGTGCCCACAGTATAGAACCCTAAAAACGGACCCACAAAGGACGGTAATAACTAAAAAAGAGACCCCATCAACTCAGGAAAATCTTATCAGCGCAAAGTAGCCCGAAGTACAGTGCCATCTCTCGGGAAAGTGGGTTACCTACTAATTTATACAAACTAGATGGGTTAAATGCCTTTATTGGGTTTCTCCTTCTTTTGTTCTCCTTGTTTCGTTGGAATCCTCGCAAAGGTCAGACAGTACTTCACGCCGGAACAGCTGCTCAAACTTTATCAAGCGCAAGTTCGATCGTGTATGGAGTATTGCTCTCATCTTTGGGACGGATCTGCCCGATACCAGCTTGATGCATTTGAGGCAATTGAGAGGCGAGCCGGAAGGATAATTGGCGATGATACACTCGTCGATTCGAAGCTTCAAAGTCTTGAGCATCGACGCCAAGTTGCTAGCCTGTCGGTTTTCTACCGGTTGCATTTCGGGGAGTGTGCGTCGGAATTGCATAACCTGATTCCGCCTAGCCCGTTCCATCATCGGACTACCAGACGTATGGCGATGCGCAACCGGTACATGGTAAACATCCCGCCTACACGCACAAAACGTTTTGGAAACACATTCATTGTGCGTGCAGCTAAGGAATGGAATTCCTTGCCGGAGTCTGTGTTTCCTGATAGCTACAACCCGGGAATCTTTAAGTCGAGAGTGAATAGGTTTCTTCTAGGTAAGCGCTTTCCATCGTCGACCGCATCGTCGCTTTCCATCAGGTGAGATAGCGGTCAAGCGCAAACCTATCAATAAAGAAAAAAAAAAATTGTCTTCATTGTCGTAACGTAATAAAATTAAGTAATATAATTTAGGTACGATATCTCAAAATGTATAAAGAAACCTGATAAATTAGTTCACATTGTACTACGGTGTGGACGAGTTCATTAATAGTGTATAATTATATATTAATTAAAACTTATGTAAACGGTAGTTTTATATCAAATAGGATCTTAACTTATAATATATAGAAATAAGCAAAATCACTATTTATTTTCATTATTTTTTTATTTTCTATATTATGCAGTCTGGCATTGCAACTTAATGCAGTACTTATTGATTTTATTCTCGTTCGAAGTTATCAGAAAATATTTTCACTACTTTTTTCTCACAATTTATATACAGAAAAAAATAAATACAGATTAAAACAAGTATCACTTGTGTAAAAACCGGATTAATTTGAAATTACCTTAACAGTTTAATTCTGTTTTTTTTTTTGACGAAACATCTTTTGTGTCTGTTGTCGATACCGCTCCAATTAATACCGATGTCCTACTGTTGGTATCATTGTACAGTTTATGTTAGAAACTATTAAATATTTATTAAGCGCTTAACTAGCGGACCGCGGTCACACCATTCGAACAGCAATGATTACTTTTAGTATCGCGTATACTTCATGCGCGTAGTTATATAGGTTTGGATTGGGCCTGATTTGAGAAATTTTATTGCAATTTAATTGCTTCTTGTTGGTAAGATTTAGCTTTGAGTCTTTTTATTAGAAACTAGCTAGCTAGGACAAAATGTCTAGCGCGTTTATTAATAGTATTGTAGTTCTACAAAGTAAGGTAGCTAGTCTTAAGGAGTAGTTGGTACGTTAAAATTTAGTAAACACTTACTTAATATCTATTTATATTTCTTCAATCTATGAAAGGATTGTATTTCTTATCTATTTAGCTTCATTGGATCTCTATGATAATCGTAATATTAAGTGTATCTTTTATCGAATCATGTTGTGGTTTATAGCATATACATTACGTGAAATTTGACGCTACATTGTGGAGTAACTGTATATTTTCGAGGCTATCTCGAACTGCAAATGTCTTTTCATCTCTTGCGTTAAAACGTAGGGTTATTATGCCAAAGTTTTAAATTAGCATCCTAGTAATAAACTGTCCAAGATTGCTTCGATGTGATAAAAATGTTATAAGATAGGTATTCATATTTATCGTGTAGTTTTAAGTGATTACGTTAGGTGTAACCTGGAAAATTTTAGATTACTTTTTGGAATTTATCTCTATGTACATTATTGTGTTTTGTGTTTAAGCACTGGGGATGACCAGATGGTTGAAAACCAACGTTTTATCTGTGACCTTGTTATTTTCCATCCATGTAAACAACAGTTGTAAACCATTACCTTCAACGTCCTAGGTTGTGAGGCGCGTTTTCCCAACCACCGAACATGCCATGTTGGCGCGTGGTGTACATCCATGTAGCCGCAGCTCAAAACCAACACATAAACCAAAGTGGCCTTGGTTGGAACGGCAGTTTGCAACCCTCTGGTCTCTCCTAGGACCTTGTTCATAACTAAAACGACATCGATATAGTTATGTTATCCATTTCTAATTTCTACAAATGCACCGAACACAGCGCAGTCATCTGAGGCACTTCTGTCTTGAGTTGAGCTTTAATATTAGTAGTAATATACCCGTAATTTAGTTTAAAGGTTAAATATATAGTGTGCTTTTGGCTGAGCTTTACTTAGTGAGTATAATTTGTAAATAGATGGCAGTCATCTTCGCAAAAACTTAAGCTACTCACTCAAGTCCTGATTAAATGGCTTATGCCTACATTTAATACAACTCAAACCAAATCAAGTACCTAAGAGCCACGTACATTTAAAACCAGTGATTTTCGATTTATTTCCTTTATACTAACTACATATTTTATAGGTCAGAAACATCATTTTAAGATTTAACAAAGTTATGATGCAGCGATATTTCCCTCTTCATCGGCTACCCATTAACAATGCATTTTGGTTTATTATCATCATATCAGCCGAAAGAAGTCCACTGTTGGACATAGGCCTCCCCAAGTACCGCCACAATGAACGGTCCTATGCATCTAGCATCTACCGGATTTCTGCGACACTACGCTACACAATCATCACCTATGACACAATTTCTCTTTTAAAACATTATTTTTTTCTTAAACCGCTGAAAATCCTTGTCAAATAGGAACGTGGAATTAAAATTTAGTATATTAGAAGACAGTCTTATTTGTTTCATAAGTGGTTCATGGATGCGAGACACAAAACCGTTCACTGTGGCGACACTTTAGGGAGGCCTATGTTCAACACTAGACGTCATTCGGCTGAAATGATGATGATGAAGACCACATTTTCTTCTTAACATTTTGAAATTTTTAACCCTCACTAGTTATTCTTTCTAAGAACTTATTACGCACTACTCATCCATACAACTTATTATTAAACACTTGATATTGAATGCATCAAATCGCGCGCATATTTTATTGCCGTAAAAACACTGATTCGACTTAAAACTAAATACGTCAGAAATGCGGAATTTAATATCGTCCATACCAAAAGGCTGAACCCACATTAGGGGCGCACACGTGGTGCCTTCTTCGCCCGCACGCCCAAAGAACTACCACGCCTAATGTAAGGGACACTTTAGGACCATACAGTTGCATTGATCCCCTGATACGAAAAACCTAAACCTGCATCATCTAAGCACGTATATGTGGTTGATGCCACTGATACAACCGCTATAAGAGTTTCATCTTTTTGTAGCGGTGCATCAGTGTGGGGTGCAAGGGGCGAACGCACGTGAACCAGTTTGCCCAAGTCATCCTCACCTGCGCGCGGTGCACCCCGCCTAGACAAACGAGGCTCTGGCGACCGACAGATGGCGGTATATCCATCCAGTAAGCCAGCTGTCACACCGTGACCAAAGATGCAAAAGACTGGTATTGCTGACGAAGTAGTGAATAAGCCACCACCCAATAAGGCTTAGGTAGCCGCTATTTAACATAATCCCTTAGCGGAAATTCGGTTTTTATATTTCTAGCTCTCCCTCTTTATATTTCTAGCTCTCTCTCTCTTTTTATCTTCTAAATCTTTCATCTGCTTCTGTATTTCGAATCCAACATTTTTGTCATCGAAAGTTGGGATTAGGTCTCTGAAAGTTGCAAGCGACATGTTTCACAGCACTCGGGTATTGGTGCCGAAAAAACAGTCAGAGAAAAGGAACATTCTTAAATAGAGAATCCTTATTAACGACTGATGACTAGATTAATTTTAATGTTCTGTTTGGGATAACCAGCGGCTGTTTAGTTTTTTAAGTGTCTTCTTTCCTTAATCTTACTTTGAGCTTTATCTGTCTTATGTTTGATATCATTTTTCTTAAAATTGCATTTGTTGTTAGGCTTTCAGTTTTCCTTTGAATTATTTCAATGATTTTTCAAGTATTTTCAGTTATTCGTAAATTATTTTGTTAGGTATTATTTCAACAATTTGGACATCATTGATTTAAAAAAAAAACTATTTTCCCTCTTTGCATAGGTTCATAATAAATAGGCACTCCCTGTAATCACGACGTGATGACTCTCTCGATTTGCCTAGATTAATACCAATGTATGCACAACATAGCTTTTACGGGTCTCAACCATGTTTAGTTGGAGCTACCCGTCATCGTTACACCTTTTTAATCGAAAGCCGTTACGTGTTATCGTGTCGTGTTTACATTGCGTCCCTATGTTATGTTTCAATGCAGCCTTTCCACTCGCACTGATATTGTAAAAAGTTTGTATGTGTGTAGGTATGTGTGTGTTTGCTGCTTCTTCACGCTCAAACGGCAGTCAAAAACGCCTGTAGAAGCAACAATTATCATAAATTCTTCTCTAAAATAATTGGTTTCTAAAACTTTTTTCTAAACTCTACTTTAGTCCAAAAATTGACTTTTAATGTCTGTATTAGTTTATTTTGGTTCGTTTTTTTTTGTTACATTATTTTTATGTTGGGGTGTAAGGGGGAAACGTTTGAAAACTAGTTTCTTCAAAAGCCATCCTCACCTGCTCGTGGCACACCCTGCTACTACCGACGAGGCTCTGGCGTCCGATTGATGGCGGTTATAACCATCTTGCAATCCTGCCTTTCCGACAGATTAAGCCAGACAGTAAAGTAAATCTTTTGTTATTTATTTATTCACCAATATTACAGTTACATTGTTTGATGTTCAGTTCCTTAGAACTTCTTACGAATCAATTATTACGTCACTTACCTCAAATTATTCTTTATTTGCTTTTCTATGCAGTTCGAATAAATTTGCTGGTTCATGATCCGAAGCTATTAGACGAATACGTTGTCAAGAAGGCTTCTACAGCTCCCAGGTCAATTATTTAGCGACTTTCATCTAGAAAGTGAATCATACTGAGCACAGAGATTTGTTACCTTCTGGATGTGTGGTCAAAACCTCTTGTTACTGTAGTCTCATTAGACTGCTTGTGAACAATGAGGTACTATGCATTTCAGAGGTAAATAACCACAACACCAAGCCTTGTGAAGAAACTCGGCGATTGTAATCAAAAGAGGATGACTGCGTTTAGCAGTCATATGTTTCGCAAGGCTAATCACCATTCATAAAATAACTAAGCATTTGCGATTAGTCTGCACCTGTCCATTGCCATTTTTATATTCTGAGAAGTTTTACTCGACCTTCAGAATTTTATTCGTTATCAATTTACAGAATTTTGACAAAAAGATTGCAAATCATCATTAAAAGCTTAAAGTTATAGCTATTCACTGACCTGTTGGTCTAGTGGTTAGTGGCCCTGACTGCTATGCCGGAGGTTGTGTAGTCATATTTATGTAGGTATTTTCTGTGCAACCGATTTTATTATACTTTTTTTTTAATATTCCACCACTATCACACAGCGCCGTCTAATCTCAAGCTAAGCAGAGCTTGTGTTATGGGTACTAGAAAACCGATAAACATACTTATATATTTCTGAATACATACATATTACTATAGATAAATTACACCCTGACACAGAACAAATGATCATGCTCATCATATAAACATTTGTCCTCGGTGGAAATCAAACCCACGTCCTCCGGCATAGTAAGTAAGTAAGTAAGTAAAAC
The DNA here is from genome assembly GCA_949319445.1 of Mythimna lalbum. Taxonomy (NCBI): domain Eukaryota; kingdom Metazoa; phylum Arthropoda; class Insecta; order Lepidoptera; family Noctuidae; genus Mythimna; species Mythimna lalbum. The sequence continues at coordinate 2,421,192 of OX439344.1, read as the reverse complement.
TTTATTTGTTTAAACATGGTGTACATGATACATTGCATGCAAGATAGTAGGTAATGAAGTATAAGTTCTGGCATGTTCAGCCGCATATCGTGGCGTACAAATATTTAGGAAGAGATGGTGCATAAACCGTGATCATCAAAATTTCATAGGTACTTGTTAAATTTAGTTTAGGTATGATTACATTTCAATAGCATAGTTGTAGATATAATTATCATTATCATTAAAATGTAATTTTTTTTTCAAATAAAATATAATAACAAAAAAAAAATATTACAATACACATGTCAACAGCATAATTTTAAATAAATTTGAATGTCAAAAGTAGTCAATAAAATCATGATTTGCTGTCATTAAAATTACAATTATTCTAGAGTAAAAAAAAAAGTATAATAATAGTAAAACAATACAATACATGTCGACAGCATTTTAAATTAAATTCAATGTCGAAGCAGTCAATAAAATTACGAATTACTGTCATTATTAAAATTACAATTATTTAGTATCAATTGTTCAATGTCCAAAATTAAAAAAAAAAAAAATATTATTATTTTTTATACAAAACAATATTAAAAATGGAATATTGTCATCTCAGAAACGAAGAAAATTGTCCTCTTTCATAAACTCTGCTACACTGTAATATGCTTTTTTAGTTAGAAAGCTCTTCAATTTACTTTTAAGAGCAGATTTATTTAAAGTTTTCCATGATTTAGGCAATTTGTTAAAAATGGTCGGAGCCATGCAAAAGATGCTCTTGCGCATTAGAGACGTTTTAGCGGCCGGAACACAGAGTTTGAAATTATCACGTCTATTTCTTGGGAAAGCATTAGACAAATACTAAAATAAATGAGGATTACATTTAATGAACATCACTGCTTCGAGGATGTATAATGAGGGTAATGTTAATATCTTCCGTTCTATAAAATAAGGTTTACAGCTGTCTGTCGTTTGCAGTCTAAACATCGATCTAATGCACCTTTTTTGTGCTCGAAACGCTATTTCATTGTCTGTACTGTTCCCCCAAAAGATGACTCCATATCTAATAATTGATTCGACTAATCCACAGTATGCAGTAATCAGTGCATCCGTGCTGAGAACCGCAGCAAGCTGTTGCAAAGCGTAGGCTGCACTGCTCAATTTTTTACTTAGTGCCTCTATTTGGGGTTTCCAATTTAATTTAGAATCTATAATTAGCCCTAGAAATTTTGCTGTGTCACTTTCATTGATATTTACATTATTAAATTTAATATCAGGATTGTTGACTGTTTGCATACGTTGTCTAAAGTGCATAACGTTAGTCTTTTTTAAATTAATTATTAAATTATTATCATTTAACCAATTTATAATAGATATTAGTGAATTATTAATGTCAAGTTCATATGTATTAATGTCATTACAAGCTATTGTCATAGTGCAATCGTCAGCAAAAAGTGTCATCGGTTCAGTTACTTTAGGCAAGTCATTAATATACAATGTGAAAAGTGGAGGCCCCAATACACTACCTTGAGGTACTCCATATATAACTCCTCTGATCTTGAAATTTCTTCACGATTACTAATTTTATTTATCCTACATATTTCTGTAACTTGTTTACGATTATGAAGATAGGACTTAATTAATTCTAAAACATTGCCTCTAAAACCATAGGCTTCAAGTTTTTCTGCTAGGGTGTCATAATGGACACAGTCAAAGACCTGTGTCATATCGCAAAATATGGCACAGACTGGTGTTCTCTTATCGACATTTAGCATGACATTATGTAAAAACTCATAAATAGCCAAATTAATACTTTTATTTTTTCGAAATCCCTTTCGTTCGTCACATAGTATATTATATTTTTCTAAATAAGTATTCATTTCCCTGTATATATATTTTTCGAACACTTTAGACAAAATTGGTATAATCGCGATCGGTCTGTAATTCATCATTAATTCGTGATTGTCCTTCTTATACAACGGTTTCACTATAGACATCTTTAATGCATCAGGAAATATATCTGCACTTATGCAAAGATTAATAATGAAACTCAAATGAGTACATATTTCAGATGCAACTGCTTTCAATATTTTTGTGGCAATACCATCGTAGCTGTTCGTGTTTTTTAGCTTCATAATAATGTTTAATATGTCATAGGGCGTAGAAGGGGCCATAAACATAGACTGCAGAGTGGAGTCTATGTTAAATGAGGTTGAGTTTGTTTTCGCATTAATCGTTGGATGTATTTTATCTATAAAGTGATCATTAAACGCATTGGCAATGTCCTTTGGGTCTCTGATGTCTTTACTTTCAAATTTAATGCAAGAAATTGAATTTTTTGGGGCGTCGTATCTTCTTTTATTTATTATTTGCCACATAGTCTTAGACTTATTATTAGAAGTTTTAATATTATAATTGTTTTGAGCTTTCTGAGTTAGGTTAATAATTTTTTTGAGTAATTTTGAATATCTTTTGAATTTATCTCGGTTAGCACGATTGGGATTTAATCTATATTCCCATAAAAGCTTTCGTTTGTTTTTACTACACAACTTTATGCCACGTGATACCCAAGTAGGTCTTTTAGTAGTCTTAATGGTAATCATTTTGATGGGGAAACACAGATCGTAAAATAATTGAAATATTTCAATAAAACAGTTGTATGCTGCATTGGGATCGTCCATCTCGTACACATCTGAAAAGGATAGACTATTTAGACAAGTCTTGAATTTTTCTATATTTTCTTGACTATAGTCTCGTGTACTTTTGCGATAGGACTTAAAAACATCCTATTTTTTAACGGGGCACTTTAACAGTTGTGCTGTGTGGTCAGATAGTGCGAATTCCAAAACTTCTGATCTACAACGACGCTTAAAATTGTGCGCAAAATTATCTATGCATGTTTGGCTCGCAGCCCAAGTAGGCTGTCGCAAAGCAAGTTGTAAATTAAAATTTAAAAGAATAGACTCGAATTCAGCTGACAATTTACCTCGCTTCAAAATGTCAATATTGTAATCTCCAGCTAAAACTATATTCATACATTGCTGTTTAGATAAATATTTTAAAAGAGTTTCCAATTTATCAAAAAACTCATTGATATTATTTGAGTTAGGTACTCTATAAATACACACTATTATAATGTTATAGTCCTTCAATTTAATTGCACAACACTCGAATATACCTAGCGAGGACATACTTGCTACATTGATCAATCCCTTCCATTGAATACCATGCTTAACAAGTATACATGCACCGCCTCGTTTACTTATCTGTCTACTGTACCAAGCCGCTAAACTATAATTAGGTAGATGTAGCTGATTCTCACAGCCAGCCATCATAAAATGCTCTGAAATGCATATTATATCCACATTAACATTTTGCTCTGAAAGTTCAAAAAGATGAACTGTGAGTAGGTCAACCTTATTTAAAAGACCAGCAATATTTTGGTGCAAGATATTTATGCTATTATGGGCGAAAAAAACAATTTGAGTGGGACGAGTCCTTTGTCTTATTAATGAGTAGTAGTGAATTACTGCCAGAAATTGTATTATTTAAAAGTCGCGAGTTATAAGTATTTTCTGCCTCCAAGATTAGGATGAAGTCTTGCAAATCCGAAATAATTTGCATAAAGCCAAAGTTATTCAGGTGCCCATATCGCTGATTATATGTATCCCATGTGTATGGAAGATTTAAATTCGAGTCCAAAATATACGCGTAATTGTATGTCTCAATATCCATATAAATTAAATTATTAAAAGTATCTACTCGGCTGTTAAACATAATATTGGTATTATCCATGTACTTAAATGTAGGCAGACATATTACAAAATTAGTATGATTTAGTGTTATTAACATCTCACGAATATAGGTTACTAATTTTATGTAATTATGGGTTTTCCTGAAATCCTCTTTACCAATAAAAATAATGCAATAGTCTGCACTAGTGAAATTTTGAACTTTTCGATTGATATTGTTTAATAAATATTTTATTCCACATTTAGGAGTATGATAATGACACATGTTATAGTTCTTTAAATGAGTTTCCTCACTCATTGCGTATATTCTGTTTCGTAGTCACGTTTTAGTAGTCACGGCCATTAACCACTAGACCAACAGGCCAGTCAAATACAGTGGACATTAAATTATATTAAATTTAATCATTTTCATTGTCTCTCAAAAAACATATATGTGTAAATATTCCCATATGATATTACGAACCACTATAATATGATATAGGGATATTTACAGAAAGCAGATTTTATTTCATTGAACGCCATGAAGGAGTTAAACCAATTTATTTTCCAAAAGATATTTCCCATACCAATTTTTTAGGGTATTTTCAATTCAGTTCTCGGAAATTCTCAAATGTACAACCGTCATTGGTTTGTGCAGTCAATACCATTTATTTTCTAAAAACTATTTCCCATACCAAATTATTATGGTATATTCAATTCAGTTCCCTAAAATTCTTCCGCCACTTCTGTGAGATGAATTTATCTCAGGCGAGAGTCTTTGAGAATGTTCATAGTTATAGGATGTGGAGTAGGTTACTAATGTGATACAAAATTTTGCATGTACGCACGTATTTGTAGTTGATGCCACTGATGCAACCGCTACAAGAGTTCCATTCTTTTGTAGCGGTGCATCAGTGTGGGGTGCAAGGGGCGAACGCACGTGAACTAGTTTGCCCAAGTCATCCTCACCTGCGCGCGGTGCACCCCGCCTAGACAAACGAGGCTCTGGTGACCGACAGATGGCGGTATATCCATCCAATAAGCCAGCTGTCACACCGTGACCAAAGATGCAAAAGACTGGTATTGCTGACGAAGTAGTGAATAAGCCACCACCCAATAAGGCTTAGGTAGCCGCTATTTAACATCATCCCTTAGCGGAAGTTCGGTTTTTATATTTCTAGCTCTCCCTCTTTATATTTCTAGCTCTCTCTCTTTTTTATCTTCTAAATCTTTCATCTGCTTTTATATTTCGAATCCAACATTTTTGTCATCGAAAGTTGGGATTAGGTCTCTGAAAGTTGCAAGCGACATGTTGGAGGGGTTTCACAGCATTCGGATATTGGTGCAAAAAAACACTCAGAGAAAAGGAACATTCTTAAATAGAGAATCCTTATTACCGACTGATGACTAGATTAATTTTAATGTTCCGTTTGGGATAACCAGCGGCTGTTTAGTGTTTTTAAGTGTCTTCTTTCCTTAATCTTACTTTGAGCTTTATCTGTCTTATGTTTGATATCATTTTTCTTAAAATTGCATCTGTGAGATAATTAAAAGACAATTTGGTCGATCAAATCATATATTAGAGATATTTGTATAGATAAGTATTATATTTACAAGTTCATCAAACAAACAAAATTCACTACTCCAAGATTCTATAGTTTCAATTGTCTAAAACGCTCCCAGTTTGCAGTCAGTAAGCAGGTTTTATTCTATTTTCTTTTTTTTGTTAGTGGCCACGGCCAGTTTGAATTTCGAGTCAACTTGTTCGATGCACGTACATTTTAATCCACAATGTTGACGATTTTTGATGTTCCAAATTGAAATCTCATTATTCCCTAGGGATTGGCCTGCCCTGACCTGCTTTAAGTGAGGTTTGTATGACGTATAAAACGACATTATCGAGCAGGTGGTGTAAAAATGTTTTTTCAACACACTTGCTCAAAAAGTGACTCTTATAACACTGTTCTATGTAATGGCACTTGCACTTGCCAAACTGTGACATTTTGATTACTATTAGGTACGTACTAGTGCGATAATGTAATTTTGGATACGAAAAAATACCCTTTAGATTTTTGGTTTGAACATTATAAATTAGTGTCTTACTTACTTATTTCTTGTAGTTTTGTCCATTTTAACTTGTACAAACGATTTATTTAGTAAAACCTTTTTAATAAGTAAATAATTTTTAGATGCCCGCAGTTTTTAGCATATTTTTTTTGGGTGAAGTTCAGTAGCTGTATTGATTAAATACTACAGAATCTTTAGAATATGTTACATCCGTATTTTATTGTCTCATTTTGTGTTTACATAAATGTCTTTTGGAAAACCTTCCAAAAAATGTATAGATGTAAATATTCCCACATCGTATCATAACTTTCTTGTGGCATTTTTTTTTATGTTGTGGGTTTTTTTTGTCTTATGCCAAAATCTATCTCAGGCGGGAGTCTTCGAGAATGAACATAGTAATAGGATGTAGAGGAGTTATGTA